>OZ007568.1:52500-102500 GCA_963931925.1 Onchidella celtica
GGCAAAGGTCTGGGGAAAGGTGGAGCCAAGCGTCACCGCAAGGTTTTGCGTGATAACATCCAGGGTATCACCAAACCCGCTATCCGCCGTCTTGCTCGCAGAGGTGGAGTCAAACGTATCTCCGGTCTGATTTACGAAGAGACCCGGGGTGTGCTGAAAGTTTTCCTGGAAAACGTCATCAGAGACGCAGTCACTTACACTGAGCACGCCAAGAGGAAGACTGTCACCGCTATGGATGTGGTGTACGCCCTGAAACGTCAGGGCCGCACTCTGTACGGCTTTGGCGGCTAAGCGACTCACCCACACACTGCAAACTGAACACCGGCCCTTATAAGGGCCACCCATATCTTCCCAATTAGCTTTACTGTTTCCTTGAGTTTGGTTATCACTGCCCTTGCAACCCAAGAATTCTTATATTAGAATATTATTCATATCAATAGTCTTGCCCACTTCTTTTCTTTGCGAAACTATTTACACCTGTGCAGTCATATCTTACATTCACCAACTCGCTCTTCATTCTATTCAGTTACCCCAGTCACACACTTAATAATAAGTTAATTCCGTGTGAATTGTCATCCATTGGGCGATGCTTTTTAATCACGCGCATGTCAATTTTATATTACATGTGTCTATCTATATAGAGCCCAATACAGCCCTGCTAGTGTCTACGGCCATACCACGTTGAAAATACCGGTTCTCGTCCGATCACCGAAGTCAAGCAACGTCGGGCGTGGTTAGTACTTAGATGGGTGACCGCTTGGGAACACCACGTGCTGTAGATAATTTTTCTGGCTTTTTTTTTTTTTCCCTCTCTCTTCACCTTTCGACCTACTCGTATCTTGGTTCTGTTTATTTCTATACGTCTCGTTATTATTGTTTTTGTTGTTGTGTCCAAGGAAAACACCAATTCATAAGGCTACAGGATGTCAATATCATTACCGAAAAGTAGTGAATCAACACTAAGTCTGTTGCACACACACACACACCCCCCCCCCCCCCATATAATGACCATTGCACCCTATCTCATCCCAATGACACATTCCCCCCCCCCCCCGCTCCCTCTCTCTCTCCCCTCAGTACTACACCCCCCCCCCCTCCCCCCAATTTTTCATTCTTGTTTTTTTCTATCACTGCGGTGGGGGTGGTGATGACATGTTTCGTTAGGGGCGGTAAAAGTACCTGTCCACTGCAAAATCAAACTAATGGAAATTTGAAAAGACATCCTTAAATTGCAATGGATCATGAAAAGCATCCCGCTCTGACCCCGACAGCCCCCCAATACCCCCTTAGACTGGAAATTCCGGACGTAGAACTGCCGCGTGCTCCCCGTTTGGTTTGAGATGTTACAGCAGTTACACCCCCAAGCACAATGTCACTCGGCGGCCGGCAGATGGCATAGTAAAATAATAAATGATTTCTATCTTAACTGAACTGACAACCGCACAGGTGCCGAACAATTTGAGGAGGAGAACAGCAGATACATTACAACGATAATATTAATAACATTAATAAGGTAAGGCAAGGCAACTAACTAACTAACTAACTAACTGGGGTAACTCATTTTGGTTGAAACACCACTGCTAATTGGGAAGACTGGTAGAGGCCCTGAAAAGGGCCGGGGGTTTGTTTTCGTGTGCAGCAGGCAGAAAGAGCTTGGCTGCTCTCACATTTACTTGCTGGTGGTGTATTTGGTGACGGCCTTGGTGCCCTCACTGACAGCGTGCTTAGCCAGCTCACCGGGGAGAAGCAGGCGGACAGCAGTTTGGATCTCCCTGGAGGTGATGGTGCTGCGCTTGTTGTAGTGGGCCAGACGGCTGGCTTCGGCAGAAATGCGCTCGAAGATGTCATTCACGAAAGAGTTCATGATGGACATGGCCTTTGAGGAAATACCGGTGTCGGGGTGCACCTGTTTCAGCACTTTGTAAATGTAGATGCTGTAGCTTTCCTTTCTCCTGCGCTTCTTCTTCTTGTCGCCGGTGCGAACGGCCTTAGCCTTGCCGGCTTTCTTGGCTCCTTTGCTGGACACTTTGGGTGGCATGTTGACTGACTGACTGACTGACTGGCTGTGCAGAACAGAAAAAATTCTAACCGCGCACACCGGTGCCACTGGTATTTATAAGACAAGCAGGGACCGCAACGGGTGCGAAGTGGGGAAGTTTCTCAGCGGGTCCGGACCTGACCAATCGCTGCGCGTATTTTACCGTAAGCCCTGGCCGATGAACCAATGGCAAGCTTTTGTGCGTGCCGCGGCTGGAAAGTGCTGCCGGTGTCGCTGTTCGCGGTTATATATAAAAGGGAAATTTTCTGGCCGGCTCATGCAACATCTGAGCTACTGCTTGACTCCCGTTGGTTCGTTCGTTCGCACACTTCACGTCTTAATCATTCAACATGTCTGGCCGTGGTAAAGGAGGCAAAGTTAAGGGCAAGTCCAAGTCCCGTTCATCCAGGGCAGGACTGCAGTTCCCCGTGGGTCGTATCCACCGTCTGTTGAGGAAGGGCAACTACGCCGAGCGTGTTGGTGCCGGGGCTCCCGTTTACTTGGCAGCAGTCTTGGAGTACTTGGCCGCTGAAGTGCTCGAGTTGGCAGGCAACGCCGCCCGTGACAACAAGAAGACCAGAATCATCCCCCGTCACCTGCAGCTGGCCATCCGTAATGACGAGGAATTGAACAAGCTGCTGTCTGGTGTGACCATCGCCCAGGGTGGTGTTCTGCCCAACATTCAGGCCGTTCTTCTGCCCAAGAAATCCCAGAAGGCCGCCGGCAAGAGCTAAAGCCTGCCTGTCTGTCCGCTTTCAACAGCACCCTACCCACTGTCCTTTTCAGGACAACCTCATTTTCTCCCAACTGACAATGGTGTTTCGCTGAGCGAATGTGTGTGTGTGTGTGTTTTCTCAAGATTGAGCAAGCAAGCAAATGGATTTGTAATAATATTATATTGATAGATAGATAGATAGGATAGGATAGGATAGGATAGGATAGAATAGGATCAGATCAGATAGCTAGGTCGTCACCTTCCCTCCCTCTCTCCCTTCCCTTTAGCTTAGCTTAGCTTAGCTTAGCCACCCACCCGCACTGCATTGATTAAAAATACATCATGACTGTGTAAACGTATTATTTTCGTCCTGTACAGACAGTAGTAGCCTACATAAAAAAAACAAAAACATTGGGTACCGTACTGTACTGTACTGTACTGTATGTCTCTTCCTTGTCTACATGCTCCCTTAGTTCTACCCACCTGCATGTTCTCCAAGTTCAGTTGACCTGCCTGCCTGCCTGCCTGCCTGCCTGCCTGCCTACCCTACCTGCCTGTAATGAATTACACACGATGAAAGTTTTTAAGAACAATTAATGTGCAGGGCAGGACAGGGGGGAAGAGAAAAGACGAAAAAGGTGGGTGGGTGGGTGGGTGGGTGGCTGGGCGGGACGGGACGGGACGGGTGTTGTTATGTTTGTTACTGGTCACTAGTGTCAATTTGACGGGAGGGAGGGAGGGAGGGAGGGAGGGAGGGAGGGAGGGAGGGAGGGAGCGGGAAGTACACAAGAGAAGCATTCCATTCATCCACTCCCTCCCTTCCATCCGTCACCTTCACCCCTCCTTTGGTACACGCAATTTTTGTCTCTTGGTTCATTCATTCACTCACTCACTCACTCACTCACTCACTCACTCACTCACTCACTCACTCACTCACTCACCCGTGTTTGGGTGGTCTGTCCATCCACCCATCCATCCCTTCAAATACTCCTGCTTTCACCCGTTCAAATACACACTCATGCATTCATCCATCCATCCATCCATCCATGCATGCATGCATGCATGCATCCATCCATCCATCCATCCATCCATCCATCCATCCATCCACCGAGCCTTCATCATTCGACAAATGTGCCGCCAGCCGGTAGCCTAAATCATGGTGAACGGTGGCTCCGCTAGCCGCGCCAGCCAATCACTTACACCGTTACAAAATTGAGCCAATGAACGTGCGGCAGCCGAATCGCCTTCACCCGCCAGGCCTATAAATATCGCCCGTACAGCGGAGAGGGCCTATCATTTTTCACTGCGATTCCGACAGACAAGACAAGCGTCTACTTTTCTCGCATCAGTTCAGTACAATGGCTCGTACCAAGCAGACTGCACGTAAATCCACTGGAGGGAAGGCTCCCCGTAAACAACTGGCCACCAAGGCAGCCAGAAAATCTGCCCCCGCCACCGGTGGTGTGAAGAAGCCCCATCGTTACAGGCCTGGAACCGTGGCCCTGAGAGAGATCCGTCGTTACCAGAAGAGCACCGAGCTTCTCATCCGCAAATTGCCCTTCCAGCGACTGGTGAGAGAAATTGCTCAGGACTTTAAGACAGATCTGCGTTTCCAGAGCTCTGCTGTCATGGCTTTGCAGGAGGCTAGCGAAGCTTACTTGGTGGGTCTCTTTGAGGACACCAACTTGTGCGCCATCCATGCCAAGCGTGTCACCATCATGCCCAAGGACATCCAGCTGGCCAGACGTATCCGCGGTGAACGTGCCTAATTTGTTGGCCTCCCCTCATTCCTGTCAACCAAAGGTCCTTTTTAGGACCACCTTCCACACTTCACGATGAGCAATTTTTGTTTTTATGAGTTTCATTTCTTAGTTATGCCACCCGGCCCTTTATTACTACAGCCAAGTCATTGCATCGTGTTGTTTCTGTCTATGAGACTGTCCTCCTCCTCCTCCCTCCCCCACCCCCTTTGTGTGTGTGTGTTTTGTTCATGTTGTTTCTTTTTTTTTTTCCTCATGTGCACACCAGTCCTGTTCTTCAATTATTTATTTATTTTAGGATCTTCTGTAATGCAGACACGAGGATGAGTAAATTAGAGGAACAAACAAAAGAAAACGTAGAAGGCTCATTCTCCTCATCAACAGCAAGTCAGACAAGTTCATGGCCAGAGAAACTTTGAAGGGTGAAGACTGAAAATACAGGGGGGAGGAGAGGAAAAGAGCACAATTCATTCAAAACCCAAGGTAGGCGCCACCCCTGTGCCTCATGCTTGTTTTTGTCGTTCTGTTGAGACTAAATTGTATAGAATAGGCCTTTTCTTTCTTTCCGAGCCCCATCCCGCACCACCACACACACACACACACACACACCCCTACACACACACACACTAAACCGCACTACACTGCTCACATTCGCAAGCAAAACTTTTCCCGTGCGAAGAGTGCTGCACTTTCCGACGTTGGTCAGGATTGGGAGGCGAAGCTCAAGGACTATCGCCTCCCTTAAGTTTCATCATCTACCTTTCCTCTCCTCTTCTTTCAGAACCTCAGTGGGGAAGGGGATAACCCAGTAATATGTAAACTGGAAGAAGAACGAATAAAAGAACAGCTTAGTAACAGTACATGTATTATAGACAAGGAAGACATCACTGAACTTTGGAGAAACAACATAAAAAGACACGTCACCAACACTTAAAAACAACAACAAAAAAAAAAAACAACAAATCAGTCGGTCAGTCAGTCAGTCAGTCAGTCAGCCAGCCAGCCAGCCAGCCAGCCAGCCAGCCAGCCAGCCAGTCAATCAATCAATCAATCAGTCAGTCAGTCAGTCAGTCAGTCAGTCAATCAATCAATCAATCAATCAGTCAGTCAGTCAGTCAGTCAATCAATCAATCAATCAATCAATCAGTCAGTCAGTCAATCAATCAATCAATCAATCAAGTCTCCCTTTGTGCATTCTAGTGCACACTTTTCGCTCGTTAACAGCTCTGTCGAGTCGAGGCCAGTCTGCCCTGCCGCTTGCTAATGCTACCGTACAGCACCGCAGGCAGCTCAGCCAATCAGAGGACGAGTTTCATTTTGCGTCCGCCATCTTAAATGGGCAGACGCCCTGAACCTATATAAGTCGCCCCGTCGTGCGTTGGCGGGGCATTCAATGAAGGACCAGACACAAGAAACAAGGAAACACCAACAAGCAAAGGAGGCACAAATGCCCAGTGCAGCGAACCTCCCTAAACAAAGATCTACTACCGTTGGCGGGGCATTCGATTCACTCGTTGTTGACTCGCACACATCACAATCATTATGTCTGGACGTGGTAAAGGAGGCAAAGGTCTGGGGAAAGGTGGAGCCAAGCGTCACCGCAAGGTTTTGCGTGATAACATCCAGGGTATCACCAAACCCGCTATCCGCCGTCTTGCTCGCAGAGGTGGAGTCAAACGTATCTCCGGTCTGATTTACGAAGAGACCCGGGGTGTGCTGAAAGTTTTCCTGGAAAACGTCATCAGAGACGCAGTCACTTACACTGAGCACGCCAAGAGGAAGACTGTCACCGCTATGGATGTGGTGTACGCCCTGAAACGTCAGGGCCGCACTCTGTACGGCTTTGGCGGCTAAGCGACTCACCCACACACTGCAAACTGAACACCGGCCCTTATAAGGGCCACCCATATCTTCCCAATTAGCTTTACTGTTTCCTTGAGTTTGGTTATCACTGCCCTTGCAACCCAAGAATTCTTATATTAGAATATTATTCATATCAATAGTCTTGCCCACTTCTTTTCTTTGCGAAACTATTTACACCTGTGCAGTCATATCTTACATTCACCAACTCGCTCTTCATTCTATTCAGTTACCCCAGTCACACACTTAATAATAAGTTAATTCCGTGTGAATTGTCATCCATTGGGCGATGCTTTTTAATCACGCGCATGTCAATTTTATATTACATGTGTCTATCTATATAGAGCCCAATACAGCCCTGCTAGTGTCTACGGCCATACCACGTTGAAAATACCGGTTCTCGTCCGATCACCGAAGTCAAGCAACGTCGGGCGTGGTTAGTACTTAGATGGGTGACCGCTTGGGAACACCACGTGCTGTAGATAATTTTTCTGGCTTTTTTTTTTTTTCCCTCTCTCTTCACCTTTCGACCTACTCGTATCTTGGTTCTGTTTATTTCTATACGTCTCGTTATTATTGTTTTTGTTGTTGTGTCCAAGGAAAACACCAATTCATAAGGCTACAGGATGTCAATATCATTACCGAAAAGTAGTGAATCAACACTAAGTCTGTTGCACACACACACACACCCCCCCCCCCCCCATATAATGACCATTGCACCCTATCTCATCCCAATGACACATTCCCCCCCCCGCTCCCTCTCTCTCTCCCCTCAGTACTACACCCCCCCCCCCTCCCCCCAATTTTTCATTCTTGTTTTTTTCTATCACTGCGGTGGGGGTGGTGATGACATGTTTCGTTAGGGGCGGTAAAAGTACCTGTCCACTGCAAA
Organism: Onchidella celtica; assembly: GCA_963931925.1. NCBI lineage: Eukaryota > Metazoa > Mollusca > Gastropoda > Systellommatophora > Onchidiidae > Onchidella > Onchidella celtica. The sequence continues at coordinate 59,766 of OZ007568.1, forward strand.
ATCAAACTAATGGAAATTTGAAAAGACATCCTTAAATTGCAATGGATCATGAAAAGCATCCCGCTCTGACCCCGACAGCCCCCCAATACCCCCTTAGACTGGAAATTCCGGACGTAGAACTGCCGCGTGCTCCCCGTTTGGTTTGAGATGTTACAGCAGTTACACCCCCAAGCACAATGTCACTCGGCGGCCGGCAGATGGCATAGTAAAATAATAAATGATTTCTATCTTAACTGAACTGACAACCGCACAGGTGCCGAACAATTTGAGGAGGAGAACAGCAGATACATTACAACGATAATATTAATAACATTAATAAGGTAAGGCAAGGCAACTAACTAACTAACTGGGGTAACTCATTTTGGTTGAAACACCACTGCTAATTGGGAAGACTGGTAGAGGCCCTGAAAAGGGCCGGGGGTTTGTTTTCGTGTGCAGCAGGCAGAAAGAGCTTGGCTGCTCTCACATTTACTTGCTGGTGGTGTATTTGGTGACGGCCTTGGTGCCCTCACTGACAGCGTGCTTAGCCAGCTCACCGGGGAGAAGCAGGCGGACAGCAGTTTGGATCTCCCTGGAGGTGATGGTGCTGCGCTTGTTGTAGTGGGCCAGACGGCTGGCTTCGGCAGAAATGCGCTCGAAGATGTCATTCACGAAAGAGTTCATGATGGACATGGCCTTTGAGGAAATACCGGTGTCGGGGTGCACCTGTTTCAGCACTTTGTAAATGTAGATGCTGTAGCTTTCCTTTCTCCTGCGCTTCTTCTTCTTGTCGCCGGTGCGAACGGCCTTAGCCTTGCCGGCTTTCTTGGCTCCTTTGCTGGACACTTTGGGTGGCATGTTGACTGACTGACTGACTGACTGGCTGTGCAGAACAGAAAAAATTCTAACCGCGCACACCGGTGCCACTGGTATTTATAAGACAAGCAGGGACCGCAACGGGTGCGAAGTGGGGAAGTTTCTCAGCGGGTCCGGACCTGACCAATCGCTGCGCGTATTTTACCGTAAGCCCTGGCCGATGAACCAATGGCAAGCTTTTGTGCGTGCCGCGGCTGGAAAGTGCTGCCGGTGTCGCTGTTCGCGGTTATATATAAAAGGGAAATTTTCTGGCCGGCTCATGCATGCACATGCACATTCGAGGTGTGGGTAGTGCTGAGGCAGGACGTGTTACAACAAGCTAGAGCAGAGCATTAGCGACCAAGAGAAAAATCAAAAATAGGTGAGCGCCAAGGTCTTCACTATCGTCTTACTCACGCCTCTGCTCTTTACCTGACTCTAAATTATACTCGCCCGTGGTCAGGGTATGCCAGACCACGGGTTCGTAGTTCAAATTAATTGAAATTGAATTTGTGACTTTGTTGCTAGTGAGGCTCTCCTGACTGGCCGGGTTTGCCGGACCAGAAGGGTGCATGCCTGAGCTCAAGGAACACTTAATCTCACGGTCGTAATTCCTTTTTTTAAGTACATGTAAATAGTTATTATAATGAAATAGGAATAAAATATATACATAAATAGAATTTCAACATGGCGGCGACATTGCCCGTGCGGGATACCGTGTGTTCACGTGAGGCGTGAAATCAGTGACTCAGACGTGGCCAGGTAACTATCCCCGTGCACGGCGGGCCACTATCTTACATACACGTGACACGTCTCCTGTATCCATTGGCAGAACGGGGTATAACCATATCGGAAATATCCTTATTCCTATACTTTTTCTACTCGTCTATTGATTTGTCTGTCTGCAGGTTGGTGAGAGTGAAGAATTGTGGTCTAGGCTGGTACGCGGTGTTTCATGAGGCCGCGTGTGGCCGGACCACTGCTCTCTCTGACTTCCATACTACTTATACTTACTGCTCAACAATTTTGTGGAAGGCCGAAGCCTCTGGCTTTCGGTTGGCTGATAGATTGATCTATAACCATACAATAGAACCAAACTGATTGTGTAACCTTTTTCTACTCATCTATTGATTTGTCTGTCTGCAGGTTGGTGAGAGTGAAGAATTGTGGTCTAGGCTGGTACGCGGTGTTTCATGAAGCCGCGTGCGGCCGGACCACTGCTCTCTCTGACTTCCATACTACTTATACTTACTGCTCAACAATTTTGTGGAAGGCCGAAGCCTCTGGCTTTCGGTTGGCTGATAGATTGATCTATAACCATACAATAGAACCAAACTGATTGTGTAACCTTTTTCTACTCGTCTATTGAATTGTCTGTCTGCAGGTTGGTGAGAGTGAAGAATTGTGGTATAGGCTGGTACGCGGTGTTTCATGAAGCCGCGTGCGGCCGGACCACTGCTCTCTCTGACTTCCATACTACTTATACTTACTGCTCAACAATTTTGTGGAAGGCCGAAGCCTCTGGCTTTCGGTTGGCTGATAGATTGATCTATAACCATACAATAGAACCAAACTGATTGTGTAACCTCAAAATCTTTCCCTATACCTCTACTTCTAAATAGTGTGTACTGTGCTTTGCAGACATACTATATCATATAACCAAACTGATTGTGTAACCTCAAAATCTTCCCCTATATCTCTACTTCTAAATGGTGTGTACTGTGCTTTGCAGACATACCATATCATAGAACCAAACTGATTATATAACCACAATATCTTTTTCTATATCTCTACTTCTAAATATTGTGTACTGCGTTTCGCAGACACTATCTATATTATATATCTGTGCTTTCTTTCTCTATTTCCGTATGCCCCAAGCTCTGCCGTCCAGGTGTGTTTAGAACTTACTTGGATTGTACGGAGGAGAGAGAACGTTCTCCGTGTCAGTTTAGACCCGCCGAGTAGTCAGTCACGGTGTGCGGTGAAAAAGCATTTTGCGACCGTGTGTCCCCGTACTCTGGCGCCCTCGGTGGTCCTCAGCACGTGGTCGAGTAAATATACGGTGAGCAAACGCTCACCCTCTCACTGAGCGCCCGGTCAGGGGAAATAACCAAAACTAAGGGATTTAATAGAATAAACGACCCACAAGGGAGATAACTAACTCTTAAATAATAAATATTGTAAAATAATAACAAGATCAATATCTAAACGTATATTAATATAATAAATAGAGAAATAAATCAGGGTAACATACCTGAAATATTTTATAGTATAAATTAAGGGTAGCTAAATTATTAATATAATCAAATCAACTAGAAAATAAAAACTCTAATAAGATCAACCACTGAGTAGTGAAACTGGAAAAACATGGAGCATATAATAAAACTTACTTGTGATGAGGGCATCAACCCAGCTCCATATAAACTTAAGGAAAGCCAGCTGAAAGAAGTATTGCTTAAATTTTTCCAAAAAGAAGAAATTATAAACATAAAGAGAAACCACCAAGACAAGAAGGTCAACATACAGATTAACCCAGTAACAGAAAAAGCTAAGACATTCATGGAAGAAAAACCTAGTACTATACTAGGGCCCAATAAAGTAAGATGGAATATAGCAATCAGAACTATTAATAATAAAATTGTCGTAAAAAATTACAAAGGGACGGAGTTAGAACTAGGGGAGAAACTACGGGAGAACGGGGCCCAAGTAATTAAAATTAAACAACTAGGAAAGACCAATACTTACCTGGTGATTTACAAAGGCGACAAGAATTTGGAAATAAAGAATAAATATGGGCAAAAGATGAACTTAGAAAAATTCAGAGAAAACAAGACTAAGTGCAAACTCTGTGGGAAATTCGGCCATGACGAAAGTAAATGTAAACAACAAGAAACAACTGAAGTACATGGAATAGAAAAATCGCCTCAATCAATCCTCAGAGAAAGACCTCTGTACTCTGACACAGTTAAATGTGATCAGAAAGATAATAAAATTAACATTGAGCAAATTAAAACTACAATTCAAGCAGAAATAAATAAAATAAACGACTTAATAATGAATAAAATGGAAGACATTCGTCAGGAACTAATAAATAAAATTGAAAACCTATATGGAATGAGGGAAGAGGCAATAAATACTAATTTAGAACGAATGTTGAATGAAATCAAAACAATAAAACAAGTCGCTGACAAAATTACTACGCCTATTAAAACTAAAGCAACAGTCAATAGCCCGGTGAAACGCACTAGGAAAAAAATAAACAGATTAGGGGTCCTTTCTCCCAAGTTGGTAATATCTCAAGAAGTTACTGACAATAAAGATAAAAATGGCGAGATTGAGATACCAAGGATGACTAGGAATAAAAGAAAGAAGAGACAAGATGCCGATCAAGATAATCCATTGGAATGCGGGGGGAATCCGAAATAAAAAACCGGAAATTCTAGATTTAATAAATGAACAAGATCCCACAATGGTACTAATCCAAGAAACCAAATTGGGGGGGAACCATAAGTTTCACATAGTTGGCTATGAAGTAGTTAGGCATGATAACCCAAATTTTCAAGCAGGAGGGGGGCTAATCACTTTAATTAAAAAAGGAATAAACTACAGTGTACATAAAATTCATATCGGAATTAAACTTGAACGTCAGACAGTCAGAATTATGGTAAATAGCCAAACACATCTTTATGTAACCAACCTATATATTAGGCAGCCCTCCGAAATCACCCTTGTAGACCTAACAGAACTGGACAGAGACGTAGACGCAAACCACATTATAGGGACTGACAGTAACTGTCATAACCGTTGGTGGGGGGGTGAGAAAGAAGACACTGGGGGACTAGTGATAGAAAAATATATACTGGAAACCGATAAAATATTATTAAATAATGGGTCAATCACTAGGTTAAGCCACACGCACACACAAAAGGACAGTGCCATAGATCTGACTATGGTAGATCAGGGAATTGGGATACCCATAGGTAGTTGGGAAGTTTACGGAGACACATTGACTTCAGATCACTTCCCAGTTATAGTTAAACTAGGAGTAGAAACTGAATATGAAAACAATACAACAAGTAAAAAATTCAACTTTAGAAAAATCAACTGGGAAGTATTTAAAGAAGAAACCAAAAAGATTATAGAAGAACAGATCTGGGACGACGACATAGACATACATGCAGCCAACATACAAAATTTTCTAGAATCTGCTATACGAAATGCCAATGGGGAAAATCCCCATTATGGCAAAGTAGTAGTTCCAGTAACCCCAAACCCAAAGAGACAGGTGCCATGGTGGGATAAAGACTGCAGAGATATTAAGAATGAAAGGAAAAATGCATTTAAGAAGTATAGAAAAGACAAAACCTTAGAAAACCATCAAAAATATCGAACGATTAGAAATAAAGCTACCGCAGTCTTTAGAAGAAAACAACAAATATATTTCGAAAATTTCTGTGCAAACCTCAGAATGGACACGCCGCAGAGTGAAGTATGGAAAAAGATCAAAAAAATGGAAGGGAATTACTCTTCTTTAAAAGTTGCCCCCCTTAAAGAAAATAATGCTATTATATATCTTTCAAATAAAGAGAAAACAAATAAGTTGGCCTTATTTTACCAACAACTTAGCCAGGGGGAGGAATCAGATTTTGGAATTAACACATTACTATACAAGAAATTTGACCCAACCGATGATCCCTACGATGACCCGTTGACCATGGGAGAACTCCAGGGAGCGCTAAATGGGAAAAGGGGAGACTCCGCCCCGGGGGGGGATGGGATCACCTACACTGCCCTCAAAAACACCTCTGAAATATTTAAGGTCGCGCTCCTGGAGTTCTTTAACCGCATCTGGGAAACTGGACAGATACCCTTAACATACAAACACGCACATGTAGTGCCCATCCCAAAACCAAACAAGGATCCGCATGACCCGGCATCATACCGGCCCATCTCATTAACTTCACACATAGGTAAAACATTAGAAGCCATTGTCAAAAATCGGTTACAATCTTTTATTGAAAGGGAGGGAATCATTTCAAACAAACAGGCAGGTTTTCGTAGGAACAGACAAGCACTAGATAATGTAGCCTACTTAGAACATTACATTAAAGCGGCTAGGGGAAGTAGACGTAGCACAGTAGGAGTCATATACTTAGACATGAAATCTGCATTTGATATGGTTAAGAGGGACGGGATTCTACAAAACCTAAATTTATTCGGAATTAAGGGAAGGTTGTATAATTACATTTTAAACTATCTCACACACAGAACCTTCCAAGTTAGAATAGGACACACATTTTCTGAAACACATGTGCAGCCCCACGGGACCCCCCAGGGAGGAATTCTGTCGCCGATCTTGTTCAACATTGCAGTAAACCATATCCAAAACGTAAAATTACATTCTGAAACTGAAATACTGCAATATGCCGATGACATAGCTATCTTTAGGAAAGGTAAATTGGGCAAAGTAACACGCAGCTCATTACCAAAAGTTTTAGAAAACGAGGCAAACAATATTATTGAACAGTTAGGATATTTGGGATTAAAAGCAAACGCCTCGAAAACACAATTAGTCTTTTATAACTCAAAAAAGAATGGAAAAGTCCAAATTCAAGGCACCCCTGTACATTCCACGTCATCGGCAAAATTTCTGGGGGTCATTTTGGATCGAAATTTAACATATAGGGAGCAGATCGGTGACAGAGCCAGAAAGAGTTTGGGGGCCTTAAATGTAATGAGAAGGATTTCCGGCTGGAGATACGCCGCCCCCTTCAAAACTAGGCTTCTCCTCTATAACAACTATATCAGGGCTAGATTTTCATACGGGGAGGAGCTCTATCACACAGGAAACAAAACTAGCTTAGACAGCCTGGATTCTATACAGTACTCAGCCCTTAAAAATCTTTCACAAATACACAGTGGACCCAGTCAATTAAAATTAAATGCGGCTCTTAAAATACCCCCTTTACATCTGGAAAGAACTAAAAGCATTCTGAAATACTGGGCCAGAACAAAATTAAATCCAGGCAACCCTATAAACATCATCATTGAAAACTATGAAACTGAAATCCAACTTAAACGAAAGCCGCGACTAGACACATTAAGAAATAAAAGTTTAATCCATAACATGATTGATCTATCCCACAAACTCGGGGGCGGTAATCTCCAGCTGGACTGCCACCTCCCACTTCCACCAACCTGGGGGCTCGCGGGACTCACCTTAGACACCGCCCTGGCAGATGAAATCAGTAAAAAACTAGATACACCTACCATTATGAAAGCCAGGGTGTACGAACACATAGAAAGATACTACAAACACACAGAGAAGATTTACACGGATGGGTCGAAGACAGAGGACGGGCGTGTGGGATTGGGCATCTACAGCACAGACACAGACTTAGATAGGTCAATCAGAATCACAGACAACACGAGTATACTCACCGCAGAGCTACACGCAATACAACAAACACTTATAGAATTGGACGCCCGCCGGATCACGGACCGACGGGTGACCATTCTTACAGACTCATTATCAGCCATAAAGACAATACAGACAGAAAGCCAGTCTAACAGCAAACACAACATGATACACAGCATTATCACACTTGTAGATAGGATTTTCAGATGCGGTACAGACGTGGTCCTGCTATGGATACCGGGCCACGTGGGGGTCACCGGGAATGAACGGGCCGACCTCCTGGCTAAGAGTGCCACAACAAAAACAGAAATTTTAAACATTAAACTAGATAAAAGTGACATCTATAGTCTAATTAAAAAACATATAAATGAAATTTGGAAAACTGAATTTGAAGGATACCTAAATCAAAAAGTAAACATAATAAAGCAGATATATCAGAACTGGGAAACATTTGTTATGGATTTTAGCACTCCCAGCGAGCTAGGCCTAAATACCCTAAGAATAGAAACTTATAGACTTAGGGGCAACTTTAATTGTAATCTCTGCGACGTGCCCATGACGACAGAGCACATTCTTTTTAACTGTAAGAAAAATGTAATAGAAAGGAATAAACTCAAAAGGTTATTTAATGAAACGAAAAAACCATTTACATTGGCCGGTGTCTTGTCTCTTGTAGACAATAGTTTTAAAAAAGAAAAAAGGGCCCTTGTCAACAAAATAAATCTATATGTTGACTGTAATAAAGCTGGCACCCCTGACCTGGCAGATCATGGTAGCAATGGCACCACTCAAAATCCCATCGCGGAATAGCGTGCTGAGGTCGGCCACCGGTGGGGGCCGGAGGCTGGGTGACGCCGTTTCAACCGCGCACGGACTGACAGAGGGCTCGCCAGCTATAAATATAAAACAAATAAATATATACGTAACTACAATATTTTAATTAAAAAATCTTAAATAAATAAATATATTAATATACAAACACATTGTTTTGTGATATAAATTTATTTTAGAACAGTTATCCTTTTATCTGCCAGGGCCGACAGACTCTTTCTGCCGACCCAGCCATACAGGCAGAAACAATGGCCTCGGATGTCTATTGCACCCGGGACCACCCAACGCAGAGTTTTTAATAAGATCCCTGAAATTATGCTCTGCTGCGGGACTAGACTTGGTGCCGCCAGGCTCCCTGGCGGCACCAAGAACTAAAGACCAAAATTCAAAAACTCTAGAGCCCTGCTAGGTCCTAATATCTTATTACTAGTTTTAACTGGGGCTCCAGAAGAAAACAGTCAATTAGTGACATGTTATATTGGCTATAAAGGGATCAAACTCCTGAAAGGGACAGTGTCCTAGAACTGCTCCTCTATCTTCCCCTTTCTCCTGTCTTGTCCTTGCCCTTGCCTTGGCGCATCCCAAAAATTAATAAATTATATAAAAAACCACGAAGAATGAAGACAACAACAGAAAGAAAGAAAGAAAAAAGAACAACAACAAGAAAGACCAAAGAGAGAGAGAATAAAGAACAGGGGGCCAACAGCACTATGCTGAGGCCCCCGAGAAACAAAAGAACTCATCCGCCGGCTCATGCAACATCTGAGCTACTGCTTGACTCCCGTTGGTTCGTTCGTTCGCACACTTCACGTCTTAATCATTCAACATGTCTGGCCGTGGTAAAGGAGGCAAAGTTAAGGGCAAGTCCAAGTCCCGTTCATCCAGGGCAGGACTGCAGTTCCCCGTGGGTCGTATCCACCGTCTGTTGAGGAAGGGCAACTACGCCGAGCGTGTTGGTGCCGGGGCTCCCGTTTACTTGGCAGCAGTCTTGGAGTACTTGGCCGCTGAAGTGCTCGAGTTGGCAGGCAACGCCGCCCGTGACAACAAGAAGACCAGAATCATCCCCCGTCACCTGCAGCTGGCCATCCGTAATGACGAGGAATTGAACAAGCTGCTGTCTGGTGTGACCATCGCCCAGGGTGGTGTTCTGCCCAACATTCAGGCCGTTCTTCTGCCCAAGAAATCCCAGAAGGCCGCCGGCAAGAGCTAAAGCCTGCCTGTCTGTCCGCTTTCAACAGCACCCTACCCACTGTCCTTTTCAGGACAACCTCATTTTCTCCCAACTGACAATGGTGTTTCGCTGAGCGAATGTGTGTGTGTGTGTGTTTTCTCAAGATTGAGCAAGCAAGCAAATGGATTTGTAATAATATTATATTGATAGATAGATAGATAGGATAGGATAGGATAGGATAGAATAGGATCAGATCAGATAGCTAGGTCGTCACCTTCCCTCCCTCTCTCCCTTCCCTTTAGCTTAGCTTAGCTTAGCTTAGCCACCCACCCGCACTGCATTGATTAAAAATACATCATGACTGTGTAAACGTATTATTTTCGTCCTGTACAGACAGTAGTAGCCTACATAAAAAAAACAAAAACATTGGGTACCGTACTGTACTGTACTGTACTGTATGTCTCTTCCTTGTCTACATGCTCCCTTAGTTCTACCCACCTGCATGTTCTCCAAGTTCAGTTGACCTGCCTGCCTGCCTGCCTGCCTGCCTGCCTGCCTACCCTACCTGCCTGTAATGAATTACACACGATGAAAGTTTTTAAGAACAATTAATGTGCAGGGCAGGACAGGGGGGAAGAGAAAAGACGAAAAAGGTGGGTGGGTGGGTGGGTGGCTGGGCGGGACGGGACGGGACGGGTGTTGTTATGTTTGTTACTGGTCACTAGTGTCAATTTGACGGGAGGGAGGGAGGGAGGGAGGGAGGGAGGGAGGGAGCGGGAAGTACACAAGAGAAGCATTCCATTTGTCAGGATTAGGATTTGAATTGCCGTGCTGGGTCACGCATTGTTTAGTACATGGCATCATTGATTTTAGTCAGTCCAAACGTCCTTGAACTGTTCCCGTGGACAGTTTGTTTTTGTAACGCTTTTCTTAGAGATGGAAAGAAAGTGGGTCAGGATAGAACGAATGGATAAATTAACAGTGACGATGCAGTTTGCAACCCCGTAGTTTGGGTGTACTTTAACAGGGAAAGACGGGGCGAATAAGGGGTGAATAAATTCGTACATAAAACGTTTAGGGTGTAGAGACTTTGCGAAAGGTTTTGACATCCTAAGTCTGACTTTGTCTGTTACTATTAATAGAATCTATTGGCGCTGCGAGCGGAGCTCGAAGTGGATGCACCAATCAAATTTGAGCAGTCACGTGATTTGCAGAAGATAAGCGGTGACATGTTTATGCTACCTCACTCCATGCAGCGTATCCTATTCTGCGAAGGTGTCGGCTAAGGTTCAGCCAGAGGGAACCATAAGACTGTTAACGTCATGTCTATGTCCTGGATAGACAATGAAAATAACCCACAGCTCTTTTCTCCAGTTCCCTGAAATCGTTTCAGGGAACCAATCGTAAGTCCATCAAAATGATTCGAGATGATGTGAATCTGACCCTAACTTTCCAGTAGAAGTGCGACCAAGGGAATGCAAGACCATAAAGTTTTACTTGCAATTAAGATCTAGAAAGAGTGACTGATATACACATTTGTAAATTGTAATTTGATGTGTCTGGATGAGGCTGGGGATTGCCAGCCCATCCTAGAACAGATCTAGATCTATCTTAACTACGTCAGTGTGTCTTGACGGTTTGATCCTTTATAAGCAGTTAAATGAGTTAATATTGTCGTCTGAGACATAAGTATATTATTTGTGAAGTAGTAGGCAGTCTATATTTCTGAAGATAAATAATTACTAAGTAAACTGTGAATGAATCAGAATGATATAGAGTCTCAAATCTCTTAAGACTCTAGAGGAGATTTATAGTTATGTATTTTAGTATTTTCATTTGATGCTGCTGATGTTGTCTTTTGATATGTAAGATAGACGAAATTGTTAGGACTTTTAGGTAATAAATTTGTGGCCCTACAAGGTCCTTGATATAACTTACTCGAAATTGTTATTAGTGTATGTGGCATGGTATGGCAGAGTAATTTCTAAAACCTCTCGATTTAAATGCAGTCGAACACCTAAATTTATAATTTAGTAATCCCCAACGTAACACTCGAGGGCACACCCCTCTTCCAACTCGTAACACTGGAGAGGGACCCTTAAAGAACCTTAGATAACGCCATGCCACTTAGTTAGATTATTTTAAAACCTATTGTATTTTTTTATTCCATTATTTGATATTGTACTGTTCTAATATTATGTTTTCAGGTGCTTTTTATTATAGAGTTTAAACAATTTGTATTAATCGAATATTTTGTTTCAATTTCATATGGTGAACATCCCAACATCCCATTGACCCGTGGACACCGGCGAGGGAACCCTTTCATCATCCGGTTTTACTTCAGACAGAAATACAAGTTTGGGCTTGGAGCTATGGATTGAGGATATTTACCATCTGAATTCCTCAAAAATAAAGATAAGTGATCCATCTATCTAACAGTCTTGGGGAGGGCGACGTACTTTCCGCTCTGTGTGTATTGTTCCAGGCCATTTTACTATTTACTATATGTTTAGTTTAAGTGCGGGAGGTTGGTTGGGATCATAGGTTAGCATATCTTCTTTGCCATTACGAAGGATATTGGAGGCCTTGGTGGCTATGTAAAATAACTCGGGGGGATTTGCTTCTCTGTGAATAGTTCTATTAGGGATCCATTATTCGTATAGATTGTGGCGTTCTTTTCCTTCCTCACATTTCTTTAGGAAGATGTCTCTCCTGTTTTCTTCTTAAACTATCTGTAATATAAGTTAGGACTTGTAGGGTCTGTTATCGTTCGTTTTACTTGTCAGTATACGTCCTGTTTATTGTATTTTTTTTTGCTTATAAACTTTAAACTACTATAATAACATTGATATGTTTACAATATATGCCTGAGGTGTTTCACGTGCTAAAACCACGTTGAATTGTAATCTGGTATTGACATATGTGAGAGAGAATAATTTTGCAGTGGTAACAGAAGACACTGCGTGTGCGCATTTTGAGAAGAGAGAGAATTTTGAGAGTGTTTTGAGAACACAGAGATATTTCGAATTTGTCGTGTTGAGAAAGACATATAGTTTTGATTCATCGCATTGAGAGAGCGATTCGTTTTGACAGTGATAACAGAGGACACTGATTCTTGCGTTGAGAGAGACGTAAAATTTTGAGAGTGATCACTCAAGACATTAATTTATCGCAGTAAAGGCGATATATAGTATTTTATTGCAGTGGGAGCAACGGATAGACGGCACTGCCTTACTAGAATTTATATTGAGAGAGAGAGAGATAAAGTGTTTGCAGTTTAAGTGATACTGCCTATAATTTTGAGAGAGAGAGATAGAACGTTCTTTTCGCGAAGCAGTGCTAACATAAGACACTGAGTTAATATTAACAGTCAATAACTGTTCATATAAGATATTGATACCGCGATATACCGTAACATTGGGTAAATATTTACTAACTTTACAGACTTTAACATATCATGGCTGAGTTTCTTAAATATTTAGAATCTGCCAAAGTTCTGGGCATACCAGAGGAAGAACGCGCCGCGTGGTGCGAACGACACGTACAACAAGACCGAGAGCGCGAGGATCGAAAAGAAGCAAGAGAAAGAGAAAGAGAAAAAGAAGAAAGAGAAAGAGAAAAAGAAGTAGAAAGAGAAAAGGAAAGAGAAAGAGAAAGGGAGAAAGAAAGAGAGAGAGAAAAGGAAAGACAGCATGAACTAGCAATTAAAAAGTTAGAGCAACAATCGCTTGTAACACCCACTACTGCCACCAATTCTTATGCTACTAAACCAAAACTACCACCATTTAATGAAAAACTCGACCGGATCGACGCATATTTACATCGGTTCGAGTTACACGCTAAATGCGTCGGATGGCAGCAGGCGATGTACAGTTCATGCCTGTCCAATTTATTAACGGGTAAGGCTTTAGAGGTATTTCACAGCCTTAAAGTAGAAGATGCCAACGATTATGACAAGCTTAAAACAGCACTGCTTAAGCGATTCCAGCATACCGAGGATGGCTTCCATCAAAGATTTCGCTCATGTAAACCTGAGCCATCTGAAAATTTCTCAACTTATGTCAATCGGTTGAAACATTATTTAGATCGCTGGATAGAGCTCGCGAACGTAACTACCGGAAATTATTCCCAACTATACGATTTGGTCTTAAAGGACCAAATCTATACCGCATGTCATTCCGATTTAGTCGCCCACCTTAAAGAGAGGGCTCCGACATCCTCTGAAGAAATCACATCGTGCGCCGAACGATACGCGTCCGCTCACCCAAATCGCCCTTTGGCAAAGCCTTCAACTACAACACCGTGTTATGCCAACGTAGGCAAAGGAGCGCCAACCGGACACGATCGTTCAAGGGCGACTCGTCGTCAGGCCCCAAATTCACGCTTTCAATCAGAGCCGCCTTTTTGTAGACAGAGAGATTTTCCGAATCGAGGTAATGCATCCCCGCGTCGAGGATATCAGACTTATTCTTTTTACGAGCCTCGCCCATATTATCGTGGCAACTATCCAGGCCAACAATATAACCGGCCTCAGGGACCGCCGCGACGAGTGCATTTTGATGATAGTTATAATTATAGTAGACCGCAGAGTCTTCCCTATCGTGGAAACGATCCTAATCGTACTATATGTTATAAGTGTAATAGGGTAGGCCACATACAGAGATTTTGTAACGTGAAATTGGAATCAGCAAATGCCTGCTCGGTTAAACCTACACTTTATGAGACTGACGGTCATTCTGAATCTTCATGACAATCAAAGACTATTCCAGTCATGTCCGCCCTACATGAACTGGGTGAATTAACATTTTACCAGGGCCGCGTGAACGCGATTCGCGCTTCTGTTCTACGTGACTCCGGATGCACGACTATCGGCGTTCGACAGTCACTAGTCCGTCCAACACAATTTTTGGATAAGGAGGTAACTTGTATTACTTTTGGCGGATCTGTAGAGCGATTCCGTCTTGCAGAAGTTTATATTGATACACCTTTTCTCACAGGTATTGTTACTGCATGTGTACTGCCTAATCCAGTGGCTGATGTAATCATAGGGAATGTACCTCAAGTAAATAAGTTTCCTATCGGTAACTTGGAAATTTGGACTGAGGATGAGAGTATTGCTTGTGCGACAACACGCCTACAATCGAGACGACGAGCAGACAGTCCATTGAATAATCCTACTATTGAAGTGAACATAACGTCTAGTGCATTTCATGATGAGCAACATTCAGATCCCACATTGAAACATTTGTTTGCTAAGGTTGATCCTACCGCACCGGATACCTCTAAGTTTCTTATGAAAGATGATTTATTATATCGTAATTTCCGGAATAAGCGAGAGGCCATTATGCAACTTGTAGTACCGAGATCTTTTCGTCGCGACATTATTCGTCTCGCGCATGACACTTCCTTGGCGGGTCACCAGGGAAAGGCCAGAACTAAGTCTCGAATACTATCGCATTTTTTTTGGCCCAGTATTTACGCAGATGTAAACCGGTTCGTATCAACATGTGACGTATGTCAAAGACGTACCCCTAAAGGAAGAGCATCGAGAGCTCCTCTGCAGGAGATGCCTATGGTCTCCAGACCATTTGAGCGCGTTGCCGTAGATATAGTTGGTCCTCTACACAAGTCAGACAGAGGACATCGTTTTATACTTTCTGTCATTGACTACGCAACCCGTTGGCCAGAGGCCATTCCGCTAAAAGACATTTCAGCTGATCATGTCGCTGAAGCTCTTATTACTATTTTTTCGCGTCTTGGGTTTCCGGTTGAAATTTTATCGGACAGAGGTCCACAGTTTACCTCTGAGCTTTTTAAGAAAGTCTTGGAGTTGGTCGGGATTAAACAAAGATTGACATCTCCATACCACCCACAGTCTAATGGCTGCTGTGAACGTTGGAATGCTACCATGAAAAGTATGCTTGCACGAGTTTCCGCCGACAAACCGAGTGATTGGGATCGACAACTCCCCGCTATTCTTTTTGCATACCGAGAACTACCGAACGCATCGACGGGTTTTTCCCCCTTCGAATTATTGTATGGTCGTAAACCGCGTGGTCCAATGGCCATACTCCATGATTTATTCGCCGGATCAGACACCGACGACAATGATACGCAGTCTGCATATCAATACGTTGTAGACTTGCGCCAGCGAATTCTTAACGCATGTCAGCTCGCACAAAAATCTTCAGCTGCGCATGCTAGTCTTTATAAACAATATCGTGATCAAGGTAGCCGATTGCGAACCTTGGCTGTCGGAGACCAAACTCTTGTTCTCCTTCCGGAAACGAAAAATAAACTCCTCCTTACATGGAAAGGACCTTTCAAAGTTCTAAAGAGACTTTCTCGAGTAAATTATCTTATCAAGATTCGAGGACAGGACAAAGTCTTCCATATAAATATGTTAAAGCAGTACCTGTCCGACGATGATAATCGACAGAATAATCGCCGAAATGTGGTTGCTCAGGCCAATGCGGCCTTGGTTTCAGTTGACGATGATGATCCTATTAAGATAGAGAATTCAATACCCGCACTTCGATCTTCTGAAAACACTTCGGATGTGAATATAAATCCAGATTTATCTGAATCGCAAAGGCAAGATTTAAGAGATTTGCTTAACGAGTTTACTACAGTCTTTACTGATCTACCAGGTAATACTTCTTTGGTACAGCATGTTATAAGATTGAAGACGGATATACCCGTCTTTGTTAAACCATACCCGCGTCCGCTGCACGCACAAGAGACTATAATAACCGAGGTACGTAACATGTTTCACCTGGGAGTGATAGAACGATCGACGAGCCCATATAACTCACCCATCGTCTTAGTGAAAAAAAAAGATGATACCGTGCGTTTTTGTATTGATTATCGTAAACTTAATGAGGTTACGATATATGACGCTGAACCGATTCCCAACCAGGAGAATCTTTTTGCTCAGTTAGCTAGGGCAACGATTTTTTCTAAAATTGATCTTTCCAAAGGCTATTGGCAAATTCCGCTTGATGAGAATAGCAAGCAATATACCGCCTTTCAGACTCCGTTGGGTCTTATGCAGTGGCGCTATATGCCTTTCGGGTTAGTTACAGCCCCTGCTACTTTCGCCCGTATGATGACAATATTGCTCCAGGGTATGAATTCCGTATTGTCGTATTTTGACGACATTTGTATTTATGAAACCGATTGGTCGGGCCACCTTGCAGCCCTACGACAAGTTTTTATTGCTCTTCGTCGAGCTGGCCTTACGGCGAAACCCAGTAAGGTATTTTTAGGCTACAATAAAATTAATTTTCTGGGCCATACAATTGCCCACGGCGTTCAGACTCCAGATGACAAGAAGATAACTACCATCTTAAAGCTCCAACCTCCTCGAACTAAGAAAGAAGTTCGTAGTTTATTGGGCTTTCTTAACTATTATAGGAAATTCATTCCAAATTTGTCTTCGCTTACAGCTCCGTTGTCGGACCTCACAAGAAAGAATTTTCCTAATAAAGTGAAATGGACAACCGAATGTGCTGATACACTTCGTACCGTTCAACAATTGTTTTCCACTTCCCCCATTCTCATACTACCAGACATAAACCAAACATTTATTGTCCGCACTGATGCGTCGGACAAGGGATTGGGAGCTGTGTTATTACAGGAACGAGACGATACCTTGCGGCCATGTCTATACGCCAGCCGCAAGTTGCTAGATAGGGAATGCCGCTATGCAATTATCGAGCGAGAGTGCCTCGCTATCATTTTTGCTGTAAACGCATTTTCGAGATATCTACTCATGTCTGAATTTATAATTGAAACGGACCATCGTCCGTTGTTATTCTTAAAGACTAACAGGGCTAAAAATGCTCGATTAACGAGATGGAGTCTTGCACTCCAGGAATACCGCTTTGTTATCCGTGCTATCCCTGGCGGTGACAATTCCCAAGCTGATATTTTGTCACGTCTGATTTAATTTCCTATTAAAGATTGTTGTGTCTTGTATTGGGGTTGGATAGTGCTTGTCCCCCTCAATTCTAGACGGTGGATGGATTCACATTTATCTTGTTCATTACTTTATGAACCAGTTTTACAATCCTTTTTTTTGTGAATATCCTTTTTCCACCAGCGTCATTCCTGACTGTGACCTGAACTTCTGGCAAACCTGACGCCCTTGTCAGCGGGTCAATGAGATGAAGACATGGCAAACCAAGCTACCACAGCTACTGCTGCCATTGGATACCACAGTATTTTAATTAACAATATATTGTGTGTGAATGTGTATATAAGCAGCAATTGTGTGTGTTGACTAAATAATTATGAGCCTATTCCTTCAGTAAGGCTTCATTATTTGATAATAGTTATACTTTAATCCAGCAGTATACAGTGATATACTCATTATTATTATAGATGTTTCTGAGAATTTTGATTGTGTGCAGTAGGAATGTTTAAATAGAATAAATTCTATAGAACGTGGCATCAATAATTGTATGCTTTTTGTCCATCCACTATGCACGTTCTTAGTTAGATTTTTCTTCTCAAGCTTAAGACTCATTTTTCTACAGTACTACTTAAGCCCCTACCACAATAACTTTGAGATTTTTTGGATCTTATCGTGTAAATTTTTCTTAAAATTTTCACTGGGGTGGGGGATATGTCAGGATTAGGATTTGAATTGCCGTGCTGGGTCACGCATTGTTTAGTACATGGCATCATTGATTTTAGTCAGTCCAAACGTCCTTGAACTGTTCCCGTGGACAGTTTGTTTTTGTAACGCTTTTCTTAGAGATGGAAAGAAAGTGGGTCAGGATAGAACGAATGGATAAATTAACAGTGACGATGCAGTTTGCAACCCCGTAGTTTGGGTGTACTTTAACAGGGAAAGACGGGGCGAATAAGGGGTGAATAAATTCGTACATAAAACGTTTAGGGTGTAGAGACTTTGCGAAAGGTTTTGACATCCTAAGTCTGACTTTGTCTGTTACTATTAATAGAATCTATTGGCGCTGCGAGCGGAGCTCGAAGTGGATGCACCAATCAAATTTGAGCAGTCACGTGATTTGCAGAAGATAAGCGGTGACATGTTTATGCTACCTCACTCCATGCAGCGTATCCTATTCTGCGAAGGTGTCGGCTAAGGTTCAGCCAGAGGGAACCATAAGACTGTTAACGTCATGTCTATGTCCTGGATAGACAATGAAAATAACCCACAGCTCTTTTCTCCAGTTCCCTGAAATCGTTTCAGGGAACCAATCGTAAGTCCATCAAAATGATTCGAGATGATGTGAATCTGACCCTAACTTTCCAGTAGAAGTGCGACCAAGGGAATGCAAGACCATAAAGTTTTACTTGCAATTAAGATCTAGAAAGAGTGACTGATATACACATTTGTAAATTGTAATTTGATGTGTCTGGATGAGGCTGGGGATTGCCAGCCCATCCTAGAACAGATCTAGATCTATCTTAACTACGTCAGTGTGTCTTGACGGTTTGATCCTTTATAAGCAGTTAAATGAGTTAATATTGTCGTCTGAGACATAAGTATATTATTTGTGAAGTAGTAGGCAGTCTATATTTCTGAAGATAAATAATTACTAAGTAAACTGTGAATGAATCAGAATGATATAGAGTCTCAAATCTCTTAAGACTCTAGAGGAGATTTATAGTTATGTATTTTAGTATTTTCATTTGATGCTGCTGATGTTGTCTTTTGATATGTAAGATAGACGAAATTGTTAGGACTTTTAGGTAATAAATTTGTGGCCCTACAAGGTCCTTGATATAACTTACTCGAAATTGTTATTAGTGTATGTGGCATGGTATGGCAGAGTAATTTCTAAAACCTCTCGATTTAAATGCAGTCGAACACCTAAATTTATAATTTAGTAATCCCCAACGTAACACTCGAGGGCACACCCCTCTTCCAACTCGTAACACCATTCATCCACTCCCTCCCTTCCATCCGTCACCTTCACCCCTCCTTTGGTACACGCAATTTTTGTCTCTTGGTTCATTCATTCACTCACTCACTCACTCACTCACTCACTCACTCACTCACTCACTCACTCACTCACTCACTCACTCACCCGTGTTTGGGTGGTCTGTCCATCCACCCATCCATCCCTTCAAATACTCCTGCTTTCACCCGTTCAAATACACACTCATGCATTCATCCATCCATCCATCCATCCATGCATGCATGCATGCATGCATCCATCCATCCATCCATCCATCCATCCATCCATCCATCCACCGAGCCTTCATCATTCGACAAATGTGCCGCCAGCCGGTAGCCTAAATCATGGTGAACGGTGGCTCCGCTAGCCGCGCCAGCCAATCACTTACACCGTTACAAAATTGAGCCAATGAACGTGCGGCAGCCGAATCGCCTTCACCCGCCAGGCCTATAAATATCGCCCGTACAGCGGAGAGGGCCTATCATTTTTCACTGCGATTCCGACAGACAAGACAAGCGTCTACTTTTCTCGCATCAGTTCAGTACAATGGCTCGTACCAAGCAGACTGCACGTAAATCCACTGGAGGGAAGGCTCCCCGTAAACAACTGGCCACCAAGGCAGCCAGAAAATCTGCCCCCGCCACCGGTGGTGTGAAGAAGCCCCATCGTTACAGGCCTGGAACCGTGGCCCTGAGAGAGATCCGTCGTTACCAGAAGAGCACCGAGCTTCTCATCCGCAAATTGCCCTTCCAGCGACTGGTGAGAGAAATTGCTCAGGACTTTAAGACAGATCTGCGTTTCCAGAGCTCTGCTGTCATGGCTTTGCAGGAGGCTAGCGAAGCTTACTTGGTGGGTCTCTTTGAGGACACCAACTTGTGCGCCATCCATGCCAAGCGTGTCACCATCATGCCCAAGGACATCCAGCTGGCCAGACGTATCCGCGGTGAACGTGCCTAATTTGTTGGCCTCCCCTCATTCCTGTCAACCAAAGGTCCTTTTTAGGACCACCTTCCACACTTCACGATGAGCAATTTTTGTTTTTATGAGTTTCATTTCTTAGTTATGCCACCCGGCCCTTTATTACTACAGCCAAGTCATTGCATCGTGTTGTTTCTGTCTATGAGACTGTCCTCCTCCTCCTCCCTCCCCCACCCCCTTTGTGTGTGTGTGTTTTGTTCATGTTGTTTCTTTTTTTTTTTCCTCATGTGCACACCAGTCCTGTTCTTCAATTATTTATTTATTTTAGGATCTTCTGTAATGCAGACACGAGGATGAGTAAATTAGAGGAACAAACAAAAGAAAACGTAGAAGGCTCATTCTCCTCATCAACAGCAAGTCAGACAAGTTCATGGCCAGAGAAACTTTGAAGGGTGAAGACTGAAAATACAGGGGGGAGGAGAGGAAAAGAGCACAATTCATTCAAAACCCAAGGTAGGCGCCACCCCTGTGCCTCATGCTTGTTTTTGTCGTTCTGTTGAGACTAAATTGTATAGAATAGGCCTTTTCTTTCTTTCCGAGCCCCATCCCGCACCACCACACACACACACACACACACACCCCTACACACACACACACTAAACCGCACTACACTGCTCACATTCGCAAGCAAAACTTTTCCCGTGCGAAGAGTGCTGCACTTTCCGACGTTGGTCAGGATTGGGAGGCGAAGCTCAAGGACTATCGCCTCCCTTAAGTTTCATCATCTACCTTTCCTCTCCTCTTCTTTCAGAACCTCAGTGGGGAAGGGGATAACCCAGTAATATGTAAACTGGAAGAAGAACGAATAAAAGAACAGCTTAGTAACAGTACATGTATTATAGACAAGGAAGACATCACTGAACTTTGGAGAAACAACATAAAAAGACACGTCACCAACACTTAAAAACAACAACAAAAAAAAAAAACAACAAATCAGTCGGTCAGTCAGTCAGTCAGTCAGTCAGCCAGCCAGCCAGCCAGCCAGCCAGCCAGCCAGCCAGCCAGTCAATCAATCAATCAATCAGTCAGTCAGTCAGTAGTCAGTCAGTCAATCAATCAATCAATCAATCAGTCAGTCAGTCAGTCAGTCAATCAATCAATCAATCAATCAATCAGTCAGTCAGTCAATCAATCAATCAATCAATCAAGTCTCCCTTTGTGCATTCTAGTGCACACTTTTCGCTCGTTAACAGCTCTGTCGAGTCGAGGCCAGTCTGCCCTGCCGCTTGCTAATGCTACCGTACAGCACCGCAGGCAGCTCAGCCAATCAGAGGACGAGTTTCATTTTGCGTCCGCCATCTTAAATGGGCAGACGCCCTGAACCTATATAAGTCGCCCCGTCGTGCGTTGGCGGGGCATTCCTATCGGCATCATCGCATTCCTGAACCTATATAAGTCGCCCCCGTCGTGCGTTGGCGGGGCACATCACATGGAAACATCATCATCAACGCAACAAATCGAGCCTGAGCAAAACAACGTTGGACCAAGAAAATACTCAAATCAAAGAAGGGAAACGAATAGAAGGAACTGAGCAGAAACCAAAAGATTTTAAAGAAAAGGTAGGCGCCACCCCTGTTTCTATAGTGTGTTGTTGTCGTCCAGTTTCACTAGACTGTGTAGAATAGGTCTACTCTCTTTCTTAACCCCCTCGCCCCATATCTGTCCATAACTCTCAGGTATTTATTGACGCTCTAATTCTAACATAACACTAAACGGCCTGACTTCCCTGTCTAAAACGTTCATTAGAAAGTAGAATAGGCTCCCTATCCACCTTTAATGAATAAAGCATTCTTTCCTTTTTTTTTTAAATAACTAAAATTCCAAGATGGCGGGTAGTTAAACTACTCACCAAAGTAAACAAAACAACACAGAACACACCTGAGCACCGCCGATAACAGGCGCGCGCCTCAGGTGGAGAAAACTAACAACATTTTAAAACTTTAACCAACTGACAAAGACAGATAGAGACACGGACAGATTAAAACTCACGACAAGACGGATAACCTTAGGACAAGACTAACTAACCAACAGACCCTGCCCTCCCCCAAACGCTGTGTCAGTTCCTTCCCTCACCCTTCTCCGCTCCCACACTGCTCAGTAAACAAAATCGAATTGTTTTTTATCAAATTTTTAGTCTAGCAACTTTTCTATACTACTACGTCTTTCAGGACTTTCGTCCCCTATTTATTTCTCACCCTGTGATCATTATGGGTTTTTAGGACTTTTGTCCTTTCACGTTGTATATACTAAGCTATTCCTTTCAAATAAATCTTCCTCTATGGAATACATCTTAACTTTGAGAAATGAAGCCCAGGAAAATCCTGTGGTTATATATAAGCTGGAGGAGAGACAGGTGAGGGAGATGCTGGGGCGTTACATACATACAGGGGACGTAAAAGAAATCAGAAAAAACCCCAAGCTTAAGCAAGTAACAATGAAAATAATAAGCAAACATGATAAAACTAAACAATTTATACAATCATCCACACAAACCATCCCAGGACCAAACAATACAAACATAAGCATAAACACTCGGACTATTAACCAGAAAATAATCATCAAAGACTCAAAAATTACAAGACAAGAAATAGGGAAACAAACAAACATAGTAAAATTAATAAAATTAGGCCGAGAATCAAACACTTCACTTTTAATATACAGGGGGGAAAAAGATATTATTTTGAGAGACAGGGAGGGAAGAAAGATACACACAGAGACATACACACCAACTCAAGACAAATGTCAACACTGCAACAAGTTAGGACACACCACACACAATTGCAAAACAAACGAAACCGCCCCAGCTCATCACGTGAACTCTCTGAGCACCCTTGGTAAGGGTAAACAACCAACGTGTGATACGAGGCCGGGGAGGGGGGACAACCTGAATAATGCCTGGAAGAAGGGCAATAACTCAGGAAATAAGAACGAAAGTAGAAGGGGGTCGCTTCTCCCCACCCCAACAACCCCAACAAGGCAAACAACAACGAAAACAACACCACAACAAACACAGCAACAAGAAACATTAGAAACCAAAATCACACGCATTGTCAAACAAGAACTTGACAAACACATACAAAACCTTAAAACCATATTCATGCCACACACACAACAAAATACATTAGATGCAAACACGAGGATGAGCAACCTAGAGGAACAAACAAAAGACAATATCGAAGATCTAAAGAGGCTCATCCTCGCAATTAACAGTAAGCTAGACAAATACATCACACAGACAGAAACACCAGAACCGGAAGGGGAGGCGACCCCCTACAGAAACAAATTAAGATCCCGCCAACAGGATGGCAGGCCCAGGGATTAGAATTGCCCACTGGAACGCCCAAGGCATCCGGAGTAAACAAGAAGAAACGAGGCTCTTCCTGCAGGAGAACAACATAAACATTTTACTCCTGCAGGAATCCAAACTTAATAAAAACAGTAACTTCCGGATGCCGGGCTTCCAGATCATTCGAGGAGACAGTCCCCACTATAAGGGTGGGGGCGGTCTCCTCACACTGATCCAGGGCGGGGTCAACTACACAATACACAAACAAAACATAAACATAAACATGGAGACACAGACTATCAAGATACATTTAGACAACGACAAAACACTGTACCTAACAAACATATATATAAGACATTCACAAGACATCACTCTAGATGACTTAAAGGACCTAGACAACGAGGTGGGAACTAACCATATAATAGGGGGGGATTTCAATTCACACAATAGACTGTGGGGAGGGAATAGAGAAGACAGGGGAGGACGGACGATAGAAAGGTTTATATTAGAGACAGACAAAATAGTACTTAATGACGGCAGCAACACTAGAGTAGCAACACAAGCCGATACAGAAGACAGCGCAATAGACATTACAATAGCACAACAAGGCATCAACATTCCCATCACGCAATGGGAAAGACACACAGACACGCTGGGCTCCGACCACCATCCATTGATAACAACAATAGGTACACACACTCATAACGGTACACACATATCAACAAAACAACTGAACATGAAGAAAATAAACTGGGACGCATTTAGACAGCACACAGAAGTCATAACAACAGAACAAGTAGAGCACACAGACATAAACAAGTATGCAGCAAACATAGAGCAGGCATTAGTCAGGGCAGTGGTAGAAGCAGGTGGGGGGAACAGCAACAGAGGGAGGGAAATAAAAACCGGGGGGAAACGGGAGGTTCCATGGTGGGGAGATAGATGTAAGCAGGCTAGAAGGGAGAGAATAGAGGCTTTTAAAACATACACAAGGGACAGAACCCAACAAAACTTAGATAGATATAAGAAAGCAAAGAATAAGGCAACAGCAATATTTCGGCTGGAAAAAAGTGAACATTGGCAAAACGTTTGCAAAAACCTAGATATAGAAAGTAAATGCAAGAAAGTCTGGGGAACAATTCGATGTTTGGAGGGAGGGAAGAAAAAGACAATAGAGGTAGGGCCTTTAAAGGGAAACAACACAGACACAATAGAATGCACCACAGACAAACAAAAGGCAGACAGACTAGCACAACATTATCAAAACATCAGCAGTAGGACACCACAACAACCTGCCAGAACAGACCACCCAAAAAACAGAACACCAAATATTTACAACAGTGATCTCACCCTTAAGGAATTAAACAAAGCCCTTGATAGGAAAAAGGTAGGGACAGCTCCAGGCCGGGATGAGATCACATACGAAATTCTTAGAAACTCGTCTCTAAGTTTTCAATCAGTCTTACTTAAATTTTACAACACCATTTGGAAGATAGGCCAGATACCACAAACATACAAGCACGCCCACGTGATCCCCATACATAAACAAAACAAAGATAGAAGTGACCCCGCCTCATATAGGCCAATTTCTCTAACCTCACACGTGGGCAAAACACTGGAAACAATAATAAAAAACAGACTTGACATATACCTAGAAAACAATAACATCATCACACCCACACAGTCAGGATTCACGAAACACAGACAAACAATAGACAACGTCGCCGCGCTGGAGCACCACATCAAGACAGCCAAAACATTCACTTGGGCTTACCATGTCGGGGCCGTCCTCCTTGATATGAGGGCGGCCTTCGACACGGTCTGGAGAGAAAGTATTATAGACTCAATAGATAGAATAGGGATAAGGGGAAACATGTACAACTACATACTCGCATACCTAACAGACAGAACTTTCCAAGTTAGAGTAGGTCAAGAACACTCACAATCATGCACACTCACAAACGGGACGCCGCAAGGAGGAATCCTCTCGCCCGTCCTGTTTAACATAGTAGTTAACAACATCAACAAAGTTAGGCTACATACAGAAACAAACATTCTCCAGTACGCCGACGACATAGCCATCTACAGACGCGGTCGGGTCCCAGCAAAACCAACAGAAACAACGAAGCCCCTCACTCTCCCACACACACTTCAAGAAGAAACACAACACATAGTAGACACACTCAAAACTTCAGGACTTAACATCAATCCAAACAAAACACAACTGATATATTTCAACACAAACAAAACACAAGACATCACATTAGAAAACCATACTGTTAAAGCCCAAACATCAGTGACGCTGTTGGGAGTGACGCTGGACAAAACACTTACATACAAGCAACACATACAACACAGAATCACAAGCGCACATAAAGCACTCAACATACTTAGATTTGTAGGACACAGACAATACTCAGCACCCTACAAGACAAGGCTCCTACTCTACAAAAACTTCATACAACCAAAAATGACATACGGGGAGGAGCTATACCACACAGGACAAAAGACGGCACTCAAACAACTAGATAGAATACAGTACCATGCCATGAAACACATCGCACAGTGTTACTCCCAACCAGCTAAGATACACCTAAACGTAGCATTAGACATACAACCATTACACATACAACGACAAAAAGCAATACTCAAATATTACATCAGAATCAGACAAAACACACACAACCCATTAAATTACACGCTAAACCACCGAATGCGGGAGAGCTGCGAGATCCATAAGCACAAAACATCACTACTACACAACATGCAAACACTCAAAAAGAACGTAAACATAGATGACAAAGCAATAGACACTAGAGACAAACACACACCAACATGGCGACTGACGGGACTGAACATTGACGATACGCTACACACTGAAATAGACAAAAAGAACGACAACCCCATCACAATGCTGACAGCAGCACAAGCACACATTGACAAACATTACAAAGACATGGCAAAGATATACACAGACGGATCACGGACAGAGGGGGGGGAGGTAGGTATAGGGGTCTACAGTAAAGACATAAACATCCATATCCAGCAGCGCATCACAAACAACACATGTATACTGACAGCAGAGTTACAAGCATTACTCAAAACATTTCGGGAGATCGACCACCGCCAGATGGGGGAAGGAACGGTGGCGGTCTTCACCGACTCACTCTCGGCCGTACACACACTCAAGGCAGACAACCCAAGACACAACAGATATAACATCACACATAGGATTTTAACATTAGTGGACAGACTTGCATTACAGAACATTAAAACACACATCGTTTGGATTCCATCACATGTAGGGATAAAGGGGAATGAGGAAGCAGATAGGCTCGCAAAAGGAGCAACAACACAAACAGACATAGACGATGTAAGATTAGATAAAACAGAGCTATACAGCATTATAGAGAGATTTGTAGAAGGGAAATGGATTAAAGAATGGGAGGAACACATACAGGGAAAGGACAACAACATGCGACACATTTACACCACATGGAACACATTTAAATTTAATTTTATCAAAAGCAGCAACAGCAATTTAAATAGAATTAGGATAGAGGAGAATAGGATAAAAGGGATTTTTATGTGCATACACTGTGACACACTCATGACAACAGCACACATCATACACGATTGCATAGCAAACACGGCCGAGAGACAAACGCTACAGGAACACTACAACAGAGACAACATTCCATACACAACACAAAACATACTTAGTATAGAAGACGACAGACACCTGATTCATAGACGACAGTTAGTGAACAAGATAAACATCTACACAGACACATACAACCCCAGAGACTACAATCCCGACCCCGCCCTGGACACACCATAGAAGGCAATACTGCACCTCCCCCCCGGTCGGGAAACGACAATTTTATTCAGAATTCAAGGGAAACAACTTTTATTAGGCCTCTCTACAGCCTACCCTTTGTACAAAGGGAAACAACTCTACTCCCTTCAATTGGTCGTTTTTAAATATCTACACCTTATTTTACTGTACATATTTATACTTTAAACAAGTACTTGTGTTAGTCCTTGGCGATTTCTACCTTTTACCCTAAGTTGCCGTGCTCCTTCCATCTTGACAAAATTTTTATCTCGCATGGCAACTAGGGAGTTCTAACCTTCCTATTTTATCAAGTAGTTAGTAACGGCACCTCTACAGCCATTATTTTATCATAAATATATGTTAAGGCACTCTTACTGCCGCTTTCAATTTAAGAAGTTTAAACCACTTTTATTACCATCCTTTACTCTTATTCTCTATCTATGTAAATATCTGAATTAGACCTTATCACCTTTTTAAAATTTCTTAAATGATAAACATGTAATAAAGGCCCAAAATGGACCGGTGTTCAGATCAGAAATCCCCCCTTTTGCCACTGGGTTGGCGCCCACACTAACAGCCGTTTTAACTACTAACACCTTATCTTACATCGCGGCCCGGGGGGTGGCGGGGCCCTACTCCAGTAGAATTACAACTGGAGGGGCGCTCGCCAACCTCGGCCTGCGAGATGCTATCGGCCCCTCTCCACCCCGACAAATCTAATCTCACCCTCCTATTTTCTTAACTAACCAACATAAGGCCGCTAGCCGGCCCATAATGGAATAGAACCTCCCCTGCCCAGTACCAGCAGATTTTCCACCCCCACACTTCTTTCTCCCGAAACCTACCACTGCTATCTGCCCCCTTCCCACTCCCCCATCTAGAGCCATCGGCAGACCACCATGGCCACTTCACACCCCACCCTGCTCCAAACAAGTAAATTAGCTAATAAATTAGGTAATAAATTAGTTAATAAATAAATAAAACGCCAGCGCCATCAACAGACCGACATGGCCACTCCCTCCTCCCCCCCCCCTTTTTCTTAG
Organism: Onchidella celtica; assembly: GCA_963931925.1. Taxonomy (NCBI): domain Eukaryota; kingdom Metazoa; phylum Mollusca; class Gastropoda; order Systellommatophora; family Onchidiidae; genus Onchidella; species Onchidella celtica. The sequence continues at coordinate 88,097 of OZ007568.1, forward strand.
TGTGAGACAAACAGTCATGTCCACACCCCCCCCCCCCCACCCCCCAACAATATATAAGATAGTCTGTCTCCCTTGCCCATGGCAGGGGCGACAACAACGAAATAAACAAAGTAATAAAATATTTAAACATTTACCGCCCCTGATGTGGGGGATAAATCCTACCAAGTTACAAGGATCCCCCGCTACCCCCCCCCCTCCCCCACTCACCCATGATAGGAATCTCTGCCTTTTTTTTTTTTTTTTTTTTTTGGCGCCACTCAAAGGAAAGAAAGAAGAAAGAAACCATAGAAGATACCCATAAGGGAGCCCTTTTGAGGGCTAGGAAACAATGAAGGACCAGACACAAGAAACAAGGAAACACCAACAAGCAAAGGAGGCACAAATGCCCAGTGCAGCGAACCTCCCTAAACAAAGATCTACTACCGTTGGCGGGGCATTCGATTCACTCGTTGTTGACTCGCACACATCACAATCATTATGTCTGGACGTGGTAAAGGAGGCAAAGGTCTGGGGAAAGGTGGAGCCAAGCGTCACCGCAAGGTTTTGCGTGATAACATCCAGGGTATCACCAAACCCGCTATCCGCCGTCTTGCTCGCAGAGGTGGAGTCAAACGTATCTCCGGTCTGATTTACGAAGAGACCCGGGGTGTGCTGAAAGTTTTCCTGGAAAACGTCATCAGAGACGCAGTCACTTACACTGAGCACGCCAAGAGGAAGACTGTCACCGCTATGGATGTGGTGTACGCCCTGAAACGTCAGGGCCGCACTCTGTACGGCTTTGGCGGCTAAGCGACTCACCCACACACTGCAAACTGAACACCGGCCCTTATAAGGGCCACCCATATCTTCCCAATTAGCTTTACTGTTTCCTTGAGTTTGGTTATCACTGCCCTTGCAACCCAAGAATTCTTATATTAGAATATTATTCATATCAATAGTCTTGCCCACTTTGCCCACTTCTTTTCTTTGCGAAACTATTTACACCTGTGCAGTCATATCTTACATTCACCAACTCGCTCTTCATTCTATTCAGTTACCCCAGTCACACACTTAATAATAAGTTAATTCCGTGTGAATTGTCATCCATTGGGCGATGCTTTTTAATCACGCGCATGTCAATTTTATATTACATGTGTCTATCTATATAGAGCCCAATACAGCCCTGCTAGTGTCTACGGCCATACCACGTTGAAAATACCGGTTCTCGTCCGATCACCGAAGTCAAGCAACGTCGGGCGTGGTTAGTACTTAGATGGGTGACCGCTTGGGAACACCACGTGCTGTAGATAATTTTTCTGGCTTTTTTTTTTTTTCCCTCTCTCTTCACCTTTCGACCTACTCGTATCTTGGTTCTGTTTATTTCTATACGTCTCGTTATTATTGTTTTTGTTGTTGTGTCCAAGGAAAACACCAATTCATAAGGCTACAGGATGTCAATATCATTACCGAAAAGTAGTGAATCAACACTAAGTCTGTTGCACACACACACACACCCCCCCCCCCCCCATATAATGACCATTGCACCCTATCTCATCCCAATGACACATTCCCCCCCCCCCCCGCTCCCTCTCTCTCTCCCCTCAGTACTACACCCCCCCCCCCTCCCCCCAATTTTTCATTCTTGTTTTTTTCTATCACTGCGGTGGGGGTGGTGATGACATGTTTCGTTAGGGGCGGTAAAAGTACCTGTCCACTGCAAAATCAAACTAATGGAAATTTGAAAAGACATCCTTAAATTGCAATGGATCATGAAAAGCATCCCGCTCTGACCCCGACAGCCCCCCAATACCCCCTTAGACTGGAAATTCCGGACGTAGAACTGCCGCGTGCTCCCCGTTTGGTTTGAGATGTTACAGCAGTTACACCCCCAAGCACAATGTCACTCGGCGGCCGGCAGATGGCATAGTAAAATAATAAATGATTTCTATCTTAACTGAACTGACAACCGCACAGGTGCCGAACAATTTGAGGAGGAGAACAGCAGATACATTACAACGATAATATTAATAACATTAATAAGGTAAGGCAAGGCAACTAACTAACTAACTGGGGTAACTCATTTTGGTTGAAACACCACTGCTAATTGGGAAGACTGGTAGAGGCCCTGAAAAGGGCCGGGGGTTTGTTTTCGTGTGCAGCAGGCAGAAAGAGCTTGGCTGCTCTCACATTTACTTGCTGGTGGTGTATTTGGTGACGGCCTTGGTGCCCTCACTGACAGCGTGCTTAGCCAGCTCACCGGGGAGAAGCAGGCGGACAGCAGTTTGGATCTCCCTGGAGGTGATGGTGCTGCGCTTGTTGTAGTGGGCCAGACGGCTGGCTTCGGCAGAAATGCGCTCGAAGATGTCATTCACGAAAGAGTTCATGATGGACATGGCCTTTGAGGAAATACCGGTGTCGGGGTGCACCTGTTTCAGCACTTTGTAAATGTAGATGCTGTAGCTTTCCTTTCTCCTGCGCTTCTTCTTCTTGTCGCCGGTGCGAACGGCCTTAGCCTTGCCGGCTTTCTTGGCTCCTTTGCTGGACACTTTGGGTGGCATGTTGACTGACTGACTGACTGACTGGCTGTGCAGAACAGAAAAAATTCTAACCGCGCACACCGGTGCCACTGGTATTTATAAGACAAGCAGGGACCGCAACGGGTGCGAAGTGGGGAAGTTTCTCAGCGGGTCCGGACCTGACCAATCGCTGCGCGTATTTTACCGTAAGCCCTGGCCGATGAACCAATGGCAAGCTTTTGTGCGTGCCGCGGCTGGAAAGTGCTGCCGGTGTCGCTGTTCGCGGTTATATATAAAAGGGAAATTTTCTGGCCGGCTCATGCAACATCTGAGCTACTGCTTGACTCCCGTTGGTTCGTTCGTTCGCACACTTCACGTCTTAATCATTCAACATGTCTGGCCGTGGTAAAGGAGGCAAAGTTAAGGGCAAGTCCAAGTCCCGTTCATCCAGGGCAGGACTGCAGTTCCCCGTGGGTCGTATCCACCGTCTGTTGAGGAAGGGCAACTACGCCGAGCGTGTTGGTGCCGGGGCTCCCGTTTACTTGGCAGCAGTCTTGGAGTACTTGGCCGCTGAAGTGCTCGAGTTGGCAGGCAACGCCGCCCGTGACAACAAGAAGACCAGAATCATCCCCCGTCACCTGCAGCTGGCCATCCGTAATGACGAGGAATTGAACAAGCTGCTGTCTGGTGTGACCATCGCCCAGGGTGGTGTTCTGCCCAACATTCAGGCCGTTCTTCTGCCCAAGAAATCCCAGAAGGCCGCCGGCAAGAGCTAAAGCCTGCCTGTCTGTCCGCTTTCAACAGCACCCTACCCACTGTCCTTTTCAGGACAACCTCATTTTCTCCCAACTGACAATGGTGTTTCGCTGAGCGAATGTGTGTGTGTGTGTGTTTTCTCAAGATTGAGCAAGCAAGCAAATGGATTTGTAATAATATTATATTGATAGATAGATAGATAGGATAGGATAGGATAGGATAGAATAGGATCAGATCAGATAGCTAGGTCGTCACCTTCCCTCCCTCTCTCCCTTCCCTTTAGCTTAGCTTAGCTTAGCTTAGCCACCCACCCGCACTGCATTGATTAAAAATACATCATGACTGTGTAAACGTATTATTTTCGTCCTGTACAGACAGTAGTAGCCTACATAAAAAAAACAAAAACATTGGGTACCGTACTGTACTGTACTGTACTGTATGTCTCTTCCTTGTCTACATGCTCCCTTAGTTCTACCCACCTGCATGTTCTCCAAGTTCAGTTGACCTGCCTGCCTGCCTGCCTGCCTGCCTGCCTGCCTACCCTACCTGCCTGTAATGAATTACACACGATGAAAGTTTTTAAGAACAATTAATGTGCAGGGCAGGACAGGGGGGAAGAGAAAAGACGAAAAAGGTGGGTGGGTGGGTGGGTGGGTGGCTGGGCGGGACGGGACGGGACGGGTGTTGTTATGTTTGTTACTGGTCACTAGTGTCAATTTGACGGGAGGGAGGGAGGGAGGGAGGGAGGGAGGGAGGGAGGGAGGGAGCGGGAAGTACACAAGAGAAGCATTCCATTCATCCACTCCCTCCCTTCCATCCGTCACCTTCACCCCTCCTTTGGTACACGCAATTTTTGTCTCTTGGTTCATTCATTCACTCACTCACTCACTCACTCACTCACTCACTCACTCACTCACTCACTCACTCACTCACCCGTGTTTGGGTGGTCTGTCCATCCACCCATCCATCCCTTCAAATACTCCTGCTTTCACCCGTTCAAATACACACTCATGCATTCATCCATCCATCCATCCATCCATGCATGCATGCATGCATGCATCCATCCATCCATCCATCCATCCATCCATCCATCCATCCACCGAGCCTTCATCATTCGACAAATGTGCCGCCAGCCGGTAGCCTAAATCATGGTGAACGGTGGCTCCGCTAGCCGCGCCAGCCAATCACTTACACCGTTACAAAATTGAGCCAATGAACGTGCGGCAGCCGAATCGCCTTCACCCGCCAGGCCTATAAATATCGCCCGTACAGCGGAGAGGGCCTATCATTTTTCACTGCGATTCCGACAGACAAGACAAGCGTCTACTTTTCTCGCATCAGTTCAGTACAATGGCTCGTACCAAGCAGACTGCACGTAAATCCACTGGAGGGAAGGCTCCCCGTAAACAACTGGCCACCAAGGCAGCCAGAAAATCTGCCCCCGCCACCGGTGGTGTGAAGAAGCCCCATCGTTACAGGCCTGGAACCGTGGCCCTGAGAGAGATCCGTCGTTACCAGAAGAGCACCGAGCTTCTCATCCGCAAATTGCCCTTCCAGCGACTGGTGAGAGAAATTGCTCAGGACTTTAAGACAGATCTGCGTTTCCAGAGCTCTGCTGTCATGGCTTTGCAGGAGGCTAGCGAAGCTTACTTGGTGGGTCTCTTTGAGGACACCAACTTGTGCGCCATCCATGCCAAGCGTGTCACCATCATGCCCAAGGACATCCAGCTGGCCAGACGTATCCGCGGTGAACGTGCCTAATTTGTTGGCCTCCCCTCATTCCTGTCAACCAAAGGTCCTTTTTAGGACCACCTTCCACACTTCACGATGAGCAATTTTTGTTTTTATGAGTTTCATTTCTTAGTTATGCCACCCGGCCCTTTATTACTACAGCCAAGTCATTGCATCGTGTTGTTTCTGTCTATGAGACTGTCCTCCTCCTCCTCCCTCCCCCACCCCCTTTGTGTGTGTGTGTTTTGTTCATGTTGTTTCTTTTTTTTTTTCCTCATGTGCACACCAGTCCTGTTCTTCAATTATTTATTTATTTTAGGATCTTCTGTAATGCAGACACGAGGATGAGTAAATTAGAGGAACAAACAAAAGAAAACGTAGAAGGCTCATTCTCCTCATCAACAGCAAGTCAGACAAGTTCATGGCCAGAGAAACTTTGAAGGGTGAAGACTGAAAATACAGGGGGGAGGAGAGGAAAAGAGCACAATTCATTCAAAACCCAAGGTAGGCGCCACCCCTGTGCCTCATGCTTGTTTTTGTCGTTCTGTTGAGACTAAATTGTATAGAATAGGCCTTTTCTTTCTTTCCGAGCCCCATCCCGCACCACCACACACACACACACACACACACCCCTACACACACACACACTAAACCGCACTACACTGCTCACATTCGCAAGCAAAACTTTTCCCGTGCGAAGAGTGCTGCACTTTCCGACGTTGGTCAGGATTGGGAGGCGAAGCTCAAGGACTATCGCCTCCCTTAAGTTTCATCATCTACCTTTCCTCTCCTCTTCTTTCAGAACCTCAGTGGGGAAGGGGATAACCCAGTAATATGTAAACTGGAAGAAGAACGAATAAAAGAACAGCTTAGTAACAGTACATGTATTATAGACAAGGAAGACATCACTGAACTTTGGAGAAACAACATAAAAAGACACGTCACCAACACTTAAAAACAACAACAAAAAAAAAAAACAACAAATCAGTCGGTCAGTCAGTCAGTCAGTCAGTCAGCCAGCCAGCCAGCCAGCCAGCCAGCCAGCCAGCCAGCCAGTCAATCAATCAATCAATCAGTCAGTCAGTCAGTCAGTCAGTCAGTCAATCAATCAATCAATCAATCAGTCAGTCAGTCAGTCAGTCAATCAATCAATCAATCAATCAATCAGTCAGTCAGTCAATCAATCAATCAATCAATCAAGTCTCCCTTTGTGCATTCTAGTGCACACTTTTCGCTCGTTAACAGCTCTGTCGAGTCGAGGCCAGTCTGCCCTGCCGCTTGCTAATGCTACCGTACAGCACCGCAGGCAGCTCAGCCAATCAGAGGACGAGTTTCATTTTGCGTCCGCCATCTTAAATGGGCAGACGCCCTGAACCTATATAAGTCGCCCCGTCGTGCGTTGGCGGGGCATTCGATTCACTCGTTGTTGACTCGCACACATCACAATCATTATGTCTGGACGTGGTAAAGGAGGCAAAGGTCTGGGGAAAGGTGGAGCCAAGCGTCACCGCAAGGTTTTGCGTGATAACATCCAGGGTATCACCAAACCCGCTATCCGCCGTCTTGCTCGCAGAGGTGGAGTCAAACGTATCTCCGGTCTGATTTACGAAGAGACCCGGGGTGTGCTGAAAGTTTTCCTGGAAAACGTCATCAGAGACGCAGTCACTTACACTGAGCACGCCAAGAGGAAGACTGTCACCGCTATGGATGTGGTGTACGCCCTGAAACGTCAGGGCCGCACTCTGTACGGCTTTGGCGGCTAAGCGACTCACCCACACACTGCAAACTGAACACCGGCCCTTATAAGGGCCACCCATATCTTCCCAATTAGCTTTACTGTTTCCTTGAGTTTGGTTATCACTGCCCTTGCAACCCAAGAATTCTTATATTAGAATATTATTCATATCAATAGTCTTGCCCACTTCTTTTCTTTGCGAAACTATTTACACCTGTGCAGTCATATCTTACATTCACCAACTCGCTCTTCATTCTATTCAGTTACCCCAGTCACACACTTAATAATAAGTTAATTCCGTGTGAATTGTCATCCATTGGGCGATGCTTTTTAATCACGCGCATGTCAATTTTATATTACATGTGTCTATCTATATAGAGCCCAATACAGCCCTGCTAGTGTCTACGGCCATACCACGTTGAAAATACCGGTTCTCGTCCGATCACCGAAGTCAAGCAACGTCGGGCGTGGTTAGTACTTAGATGGGTGACCGCTTGGGAACACCACGTGCTGTAGATAATTTTTCTGGCTTTTTTTTTTTTTCCCTCTCTCTTCACCTTTCGACCTACTCGTATCTTGGTTCTGTTTATTTCTATACGTCTCGTTATTATTGTTTTTGTTGTTGTGTCCAAGGAAAACACCAATTCATAAGGCTACAGGATGTCAATATCATTACCGAAAAGTAGTGAATCAACACTAAGTCTGTTGCACACACACACACACCCCCCCCCCCCCCATATAATGACCATTGCACCCTATCTCATCCCAATGACACATTCCCCCCCCCCCGCTCCCTCTCTCTCTCCCCTCAGTACTACACCCCCCCCCCCTCCCCCCAATTTTTCATTCTTGTTTTTTTCTATCACTGCGGTGGGGGTGGTGATGACATGTTTCGTTAGGGGCGGTAAAAGTACCTGTCCACTGCAAAATCAAACTAATGGAAATTTGAAAAGACATCCTTAAATTGCAATGGATCATGAAAAGCATCCCGCTCTGACCCCGACAGCCCCCCAATACCCCCTTAGACTGGAAATTCCGGACGTAGAACTGCCGCGTGCTCCCCGTTTGGTTTGAGATGTTACAGCAGTTACACCCCCAAGCACAATGTCACTCGGCGGCCGGCAGATGGCATAGTAAAATAATAAATGATTTCTATCTTAACTGAACTGACAACCGCACAGGTGCCGAACAATTTGAGGAGGAGAACAGCAGATACATTACAACGATAATATTAATAACATTAATAAGGTAAGGCAAGGCAACTAACTAACTAACTGGGGTAACTCATTTTGGTTGAAACACCACTGCTAATTGGGAAGACTGGTAGAGGCCCTGAAAAGGGCCGGGGGTTTGTTTTCGTGTGCAGCAGGCAGAAAGAGCTTGGCTGCTCTCACATTTACTTGCTGGTGGTGTATTTGGTGACGGCCTTGGTGCCCTCACTGACAGCGTGCTTAGCCAGCTCACCGGGGAGAAGCAGGCGGACAGCAGTTTGGATCTCCCTGGAGGTGATGGTGCTGCGCTTGTTGTAGTGGGCCAGACGGCTGGCTTCGGCAGAAATGCGCTCGAAGATGTCATTCACGAAAGAGTTCATGATGGACATGGCCTTTGAGGAAATACCGGTGTCGGGGTGCACCTGTTTCAGCACTTTGTAAATGTAGATGCTGTAGCTTTCCTTTCTCCTGCGCTTCTTCTTCTTGTCGCCGGTGCGAACGGCCTTAGCCTTGCCGGCTTTCTTGGCTCCTTTGCTGGACACTTTGGGTGGCATGTTGACTGACTGACTGACTGACTGGCTGTGCAGAACAGAAAAAATTCTAACCGCGCACACCGGTGCCACTGGTATTTATAAGACAAGCAGGGACCGCAACGGGTGCGAAGTGGGGAAGTTTCTCAGCGGGTCCGGACCTGACCAATCGCTGCGCGTATTTTACCGTAAGCCCTGGCCGATGAACCAATGGCAAGCTTTTGTGCGTGCCGCGGCTGGAAAGTGCTGCCGGTGTCGCTGTTCGCGGTTATATATAAAAGGGAAATTTTCTGGCCGGCTCATGCAACATCTGAGCTACTGCTTGACTCCCGTTGGTTCGTTCGTTCGCACACTTCACGTCTTAATCATTCAACATGTCTGGCCGTGGTAAAGGAGGCAAAGTTAAGGGCAAGTCCAAGTCCCGTTCATCCAGGGCAGGACTGCAGTTCCCCGTGGGTCGTATCCACCGTCTGTTGAGGAAGGGCAACTACGCCGAGCGTGTTGGTGCCGGGGCTCCCGTTTACTTGGCAGCAGTCTTGGAGTACTTGGCCGCTGAAGTGCTCGAGTTGGCAGGCAACGCCGCCCGTGACAACAAGAAGACCAGAATCATCCCCCGTCACCTGCAGCTGGCCATCCGTAATGACGAGGAATTGAACAAGCTGCTGTCTGGTGTGACCATCGCCCAGGGTGGTGTTCTGCCCAACATTCAGGCCGTTCTTCTGCCCAAGAAATCCCAGAAGGCCGCCGGCAAGAGCTAAAGCCTGCCTGTCTGTCCGCTTTCAACACACCCTACCCACTGTCCTTTTCAGGACAACCTCATTTTCTCCCAACTGACAATGGTGTTTCGCTGAGCGAATGTGTGTGTGTGTGTGTTTTCTCAAGATTGAGCAAGCAAGCAAATGGATTTGTAATAATATTATATTGATAGATAGATAGATAGGATAGGATAGGATAGGATAGGATAGGATAGAATAGGATCAGATCAGATAGCTAGGTCGTCACCTTCCCTCCCTCTCTCCCTTCCCTTTAGCTTAGCTTAGCTTAGCTTAGCCACCCACCCGCACTGCATTGATTAAAAATACATCATGACTGTGTAAACGTATTATTTTCGTCCTGTACAGACAGTAGTAGCCTACATAAAAAAAACAAAAACATTGGGTACCGTACTGTACTGTACTGTACTGTATGTCTCTTCCTTGTCTACATGCTCCCTTAGTTCTACCCACCTGCATGTTCTCCAAGTTCAGTTGACCTGCCTGCCTGCCTGCCTGCCTGCCTGCCTGCCTACCCTACCTGCCTGTAATGAATTACACACGATGAAAGTTTTTAAGAACAATTAATGTGCAGGGCAGGACAGGGGGGAAGAGAAAAGACGAAAAAGGTGGGTGGGTGGGTGGGTGGGTGGCTGGGCGGGACGGGACGGGACGGGTGTTGTTATGTTTGTTACTGGTCACTAGTGTCAATTTGACGGGAGGGAGGGAGGGAGGGAGGGAGGGAGGGAGGGAGGGAGGGAGCGGGAAGTACACAAGAGAAGCATTCCATTCATCCACTCCCTCCCTTCCATCCGTCACCTTCACCCCTCCTTTGGTACACGCAATTTTTGTCTCTTGGTTCATTCATTCACTCACTCACTCACTCACTCACTCACTCACTCACTCACTCACTCACTCACTCACTCACCCGTGTTTGGGTGGTCTGTCCATCCACCCATCCATCCCTTCAAATACTCCTGCTTTCACCCGTTCAAATACACACTCATGCATTCATCCATCCATCCATCCATCCATGCATGCATGCATGCATGCATCCATCCATCCATCCATCCATCCATCCATCCATCCATCCACCGAGCCTTCATCATTCGACAAATGTGCCGCCAGCCGGTAGCCTAAATCATGGTGAACGGTGGCTCCGCTAGCCGCGCCAGCCAATCACTTACACCGTTACAAAATTGAGCCAATGAACGTGCGGCAGCCGAATCGCCTTCACCCGCCAGGCCTATAAATATCGCCCGTACAGCGGAGAGGGCCTATCATTTTTCACTGCGATTCCGACAGACAAGACAAGCGTCTACTTTTCTCGCATCAGTTCAGTACAATGGCTCGTACCAAGCAGACTGCACGTAAATCCACTGGAGGGAAGGCTCCCCGTAAACAACTGGCCACCAAGGCAGCCAGAAAATCTGCCCCCGCCACCGGTGGTGTGAAGAAGCCCCATCGTTACAGGCCTGGAACCGTGGCCCTGAGAGAGATCCGTCGTTACCAGAAGAGCACCGAGCTTCTCATCCGCAAATTGCCCTTCCAGCGACTGGTGAGAGAAATTGCTCAGGACTTTAAGACAGATCTGCGTTTCCAGAGCTCTGCTGTCATGGCTTTGCAGGAGGCTAGCGAAGCTTACTTGGTGGGTCTCTTTGAGGACACCAACTTGTGCGCCATCCATGCCAAGCGTGTCACCATCATGCCCAAGGACATCCAGCTGGCCAGACGTATCCGCGGTGAACGTGCCTAATTTGTTGGCCTCCCCTCATTCCTGTCAACCAAAGGTCCTTTTTAGGACCACCTTCCACACTTCACGATGAGCAATTTTTGTTTTTATGAGTTTCATTTCTTAGTTATGCCACCCGGCCCTTTATTACTACAGCCAAGTCATTGCATCGTGTTGTTTCTGTCTATGAGACTGTCCTCCTCCTCCTCCCTCCCCCACCCCCTTTGTGTGTGTGTGTTTTGTTCATGTTGTTTCTTTTTTTTTTTCCTCATGTGCACACCAGTCCTGTTCTTCAATTATTTATTTATTTTAGGATCTTCTGTAATGCAGACACGAGGATGAGTAAATTAGAGGAACAAACAAAAGAAAACGTAGAAGGCTCATTCTCCTCATCAACAGCAAGTCAGACAAGTTCATGGCCAGAGAAACTTTGAAGGGTGAAGACTGAAAATACAGGGGGGAGGAGAGGAAAAGAGCACAATTCATTCAAAACCCAAGGTAGGCGCCACCCCTGTGCCTCATGCTTGTTTTTGTCGTTCTGTTGAGACTAAATTGTATAGAATAGGCCTTTTCTTTCTTTCCGAGCCCCATCCCGCACCACCACACACACACACACACACACACCCCTACACACACACACACTAAACCGCACTACACTGCTCACATTCGCAAGCAAAACTTTTCCCGTGCGAAGAGTGCTGCACTTTCCGACGTTGGTCAGGATTGGGAGGCGAAGCTCAAGGACTATCGCCTCCCTTAAGTTTCATCATCTACCTTTCCTCTCCTCTTCTTTCAGAACCTCAGTGGGGAAGGGGATAACCCAGTAATATGTAAACTGGAAGAAGAACGAATAAAAGAACAGCTTAGTAACAGTACATGTATTATAGACAAGGAAGACATCACTGAACTTTGGAGAAACAACATAAAAAGACACGTCACCAACACTTAAAAACAACAACAAAAAAAAAAAACAACAAATCAGTCGGTCAGTCAGTCAGTCAGTCAGTCAGCCAGCCAGCCAGCCAGCCAGCCAGCCAGCCAGCCAGCCAGTCAATCAATCAATCAATCAGTCAGTCAGTCAGTCAGTCAGTCAGTCAATCAATCAATCAATCAATCAGTCAGTCAGTCAGTCAGTCAATCAATCAATCAATCAATCAATCAGTCAGTCAATCAATCAATCAATCAATCAATCAAGTCTCCCTTTGTGCATTCTAGTGCACACTTTTCGCTCGTTAACAGCTCTGTCGAGTCGAGGCCAGTCTGCCCTGCCGCTTGCTAATGCTACCGTACAGCACCGCAGGCAGCTCAGCCAATCAGAGGACGAGTTTCATTTTGCGTCCGCCATCTTAAATGGGCAGACGCCCTGAACCTATATAAGTCGCCCCGTCGTGCGTTGGCGGGGCATTCGATTCACTCGTTGTTGACTCGCACACATCACAATCATTATGTCTGGACGTGGTAAAGGAGGCAAAGGTCTGGGGAAAGGTGGAGCCAAGCGTCACCGCAAGGTTTTGCGTGATAACATCCAGGGTATCACCAAACCCGCTATCCGCCGTCTTGCTCGCAGAGGTGGAGTCAAACGTATCTCCGGTCTGATTTACGAAGAGACCCGGGGTGTGCTGAAAGTTTTCCTGGAAAACGTCATCAGAGACGCAGTCACTTACACTGAGCACGCCAAGAGGAAGACTGTCACCGCTATGGATGTGGTGTACGCCCTGAAACGTCAGGGCCGCACTCTGTACGGCTTTGGCGGCTAAGCGACTCACCCACACACTGCAAACTGAACACCGGCCCTTATAAGGGCCACCCATATCTTCCCAATTAGCTTTACTGTTTCCTTGAGTTTGGTTATCACTGCCCTTGCAACCCAAGAATTCTTATATTAGAATATTATTCATATCAATAGTCTTGCCCACTTCTTTTCTTTGCGAAACTATTTACACCTGTGCAGTCATATCTTACATTCACCAACTCGCTCTTCATTCTATTCAGTTACCCCAGTCACACACTTAATAATAAGTTAATTCCGTGTGAATTGTCATCCATTGGGCGATGCTTTTTAATCACGCGCATGTCAATTTTATATTACATGTGTCTATCTATATAGAGCCCAATACAGCCCTGCTAGTGTCTACGGCCATACCACGTTGAAAATACCGGTTCTCGTCCGATCACCGAAGTCAAGCAACGTCGGGCGTGGTTAGTACTTAGATGGGTGACCGCTTGGGAACACCACGTGCTGTAGATAATTTTTCTGGCTTTTTTTTTTTTTCCCTCTCTCTTCACCTTTCGACCTACTCGTATCTTGGTTCTGTTTATTTCTATACGTCTCGTTATTATTGTTTTTGTTGTTGTGTCCAAGGAAAACACCAATTCATAAGGCTACAGGATGTCAATATCATTACCGAAAAGTAGTGAATCAACACTAAGTCTGTTGCACACACACACACACCCCCCCCCCCCCCATATAATGACCATTGCACCCTATCTCATCCCAATGACACATTCCCCCCCCCCCCCGCTCCCTCTCTCTCTCCCCTCAGTACTACACCCCCCCCCCCTCCCCCCAATTTTTCATTCTTGTTTTTTTCTATCACTGCGGTGGGGGTGGTGATGACATGTTTCGTTAGGGGCGGTAAAAGTACCTGTCCACTGCAAAATCAAACTAATGGAAATTTGAAAAGACATCCTTAAATTGCAATGGATCATGAAAAGCATCCCGCTCTGACCCCGACAGCCCCCCAATACCCCCTTAGACTGGAAATTCCGGACGTAGAACTGCCGCGTGCTCCCCGTTTGGTTTGAGATGTTACAGCAGTTACACCCCCAAGCACAATGTCACTCGGCGGCCGGCAGATGGCATAGTAAAATAATAAATGATTTCTATCTTAACTGAACTGACAACCGCACAGGTGCCGAACAATTTGAGGAGGAGAACAGCAGATACATTACAACGATAATATTAATAACATTAATAAGGTAAGGCAAGGCAACTAACTAACTAACTGGGGTAACTCATTTTGGTTGAAACACCACTGCTAATTGGGAAGACTGGTAGAGGCCCTGAAAAGGGCCGGGGGTTTGTTTTCGTGTGCAGCAGGCAGAAAGAGCTTGGCTGCTCTCACATTTACTTGCTGGTGGTGTATTTGGTGACGGCCTTGGTGCCCTCACTGACAGCGTGCTTAGCCAGCTCACCGGGGAGAAGCAGGCGGACAGCAGTTTGGATCTCCCTGGAGGTGATGGTGCTGCGCTTGTTGTAGTGGGCCAGACGGCTGGCTTCGGCAGAAATGCGCTCGAAGATGTCATTCACGAAAGAGTTCATGATGGACATGGCCTTTGAGGAAATACCGGTGTCGGGGTGCACCTGTTTCAGCACTTTGTAAATGTAGATGCTGTAGCTTTCCTTTCTCCTGCGCTTCTTCTTCTTGTCGCCGGTGCGAACGGCCTTAGCCTTGCCGGCTT
>OZ007568.1:707500-890000 GCA_963931925.1 Onchidella celtica
CATTATCATTATCATTGAACCAGTCCTGGTGCTTGCGGACAGGAAAACCAACTGTGCTGCTGGCGCAAGAGTGTACAGTCGTATTTAGGTCAGTCCAGCTCTGTTCAATGTTCTCAGGGTCAAAAGTCACGCAATCCAATTTTGAGGAGAGTTCTGATGAGAGCTCGCTCTGTTTCTCAGCTGAGCAGAGTTTTGAAACATTTAGGCGTTTAGGTGGCGCTTTCCCTTGAGGGCGTCTATTGCGCCTCAATGTTAGTCTGAGCTTGCAAACAATGAGTCTGTGGTCAATTCCACACTCGGCACCACACATCGCCATTGTTACAAGGACATCCTTTCTGTCAGTCTTCCTTACAATGACATAGTCTATGAGATGCCAATGCTTTGAGCGGGGATGCATCCATGACGTTCTGTTTCTCACGGGGAGACTAAAATTTGTGTTGGTAATGAACAGGCCAAATTCAGCGCACAAAGTAAGTAAGCGCAACCCATTGTTATTGCATGAACCAACTCCATGAGGGCCCAAAACATTTGGCCACGCTGAGATTTCGGAGCCAACCCTAGCATTGAAGTCCCCCAAGAGAATCAGCTTATCAGCTGCCGGGACAGAGCATATGACAGATTCTAGATCAGAATAGAACTTGTCTTTGGCTTCATCTGGGTTTGTCATGGTGGGCGCATATGCGCTAATGAGGGTGGCTGGCTGGCTTTTCCCAACTGGGATCCTGAGTGTCATTAGCCTGTCATTTATTTCAATTGGCATGGACTGCAAGTTTCTGACAAGGTCATTTTTAATTGCAAACCCAACACCATGCTGTCTCGGTTCGACTGCACCCTTGCCTTTCCAGAAGAAGGTGTATCCACCACTGAGCTCTTTGAGTTGGCCACTATCAGGGAGTTTGGTCTCACTGAGTGCCACTATGTCCAGGTTGTACCTGCTGAGCTCAATGGCAATAAGTGCAGTGCGTCTTTCCGGGTTGTTTGAGTTGTCCTGTAGTGTGCGTATATTCCAGGCTCCTAGCCTGAGTAAGCTGAATTTCTTTTTGTTTCGACCGCAAAAAGGGATCCCCACTGGTCGCGGTGTACCAGTCAGGGTGATGTGAAGTGGGCTTTCTTTAGGGCACCTTTTCTAGCCCCTTCCGCAGTTGAGGTGAGCAGTGCTATCCTTAAATAAGGCTGCTCAGCTACTGTGGGTGCTGCCTCCCCACGCCTCCACTTCAATCGACGATGAAGCGACCATAGCCCACAGCCACCAACGTGTAGGTCTGTGCTAACAGCTTCCAGTCTATCCAAACCTGCTGCCACCGCACTCGCCCATCGCCGTTGGAATTTTGAGAGGAAAGAAGACGAGACAAAGATGAAAGAAGACGAGGTGAGTGTTAAGCCTGGCGCAAAGAATTTGTTTTTAGTGAGAAAGAGCTGCGCAAACATCAGACTCACTCTCTCGCCTGGACACAACTTATCCAAGTGGCAAGACAGGGTCAAGACGACTGGAAATGTATCCAGGTGCAGGAGGATGCCAGAGGGACAGTGATATTGCCTGACCGGCTGCCTGTAGGCTACTCCACAGCCTCGCAGTCCCAACTGACTAGGGTGAAAGACCCAAACCAAAGAACACCAATACTGGTGGATGCTCTGTGTCACGATATCCAGGCCAGAGTGACGGTATATTGCCATCTGCCCTATCAATCAACCACTGGCCTGCTGCCGCCAGCTTCGAAGCTGCGTCCGGGAAGTTTGCTCAATTCTTCGTCTGTGATTTAGGCAAACAAGCCTATGACCACACCGCTACCGGGGGCCAATATGAAGGACTCAAGTACTGAGGGTCACATTGTGCCCTAGCATGTGGCCGTTGGGTTAGATGAAACCTCCTCCGCCCTGGCCGTTTGCACCGACAGGTGCACGCCCACTGATACCATGCTAGCGTACCAGTTCATGAAACAGGTTGTACTGGATTACGTATTACCAGTAGCAGATTTTTCTGACCTGACATTCTTTCGTTATAATACATCATAATCATTTCGACAAATTTTTCTTTTGCATCTTCTCCGGTATAAGTATGATAAACGGAAGGACATAAATTATCATAATCGGATTGTATATACATTCCAAAACTAATAGCTTCTTGTTTAAAAAGTTTATTTTCATAAGGTTCATTTGGATTTGGTTGTGTTGTAGATATTCTTTTATTACATGATTCAAAATCGCAGTAGAAAACTATCGGTAATCTAGATTTGAAATGATGATTTGTAAATTGTAAAATATTATCACCTTCTTTTGGAAGGATTGTCTTACACATTTGGTGATTTAAGCATTTCTCTTTATGGTTATTTAATGTCTCTTCCCTGTTAAATATATTCATACAATTCCTGCAGATAAAAGCTTTGTTTGTAGATTTATCTGCTAATAAACTTTCTAAATTTTTTATAAGACAGTAATGAGTATTTCCATCATCTTCTAAATATAGTAAATCAATGAAGTTGGAACTATGCTGGTAATTGCAACTAGTATAAATTGGATATATAGAATATTTATCTTCTGGTTTTTCTAATGCAAAAACATTTATAGAAATATTATTTTGTTTTTCAAATTTAGGAATATCTTCTTTTTTAACGGGATATTCAATTCCATTCATATTTAAAGTCTTTTCATATTGTTTATATTTTGAAACTCTCTCTTTATTATCATCAGCAGGATACAATTTAGCTAATATGGACCAAAGAAAGCATTTATCATCTTTTTTATTTTGAACATTGATAATATTTTTACTTTTAAACGGAGTAGAGATGCCAAAGAACATCATGGCGCCATCCCAGGTCTGGCCATTGGCATCAATTAGATCTTATTCTCTCAAGGAGGAAGAGTTTGGGCTGTATAAAAATAACTCATTCCCTCCACAGTGCTGACTGTGACACCGACCATGCACTGGTAGTCAGCAAAATCAAAATTTCGGCCAAGAAAATATACAGATCAAAAGCCCCTTCAATCCCTAAGATCAATGTAACAGCAATCAGAGATGAATCAAATAGAAAGTCATTTGAAAAGTTATTTGCTGAAAGCATGGATAATGTCACCCAATGTGACTCGGTAGATGAAACATGGAACACTCTCAGCTCAAAAATTCATGACTGTGCCATCAAGTCTTTTGGACAGCATAAAGTTTCAAACAACGACTGGATAGCCCAGAACAGCGAAATTCTCCTACCTCTCATTGAGCAAAAGAAATCTGCTTTCAATGAGTATAACAAAAATTGCAATCAGAGTACAAAAACTTGTTTGAAAAATGCAAAAGCTAAACTTCAGCTGGAGGTAAGACGTTGCGCCAACAAATACTGGACAGACTTGTGTAACAGCATACAAGAGGCAAATGAAAAGGGAGATATGAAAACCGCCTTTAGTCAGATGAAAATAGCTCTTGGGCCAATCATCACCAAAAGCGCCCCACTTAAGTCTGTAAATGGTGAACCCATCACAGATAAAAATGAACAACTGAATAGGTGGGTAGAGCATTACTCTCTGTTGTATTCAACTGAGAAAAATATTCCACCAGATTTTGAGGAACACCTCCAAAAACTGCCAATAATGGCCGAACTTGACGCTGAAACTTCCTTAGTCGAGCTTTCCAATGCAATCGACCACCTGTCTGCTGGAAAAGCCACAGGAAGTGACAACATTCCTGCAGAGGTATTAAAAGACCTAAAAGGCCCACTATTACCACACCTGTATAATCTGTTACTGCAGTGTTGGAAAGAAGGCGTGATACCACATGATATGAGAGACGCCAAAATTGTCACACTTTACAAGAACAAAGGAGACAAAGGCGACTGCAACAACTATCGAGGCATATCCCTCCTCAGCATTACTGGAAAGGCTTTTGCTCGCGTCATCCTCTGCCGCCTTCAACAACTGGCGGAAAAAGTCTTACCAGAAACACAATGTGGCTTTCGAAGCAAACGATCAACTATTGACATGATATTTGCACTTCGGCAAATCCAAGAAAAATGTAAAGAACCAAACAGGCCGCTTATAACATGCTTTGTGGACCTAACAAAGGCTTTCGACACCGTAAGCCGATCTGGCCTGTATGCAGTCCTTAAATCCATAGGCTGTCCAACAACATTGCTAAAACTTATTGCATCCTTCCACACTGACATGAGGGCATGTGTCAACTTTGAGGGCTGCACATCCAATTCATTTGCTGTAAACAGCGGTGTGAAGCAGGGATGTGTTCTTGCTCCTACCTTATTTGGTATATATTTTGCAGCCCTACTCAAGAATGCCTTTGGTCAATGTTCAGGTGGAGTACTTATTAACACCAGAGTGGACGGCTCCATTTTTAATGTTGCCAGACTAAAAGCAAAATCTCGTACAGAGCATATTATGTTACAAGAGCTCCTCTTCGCAGATGATGCTGCAATCGTGGCCCACGATGAAACCACGCTCCAGGCTCTCATCAATAGCCTTGCCAAAGCCTGTGACAAATTCATGCTAAAGATCAGTGTCTCAAAAACTGTAGTTTTGACACAAGGCTTGAGAAACCCCAACCCAATCATGCTGAATGGCTCTCCTCTGGAGCAAGTGGGAAAATTCTGCTACCTAGGCTCAACCATCAGTGGTAGCACAGACATAACAACTGAAATAAATGCCAGAATAGGAAAGGCGGCCACAGCTTTTGGCAAACTCTCAAAAAGGGTGTGGAACAATAGCAAGCTGACCATCAAAACAAAGGTACTCGTGTACCAAACTTGCGTCCTAAGCACCCTGCCGTATGGCTCAGAGACATGGACCACCTACTCCAAACATGAAAGATCCCTCAACTCCTTCCACCTGCGCTGCCTACGCAAAATTCTCAAGATCAAGTGGCAAGACAGGATCTCAAATATCGAAGTTCTGAGCCGAGCCAACATTCCATCAACTCAGGCTCTCCTAGGCAAAAAAAGACTGCGGTGGCTTGGACATCTCCACCGTATGGAAAATGATCGCATCCCCAGACAAATTCTCTACGGGGAACTTGCTACTGGCAACCGACCCAGAGGTAGGCCACATCTGCGATTCAAAGACACTTGCAAGGTCACGATGAAAGCATTCAACATCGACCCCAATGAATGGGAGAACCTTGCAAATGATCGAAGCAGATGGAGACAAAAATTGCGCAGTGGCACGCTCGCAATAGACTTCAAGGCAAAAGAAACATACCTGACAAAACGACAGAGGCGGAATGAAAACACTCGCCAAAGTGAACCCAAAAGACTGACCTGCAATCACTGCCATCGCACTCTCGGGTCAAACATTGGTAGAATAAGCCACGAGAGAAGCTGTCAGTCAAAGTGAAAGTGAATATTCTAGCTGCTAAGACCGTCTGTAAAGACGCTAAAGGCCATATATATATAAACGGAGTAGGAATATAAGAAGAACCTCTTAAAGTTTTAGTTTTATAAAGTTTTACATTTGTTTTAATAATTTGATTAAATACATGTCCAGATCCTCTATCCTGAAATTTATCAACCCAAGCGTTAAAATTTTCATCAATGGAATTATAAAAGGTATTGAAATCATTCATGGAATTTATAATACCAAAACTTGATTGATAATGTGCTTCAATAATATCAAAAGATAAAGGAGTATTAAATTCAGAGGTTATTATTAACTTAACTTTTACCGTTTTATTGTCTTTAAAATCTTCAATAAGTTTTTTCACTCTTTCCTTAATTAATTTGAAATATCTAGAAGTATTATTTTCTTTCACATCATCGATAATGATTTCTTTGATAATATCTTTGAACGTTTTTTCGACCATTTTTTAAGAATTATTTTTAATAGGCTTTTGATAATTGGGATTTCTTTTCATAAATTCTCGATATGCTTGTTTATATTTTTCCTTATTTCTTACATAATGCAAATGTTTTTGAAGTTTCATACATTCTTTACATTTTGCTTTATGACCATCTGAACTTTTTCTTTCCTTGTAAAATAAATCAAGAGGTTTTCGAATAAAACAAGTATTGCAAATTTTTTCCATTTTTTAATTTTATTTATTAAAAATGGTTGAAAGTAGAACTCCGATGTATTGTGTAAAGTGTAAACAACAAACCGATATTATAAACATTGAACAAGTTAAAACAAAGAATAATAGAAATATGTTAAAAGGCAAATGTGTAATTTGTGGAAGTACTAAAACTAAATTTGTAGGAACTGATAGCATAGCTAATAACCAAGGGCGAGGCATAGCCAACAGTCAAGGACGTGGTATAACCAATAAAATCATCAATAAATTTCCTTTTGAAATGCATTTGCCAGGTCATAATTTTACAGGACCGGTGTAGCAGGCCAGATTATACCCCCGCCCCACTATACCCGGGGTTAAACTGGCCTAGCCCAGAATATCCCCCGGGGTATATTCTGGGCCAGGCCAGTTTATACCCCGGGGTTTACTTTGGGCTAGGCCAGACTATACCCCCCCAGTCCAGATTATACCCCCTACTTTTTGTTTAAAACAAGTCAAGACCGCAGTTTATTTCAACTTTAGTTTGAATTGTCCATTATCACTGTCATCAGATATCATATTGAAGCATACATTTTTGACTCTTGTAAATTATGATACATTTAAAAGGAAATAAACATGCTTAAAAAGCATTGATGTACAAAAGGATTGAAAATCCATTGAAACTGATACATGTATGATTAAACTTTAACACTAATTTTACTTGTGTCCGTTGGTATTATTATTGTTTTGGCTTTTTTATAATTAGTTGTCCATGAGTTAAACATGTAGGCCCTATTGTAATTTTTTTGTTTGGCACCACTAACATATACTGAGTGGCAAGGTATGAACTAATTATAAGACTCATAAGTGTGAAGTTATCTGAATCTTATTTTAATTTTTGAAAATCAGAAATGTGCTTGATATGTCGGAACCATTAGATCTACATACAAAGTTACACTGATGCAGAGAGAAAGGCCAAGAAAGAATACATAGAGAAAAAAACAACAACAACATTTTAACAACTGAACTGGCAGATGGTGCAATTCCATCATCCAGCAGACATTAAATATGTCACAAATCCCAGACTGGGAGATGTAATAAGTTATGACAGGACAACAATCACGAACAAACAAGTTAACACTTAACAGAACAATCCATCAGACTCACACATTTATTAAACATAATTATACATATAATAGCGCAATTACATATATTATATTATTGAAATGACTGCCGTACAACGGCCTTATTCTCACACACACGCTCCCTCGGATCCACAATCCGGTAGTTACTCCTAAAGGCACTTCGGCCTCAGCCTCTCCCCTCAGGGTCTTAATAGCCCATTAATAAGTTACTGGCACCGCAGTCTCTCAATATCACCTTCCTATTGTCATACACCTTAGCACTCCCCTAGCACCTCAGCAGGGCAATAACACATTATTATTTCCATAGCCATCAACATGGCAACAACATAATATCAGTTCACTAGCCTATCAACATGGCAACAACATAGTATCAGTTCACTAGCCTATCAACATGGCAACAACATAGTATCTCATTCACTCTCATATCTACGTCCCTGCCCGTGGCCTGACTGCCACGACTTTCTGTGCCTCTACTGTCCTGCACTGACAGCCTCGCTTCTGGCCTATGTGTGGCCTCCGGCCCTATGCTGGCCTATCTCCTGTGCTCATCGAGGTGGCTCTGCGGCCCGTCCCCGACACCTACAAGAATAACATTACATTGGTATAATACCCTACCATTTCTATTCACTCCACCTCTCCTTACAATCCATGAAGCGTACACACACTAGTTCACCTTTCACTCACCACACATCTTACGGTAACACACTTCCATCGGAGTACACACTACTCACTCGCGCTACAAATCCATGAACTCACTTTCATCTATCGCTCATGGCGCACATTGCTATATCCAATATCAAGGACTTCCACATTCCTCACATATACTTATTCACATCATGGCAATAGACGAATATAATATAATACATCAATCATAATAATCAATCAACATTCTACATACCAGTCATAACTGGAAAGACTTTCTCCTAGTCTTCTCGACTGCTTCCTTTTATCTCTGCCCGATGGGCTATTATTCACAGATCCGCTCCCTAGGACCTTCTAACTTGCAGTGATAGTTATACAGCGCTTTCGCCTCCTTCAGACCCCCCACTCATGACATGCACGACTTTTCTTCCCTGTCTCCGTGCGTTAATTTTACTCTCCTCCTTTCCCCCCGTAATTATTAACTATCGCTCACTCCACTCGTGACATCATCCCCCACCCCCAAAAAATTAATGCAATTAATTTCAAATCGCATCAAGATGACTGTCAACGAGTGAGCCTGAGCAATACCTACATTAAAAATGACCTACCAGTTCCCCTAGTATATAGAATACCGAAATCAGGGGAAAATATGGGGATCAATATGGCCTGCAATATGCATATATGTGTCACATCATGAATAGCTAACTAACCACAATACTTAATACAGAATCAAAAACCATTCAACCTATCAACCATTCTTCATATCATATTTATAATGTCAATATTTTAAAGTCGACTTATTCACACAGATCCTGTCAATGTTCCTGTCCTCCGATGTATAAGCTCCTGAAATCTTCCCCTAGGCTCGACTAAGGTAGTCGGCGATATGATTGCTGGTTCCTGGAATTGGTTGAATAACGAAGGTGTACGGCTGTAAAGCCAATGCCCATCTAGACAAGCGTGGGCTGGACGAACGATTCTTCGACAAAAATGTCAGTGGCTTGTGGTCCGTCTGGATACAAAATTCTCGTCCCATGAGATAACGTCCTAGTTTCTGGACGGACCAGACAATGGCAAGACACTCACGCTCTATCACAGAATACTTTCTTTCTCTCTGCAATAACTTCCTACTGACATAACATACAGGATGGAGACATTCGTTCTTCTCCTGTAGAAGACAAGCGCCGACACCAGAGTCCGACGCATCCGTTCTGAGGATAAAATTAGATCGAAAATCGGGTAATATCAGAATGGGTGACGATGATAATGCTGTCACCAAATTATCAAATGCTGTCTGACATTCAGACGTCCACTGGACCTTATCGGGTTGTCCCTTCCTAGTAAGGTCAGTAAGAGAAGATGACAAGGAGGAAAAATTTGGAATGAACTTTCTGTAATAATTTAAAATTCCCACTAAGCTTCTGACTTGTTTCTTTGTTTTAGGGATTTGCAACCCTACCAACTTGTCAATTTTTGTTTCTTCAGGTCTCTGAACACCTCTACCCACAATATGTCCTAAGAATATTATCTCTGGACATGCCAAATCCATCTTTGCGGGTTTAGCAGTTAACCCAAAATGGCGTAATCGTTGAAAAATTACTGTTAGTGTCTGAATATGATCAGACCATGTCGACGTATGGCATGCTATATCGTCAAAGAATGACACGACATTAGGTATGTCCTTCAACACTAATCTCATTAATCGTGCAAACGTCGCTGGTGCGTTTACCAACCCAAATGGCATGACCTTAAATTGGAATAATCCAATGGGCGTTTGGAACGCCGTGTATTGTTTAGAATCCTCCGTAAGCGGGATTTCCCAATACCCTTTAGTCAAATCTATCTTGGAAAACCACGTGGACCCGGCCAATGAAGCTATTAATTCCTCCTGAAACGGAATAGGCTCCCTATCGCCTACCGTAATAGTGTTCAATCTTCGAAAATCAATACAGAACCGCACCGATCCATCAAGTTTCTTCACGAGGACGATGGGTGATGAATACGGCGATGTTGATGGTTCTATCACATCTAACTTCAACATTGACTCAACTTCCTTTATGACTCTATCTCTCGAAGAAAAAGGCAACGGATACGGTCTAAGAAATACTGGCTTATCCGAAGTCAACTTTATTTGGTGCTGGATCACCGTAGTGCGACCCGGCAAATCCGTAACAACATCCGGAAATGACGCTAACAGGGTCTCAAGTTCCCTACTCCTTGAACTCGTAAGGTCAGGGTTAATTTTTACGTCCCTGTAACCTTGTGTCGGAGTTAACTCCGGCAATTGAATTTGTAACTCCTCCTGCGCCTCGGTGTCGCTTACGTCACAGTCCAACTGGTCTACGACCCCCGTACAAGCAGTAGAGAAGACAGTCTCCTCTGGTCTTGTCTGTGCACACAGATACTGTGGTCTCTCATAAAATCTCTGTAGCATATTAACATGGAAAACCTTACTCGCTCCATCAATGTGGATAGCGTAATCTACCTTTGAAACAACTCGCTCAATAACATAAGGGCCTTTCCATGTCATCAATAACTTATTATGGTCCGTAGGTAACAACAACAGAACCTTGTCTCCTGGCTTAAAAATTCTCAGTTTGGACCCTCTATCTTTATAGTCTTTTGCTCTTTTCGAAGCGATACTAGACGCTTCTTGTGCTATAGTGCGCGCTGAAGTTAGTCTTTCTCTTAAATCAACAAGGTACTGAAACCTTTTTAAACGGTTCCGAAACCGTGGGGATCTTTTGACGAGGAGCCTGGGGTGAACGACCCTTATGCGTCGTCTTTTGGCACGCACTGCACGTCTTACAATATAAACGTACATCTCTGTATACTGACGGCCAATAAAAATCTTTCAGAATTCTCTGCTTGATTCTAGCACTTCCCATATGATCCGCTAATGGAACATCATGGGCCAGACGCAATACTGTAGCAATTAACGACCGTGGCACGACGACCTGCTTTTGAACGGAAGCCACTGTGACGTACATACGGAACAGAATGCCCCCCTGGACAAAAAAAGAAGATGACCCGTTCTTATATCTCCTCGTTTTCTCGGTTCGCGCTTCCCCAAAACATGGGTTTAATGATGGATCCTCTCTTTGTAATTTCGCCAAGCGCTCTGGCGTGATATCTAGGTTGACCGCTGGCGTCGCCAAAGGTCTAATCTTATCTTTATCCGGTACCCGTCGACGTGTTTCGACCGCGGCGCAAAAGTCAATACCTTTTGATTGCGACCATGCTTGCACGTTCTCATCGGAAGGGGAAACTACCCGTGATACATTCCCAATGATGAGCTGGGCGCCTGGAAAACAACCAACGACTGCTTCGACTTCCCCGCTAAGGAAAGGTGTATCTATCATTATTTTTGCCATGGGTAATTTCTCAATGGCCCCCGAAAATTGGATGCACGGGACAGTCTCACCTGTAAGCTGTGAATCCCGAATGCAGTCCCTATGCACTCCCACAACGGTAGATCCTGTATCTCGTAAAACCGAGACCGGTTCGTCCCCAACAAACCCCGGATAAACCCTAAGACCACCTCCTGTATGACATGAATTTATGACGGGGATCTTTCTCCCACAAGGTAAAACACCGGAAGATAATAACTTCTCACAACTGGGACACTTAGAATACTGTCCGCCTCCGTTGTCCGATGTAACACACGCAGCCGCATGATGAAATTTATTTGGGGAGCATGGACTGGAGCTACTGTCCACGTTCGCCGCTATCCTACCTGCCGGGCAGTTCACACTGATGTGATCTGCTCTTCCGCAGTTCCAACACTTCGCGGCCCTACACTCGCGCGAAAAGTGACCCACGCGTCCGCAAGTCCAACACTCCGCTCCCTGTGCTGCTCTAGGCCTGGGTCCCCGTGACCCCTCGCGACCGGAACTAGAGTCCCTATGCCGTCGGTCATCGGCAAAGGTCACAAGTCGGCCCCGGCCATTACCGCGACCTAGCCCTCCTGCTCGGTCAAACTTACCGGATCCATATGCCGGTGATTGGTGATAGCCCCTACGCTGCCCCTGGGCTTGCCCGCTATAGGCACCACGCTGACGCGACCTGTCCCTAAGTCCTGCCGGCGACCCCTCGACAACGGCGACGTACCCCGCATCTTGGACGTACGCCCTGGCGACTGGTTTGGACGGATGCGCCGTACGGTATGCCTCCGCCAACTTAGACGCCTCCTGCACCGTCGCGGGTTCGTTCTCTTTCAGGAAAGCCACCAGATCTTTGTGGCACGACGCGTACAGCTGGTCACGGATCATTAGGTCTTTCAGTTTAGCGAAATCCGTGCCCACATGCGCCAAGTCTACCCAGTTCGCGAAATACTCCGTTAGTCTCGCGACGAAGGCAGCAAAGTCCTCCCTGGTATCTGCACGTGCTCGCCTAAACTGCTCCCGGGAATATTCCTCGGTACGCGCAAATCGGCGAAGCAGCAAAGCCTTCAGCTTATCGTAATCTTGCACGTCTTCGCGCTGTAGCTCTTTAAAGTATGTTAACGCTCGCCCCTGCAATAGCGACGCCAGGTACGTGGCCCATAATTCCTTATTTTCCCCCCATTGCAATTGTGCGTTCAGCTCGAACCTGTAAAGGAAGGCGTCTATGTCGTCCTTCCGGTCGTCGAACGTAGGGAGCTTAATCCTAACGCCACCTTTATTGTGTACCTGCCGCTCAACTGTTTCTGTTGGCGCATTCTTTTTGATTTCCAACTCCGCTATTCTTACTCGCGCGTCTGTCTCCCGCTCTTGAGCTTCTATCTCCTTTAACCTTAACTCCCTCTCCTGCTCCTGAGCCTTAGCCTCTCTTTCCTGTTGCTTAGCCTCTAACTCCTTTAACTTAAACTCTCTTTCCTCTTCCTTATCCTTAGCCTCTCTTTCCTCTTCTCTCTGTCGCTCTTGAGCCTCTTTTTCTCGCTCTCTATCCTTAGCACGCTCATCGCGCAAATCCGCCTGTTGTTCTTTAATCCAGCCGCGTAGCTCCTCTCCCTCCAGGCCAAGTTCCTTACCCAACTTCATTAGTTGTTGGAGTTCCGCCATTTCACAGATTTATGGTTATGGTATCTATTATGCGAACGACCAACCTGTCGGTATGATCACTAACGATACGACCAGAGACCTGAGATCACACCAGATATAACAATACCCAGTTCAGAATACAATTCAGAAATTTACCTTTACAGCACAACTAATTCTATATCTACAAAATGTATAGCACTATTAATTATAAAAAGAATAGAAAAGACAAGAATAAGGAAATTTAGTAGAAAGACCACAAGGACGTCAAGGACAACGAACCAGACTAGGACAAAGCTTCTACAAAAAAAAAAACTATAATGGAAAAAAGAATGCAACCTAACTACGCCGATTACACTACACGGTACAACAAGAACAGAGTCTGAAAAAAAAGAACGTATCTACAGATAGGGAGGAGAAGGACAAGAGAAACGTCTTCCTAAAACAACGAGGAAGATAGAACGGCACAATCTAAACAAAAATACAGGTCCCTACAGAACTGGTCACTGTGATGAACGAAGTTCCAAAGTTTACCACACCTTTTTAAAAGGATAAACTAAGTTCAACACAGCAAACCCGCGCCACCGCCCGTATAACCTATAACGACAACAACAGCAAAAACCGGGAAACAGACAGATGAAGAGACAGCCCTTAATCCAGGGCACAAAATTTTCACTTAACTTTTGAAATTTTGAGTAAAACTCCTCCCTTTAATCGGAGCTCTGGCTGCTCGTCTCCTCAGGCTGCACGCACACACTCTGGAAAGTTTAAATACAAATTAATACCTATTCATAGCAATACATGCATCAATATACATTCATTATTATACATAAATCATATCATGAAATGTCCATTCATCCAACGAACAAGACAGCACAATTACCTACTAACTAACTACAACTAAATATTACGAAAATGGACGAGTCACAATGGACGAGCCCCCAATGTCACAACGGACGAGCCCCCAATGTCACAACGGACGAGCCCCCAATGTCACAAATCCCAGACTGGGAGATGTAATAAGTTATGACAGGACAACAATCACGAACAAACAAGTTAACACTTAACAGAACAATCCATCAGACTCACACATTTATTAAACATAATTATACATATAATAGCGCAATTACATATATTATATTATTGAAATGACTGCCGTACAACGGCCTTATTCTCACACACACGCTCCCTCGGATCCACAATCCGGTAGTTACTCCTAAAGGCACTTCGGCCTCAGCCTCTCCCCTCAGGGTCTTAATAGCCCATTAATAAGTTACTGGCACCGCAGTCTCTCAATATCACCTTCCTATTGTCATACACCTTAGCACTCCCCTAGCACCTCAGCAGGGCAATAACACATTATTATTTCCATAGCCATCAACATGGCAACAACATAATATCAGTTCACTAGCCTATCAACATGGCAACAACATAGTATCAGTTCACTAGCCTATCAACATGGCAACAACATAGTATCTCATTCACTCTCATATCTACGTCCCTGCCCGTGGCCTGACTGCCACGACTTTCTGTGCCTCTACTGTCCTGCACTGACAGCCTCGCTTCTGGCCTATGTGTGGCCTCCGGCCCTATGCTGGCCTATCTCCTGTGCTCATCGAGGTGGCTCTGCGGCCCGTCCCCGACACCTACAAGAATAACATTACATTGGTATAATACCCTACCATTTCTATTCACTCCACCTCTCCTTACAATCCATGAAGCGTACACACACTAGTTCACCTTTCACTCACCACACATCTTACGGTAACACACTTCCATCGGAGTACACACTACTCACTCGCGCTACAAATCCATGAACTCACTTTCATCTATCGCTCATGGCGCACATTGCTATATCCAATATCAAGGACTTCCACATTCCTCACATATACTTATTCACATCATGGCAATAGACGAATATAATATAATACATCAATCATAATAATCAATCAACATTCTACATACCAGTCATAACTGGAAAGACTTTCTCCTAGTCTTCTCGACTGCTTCCTTTTATCTCTGCCCGATGGGCTATTATTCACAGATCCGCTCCCTAGGACCTTCCAACTTGCAGTGATAGTTATACAGCGCTTTCGCCTCCTTCAGACCCCCCACTCATGACATGCACGACTTTTCTTCCCTGTCTCCGTGCGTTAATTTTACTCTCCTCCTTTCCCCCCGTAATTATTAACTATCGCTCACTCCACTCGTGACAAAATACTTCACACAAAACTAAATACATACTAAAATTGTTTCACATAATGAATTTAACCTGTCCAGATCCACTTCAAACGTTACAGAAAGCTAACCAGTAATATACAATAATAACAATAAGAACACCAAATCATCTTATTTACTCTTGAAAATAAAGAGAATATAATCAATATCAGAATCACCATCATCTTGTGGGAAGTATCTACCGAGTCAAAATTCAAAACTGGTCTAAAAACCCACCTTTTTAAAAAACACTTTCAGTTGTGAAGTCCCGACATTCCCAATCCATTTATTTTCTCATTTCACTTTAATTTTGCTGTTTTATCGTTTAATTTCTGTCTTATAGTATGTTATGTGTGTGTATCTATGTATACAATGTATGTGTAGCAGAGAGAGAGAGGGTGAGAGAGAGAGCGTGAGAGAGAGAGAGTGAGTTGCAGATGGAGAGAACACGACTTTCTGTAAAGCGCCTAGAGCAAACAGTTTGGATTGGGCGCTATATAAATGATCTTCATTATTATTATTATTATTATCTTGGAATAATATAAAGATAAGGGGGAATATAAAAATGACCTACACATCATTCTAGAATCTACAAGCAGCAATAATATATGTGTGTATGTACCAAGTACATGTAAAAAAAAATGTGTTAAATCTTTTCAACTATTTAAGTAGAACTGGACTGAAAGCTTTAGCGAAGTAGCTTTGATAGTCATGTAAAATGACAGATTAAATCCACTGAGACAATAGTGCATTGCAGAAAGTAATTACAGTATGTTATGGCAAAAATTCGATGGGTCATGTTGCATGAACATGTCTTGTTAGTAAATTCTTTGATAGCGTATTTGTAGAAATGTATACATTTTATGTAGCTCATGGTTTAAGGCACTGGATTGGTTTCACTCACGTTCGTTGGCATGTTGTAGTTGTTTTTGTAGTTGGTTGCCATTGAATAAAATTTGCACGGTACTGTTTGTTTGGCACTGACATACACTTAATCCCAATGGATGAAATAATTAACGGACTCATAAAAATGAAGTCATTTTAAATATTTTTTTGTGTACAAATATATATGGCCTTTAGCGTCTTTACAGACGGTCTTAGCAGCTAGAATATTCACTTTCACTTTGACTGACAGCTTCTCTCGTGGCTTATTCTACCAATGTTTGACCCGAGAGTGCGATGGCAGTGATTGCAGGTCAGTCTTTTGGGTTCACTTTGGCGAGTGTTTTCATTCCGCCTCTGTCGTTTTGTCAGGTATGTTTCTTTTGCCTTGAAGTCTATTGCGAGCGTGCCACTGCGCAATTTTTGTCTCCATCTGCTTCGATCATTTGCAAGGTTCTCCCATTCATTGGGGTCGATGTTGAATGCTTTCATCGTGACCTTGCAAGTGTCTTTGAATCGCAGATGTGGCCTACCTCTGGGTCGGTTGCCAGTAGCAAGTTCCCCGTAGAGAATTTGTCTGGGGATGCGATCATTTTCCATACGGTGGAGATGTCCAAGCCACCGCAGTCTTTTTTTGCCTAGGAGAGCCTGAGTTGATGGAATGTTGGCTCGGCTCAGAACTTCGATATTTGAGATCCTGTCTTGCCACTTGATCTTGAGAATTTTGCGTAGGCAGCGCAGGTGGAAGGAGTTGAGGGATCTTTCATGTTTGGAGTAGGTGGTCCATGTCTCTGAGCCATACAGCAGGGTGCTTAGGACGCAAGTTTGGTACACGAGTACCTTTGTTTTGATGGTCAGCTTGCTATTGTTCCACACCCTTTTTGAGAGTTTGCCAAAAGCTGTGGCCGCCTTTCCTATTCTGGCATTTATTTCAGTTGTTATGTCTGTGCTACCACTGATGGTTGAGCCTAGGTAGCAGAATTTTCCCACTTGCTCCAGAGGAGAGCCATTCAGCATGATTGGGTTGGGGTTTCTCAAGCCTTGTGTCAAAACTACAGTTTTTGAGACACTGATCTTTAGCATGAATTTGTCACAGGCTTTGGCAAGGCTATTGATGAGAGCCTGGAGCGTGGTTTCATCGTGGGCCACGATTGCAGCATCATCTGCGAAGAGGAGCTCTTGTAACATAATATGCTCTGTACGAGATTTTGCTTTTAGTCTGGCAACATTAAAAATGGAGCCGTCCACTCTGGTGTTAATAAGTACTCCACCTGAACATTGACCAAAGGCATTCTTGAGTAGGGCTGCAAAATATATACCAAATAAGGTAGGAGCAAGAACACATCCCTGCTTCACACCGCTGTTTACAGCAAATGAATTGGATGTGCAGCCCTCAAAGTTGACACATGCCCTCATGTCAGTGTGGAAGGATGCAATAAGTTTTAGCAATGTTGTTGGACAGCCTATGGATTTAAGGACTGCATACAGGCCAGATCGGCTTACGGTGTCGAAAGCCTTTGTTAGGTCCACAAAGCATGTTATAAGCGGCCTGTTTGGTTCTTTACATTTTTCTTGGATTTGCCGAAGTGCAAATATCATGTCAATAGTTGATCGTTTGCTTCGAAAGCCACATTGTGTTTCTGGTAAGACTTTTTCCGCCAGTTGTTGAAGGCGGCAGAGGATGACGCGAGCAAAAGCCTTTCCAGTAATGCTGAGGAGGGATATGCCTCGATAGTTGTTGCAGTCGCCTTTGTCTCCTTTGTTCTTGTAAAGTGTGACAATTTTGGCGTCTCTCATATCATGTGGTATCACGCCTTCTTTCCAACACTGCAGTAACAGATTATACAGGTGTGGTAATAGTGGGCCTTTTAGGTCTTTTAATACCTCTGCAGGAATGTTGTCACTTCCTGTGGCTTTTCCAGCAGACAGGTGGTCGATTGCATTGGAAAGCTCGACTAAGGAAGTTTCAGCGTCAAGTTCGGCCATTATTGGCAGTTTTTGGAGGTGTTCCTCAAAATCTGGTGGAATATTTTTCTCAGTTGAATACAACAGAGAGTAATGCTCTACCCACCTATTCAGTTGTTCATTTTTATCTGTGATGGGTTCACCATTTACAGACTTAAGTGGGGCGCTCTTGGTGATGATTGGCCCAAGAGCTATTTTCATCTGACTAAAGGCGGTTTTCATATCTCCCTTTTCATTTGCCTCTTGTATGCTGTTACACAAGTCTGTCCAGTATTTGTTGGCGCAACGTCTTACCTCCAGCTGAGCTTTTGCATTTTTCAAACAAGTTTTTGTACTCTGATTGCAATTTTTGTTATACTCATTGAAAGCAGATTTCTTTTGCTCAATGAGAGGTAGGAGAATTTCGCTGTTCTGGGCTACCCAGTCGTTGTTTGAAACTTTATGCTGTCCAAAAGACTTGATGGCACAGTCATGAATTTTTGAACTGAGAGTGTTCCATGTTTCATCTACCGAGTCACATTGGGTGACATTATCCATGCTTTCAGCAAATAACTTTTCAAATGACTTTCTATTTGATTCATCTCTGATTGCTGTTACATTGATCTTAGGGATTGAAGGGGCTTTTGATCTGTATATTTTCTTGGCCGAAATTTTGATTTTGCTGACTACCAGTGCATGGTCGGTGTCACAGTCAGCACTGTGGAGGGAACGAGTTATTTTTATACAGCCCAAACTCTTCCTCCTTGAGAGAATAAGATCTAATTGATGCCAATGGCCAGACCTGGGATGGCGCCATGATGTTCTTTGGCATCTCTTAAGGTCAAAGTACGTGTTTGTAACACATAATGAGTTTACGGAGCATAGCTCCAGAAGGCGCTGCCCGTTTTCGTTGATGTTGCCAATGCCGAAGTGCCCAATGCACTTTGGCCATGCGGAGTGATCTGCTCCCACTCGAGCGTTAAAGTCACCCAGAATTAGCAGGCCTTCGGTGAGAGGGATGTTGTGGAGAGTCCTCTGCAATGCCTCGTAGAAAATGTCTTTGGTTTCGTCAGAGGAGGTAAGTGTTGGGGCATAGACACAGATAATGTTGGTAAAACCAGACCGGGTGTTCAGTCTGAGTGTCATGATGCGTTCTGACACTCCAATTGGAGTTGCGATCGAATTGATAAGGGAGTTTTTTACGGCGAAGCCCACGCCGTGGATTCTCGGCTGTTCGCTGCTAAGGCCCTGCCAGAAGAAGGTGTAGTTTTCTTCTTTGACTGACCCGGAGTCGGGAAGTCGAGTTTCTTGAAGGGCAGCGATGTCGATGTTTAGTAGCTGAAGTTCTCGATCAATAATTTGGGATTTCCTGATGGAGTCAATATTAGTGAGATCTTGCTGTTGCTAGCCTGGGCGCATTGTTCTGACGTTCCAGGTACCAAGTTTTAGTATTTTTCTGTTTTTGCCAGGTGCACACTTTACGTCAGCTTTTTGACTTTTGGTCTAGCTCCAACCACCTTATGAAGCAGGCTGACGTGGCGGAACAACACCCAACTGCCTGGGGGCTGCCCAGGTTACGGCGGGCGGTAGTTGATCAATGCAGCTGAAAAGCCGCTCCCACCGACAGAGGGGACCCCTGGCGCTCATCCGTACGCCAAATGGATTGAGCTTATCACCGGTAACTGCCACCTCCCGTGTTGTGCCCATCCGTAACGGATGGCTGGAGTGTCCTCTCCAAATCGGAAATGGGTGGGCTTATAGAGGAGAGACAGACGCTTGCCAAGCCCGAGCAAACGCCTCCTCGTTTTGCTGCCTTGCCTGGGCTATTTTTAAGAGATGGTGCTTTGCCCAGAGGCACCACCCCTCTCTCTGCCATTCTAGTTAAACCCAAGGGAGAGACCAGGTCAATACATTTGGAACTAGTCCGGCTGCAGGAGATGCTGGAAGCCAGTTTGATGCAGTTCTCCCTGACAACCACCTTCGGGTCTCCACTCCTGATTTTCTGTCTGGGTTTACTCCCATAGCCTTTGCTATCATAGCAAGACACAAGGCAGTGTGGTATTTGTATTCAGGGTTACCTTCCCCTAGTCTTCCTCTCTCCCGAGATGACCCACAAGACAGTGGGGGTGAAAGTAGCAGGCTGTATTGTGTACTGTCATACAATAGCAGAAAACTCTGGCCTGTGTACAAATACACAGTTGTTAAATCCCTTGGCAAGGGACATGTTAAGCTTAGGAAGGTAAAGACCGACAAGGTCTTTTTTTTATTATTATTATTATTTCACTCGCGAGTGACATACCCTTATCCACTAGATCTATAATACATAGGTTCAATCTTTCAAAAGCCTTGCAAACTAATCCAGTGTCTTAAACCATAATGTACATGTAATGCATATCTTTCTACAAATAACCTATCAAAGAATGATACTCACTAACAAGAAATACTGTTAATGTAACATGATCCATTGCATTTTGCCTCAACATGCTATAGATCTAATTACCTTTTACAATGCACACATTTGTCTCAGTGGGCTTACTCTGTCGGCCTACACAACTGTCAAGGCTATTTCACTAAAGCTTTCTGTCCAGTTTTACTTGAATATTTGAAAATATTTAACACGTTTTTTATATATATATAGTTGATACACATACATTGCTGCTTATAAATTCTAGAATGATTTGTAGGCATACGCTGCCATTTTTACACTTTGCAATTTCCAAGATGATGATGATGATTCTGATATTGATATTTCTCTACATTTTCAAGAGTAAATAACATGATTTAGTGTTCTTATTGTTATCATTATTACTGGGTAGCATTCTGTAACGTTTCAAGTGGATCTGGACAGGTGGAGTTCATCAGTCGCAAACATTTAGTGCCTATTTAGTTTTATGTCTGCTGGATGATGGAATTGCACTATCTGTCAGTTGGATTATCATTATATTTTTGTTTTTTTTTCTGTGTGTTCTTTTCTGGCCTTTTCTCTCTACATCATTGTAACAAAAAATACAATGCATGTTTTACTCATGGCCAACCAACTATCAAAATAATAATAATAATAATGATAATATCATCAACACACACGAGTGAAATTAACAGGGTTGGAAAAAAATCAGATTTTTTTCGAAAAAATCAAAAAAATCGATTTTTTTTATTTAAATCAGATTTTTTTGATTTTTTAAAAAATACATAAAAGATGTTTATTTGAAATAAAATATAGGCCTTTTTCACTTACTTGACTGTCTTAATGTCTTACACAGGTACACAAAATTCAAATTCAGACTTACATTTTTGTTCAAGGTGTTATATTTGAATTGTGTCCTGCGACACATTCAATTCTCCAACTGTTGTATGAATCAGCCAAAATCAGAAATTATTGAATGATGCATAATAATAATAATAGTAGAGAAGCACTCTTACTTATCAGTGCCTTTAAGTCTAGTGCTTTTGAACAATAAAAACATCAAAAACAAGCAGTTTGAAAAAAAAAAATCCTTAAAAAGTAAAAAAATCAAAAAGTGATTTAAATCACTGATTTTAATTTAAAAAATCAAAGTGATTTAAATCAAAAAAATCATTTGATTTAAATCACCTTGATTTAAATCATGCCAACCCTGGAAATTAATGCTGAAGTCTAATCATGTCAGTTTGAATGGATACTCAACTCTTTTGTCAATGCATTTTAATGCATGTTTGTTCCTTCTAAAATGTATCATGATTTACAGGAGTCGAGAATGTATGTATGTACACCAAAGTAAACTAAGGCTGAAATAAACTGTTATTATTTTCTCTAAATTACATTATGACTTGTTGGTGTCAAGAATGTGTCCATGTTTGTATTATGATATCTGATGACAGCGATGAAGAACAAGCTGAAATAAACTGTGGTCTTGTTTTTTAAAAAAACGTAGGGGGTATAATCTGGGCTGGGGGGGTATAGTCTGGCCTAGCCCAAAGTAACCCGGGGTATAAACTGGCCTAGCCCAGAATATACCCCGGGGTATATTCTGGGCTAGGCCAGTTTAACCCCGGGTATATTCTGGGCGGGGGGTATATTTTGGCTGTTACACCGGGAACCAATTTGAAAAAACGGTTGAATTCCGATCTCACACCAAAATCTTGGAGTAAACCAATTAATAGAGTAGATGAAGCTGCAATGCACCACGATATTTGTTATTTACAAAATCAAGATACTAAAACCAGAAATGAAGTTTGTGATAATAAGATGATACAGTCTTTAGATTCTATTTTAAAACCAACATTAAGAGAAAGAATGGATAGAAATATTGTTGAACCTATTATTAAAATTAAAAAAACTTTTGGAATGGGCGAAAAAAAAAAGCCTTACGAGTGATTTAGCAGAAGAACTTCATAAACCGGTAATTAAAAAATTTAAGAAAAGAAGAGTGATAGTTAATGGAATTGATAAAATATGGGCTGCTGATTTAGTTGACATGTCTGCTTATTCTAAGCAAAACAAAGGATTTAAATATATTCTTGCTGTTATTGATGTTTTCTCAAAATATGGTTGGATGATTCCTTTAAAAAATAAAAGTGGACTAACAGTTGCTGAAGGATTTAAATAGATCAGCAAAGCTGCGACTCCGTCGATAAGCAGAGCTTCGACTCCGTCGATGATAAGCAGACATCCAGAAAAATTATGGGTTGATAAAGGAAGTGAATTCTATAATAAACATGTTAAGAGTCTTTTCAAAGAAATCTATTCCACAGAGAATGAAGAGAAAAGTTCTGTAGTAGAAAGATGGAATCGAACAATGAAAGAAAAAATGTTTAAATATTTTACAGCGAATGGTGTTACGAAATATATAGATGTTTTAGATGATTTAGTAAATGATTATAACAACACCTATCATTCATCAATAAAAATGACTCCTATTGAAGGAAGTAAAAAAGAAAATGAATTAACCGTATATAGAAATGTATATACAAAGGAATCGCGTAGCCAAAAGCCTAAATTTAAATTAGGTGATAGAGTTAGAATTACAAAGAAGAAAAAGTTTTTTGAAAAAGGTTACACACCAAAATGGACAAAAGAAATATTTACAATAGATGAAATTTTATATACATATCCAATTACTTACAAAAAAAAAGTTTAGATGATGAAGAAATTATTGGTTCTTTTTATGAAAAGGAATTACAACGAACTAAGTTTTAACATAACGTAAAATTGAACGTATTAAAAACAGTTGTCTTTTATTCTCTTAAAAATGACATATGAAAATGTTCAATTAAATATTTCTGATAATCAGAAAGAAAAAATACAGAGAGCTATGAAAAATGATACTCCTGTTACTATTAGAATTACAGAATCTGGAAATGATGTTTTAGCTTTAACAAAAACACAAATAAATAAACTGCGAAAAGCATTCAATCAAAATAAAGGAGCTGATATTACTCTAAGTAGAAATCAAATAAAATATAACATGAAAATTGAAGGAGGGTTTCTGGCTGCTCTTGCTAGAATGGCACTCCCACTGTTATCTAAAGTTGTTCCATCAGTAGCAAAAGCTATCGGAATAGGTGGGCTTACGGGTTTAGCAAGTAGTGGCGTTCAAAAATTATTGGGAGACGGTTATCAACCTACAAACTCCTCTAGAGTTGGTGACGGTTTATATTTAAAAAAAGGTGGATGTCTCTGTCAAATTGAAACTGATGGAAAAGGTTTATATTTAGGAACTGTAAAAGGAAGCGGTAACGAGTTTCAAGGAGATGGACTGTATTTAAAACGAGAAGGACAAGTTTATAATGGTGAAGGTTTTTTGAGCGATTTGGTTAAAAGTATTCCGTTTATAAATATGTTAGTGTAACCAAAGATCAAAACCTTTATTCTAAAATGGAAGCTTCGAATTATAGAATGAAAAAAATTCTTGACATTCAAAATTCTTTTGAAAGAACTAAAGAAAACAAAAGAATAACAGTTAAGAAATATTCAAAAGCTTTAAATATAATTGACGGAACTGATATAACTTTAAAAACTGTAGCCATTGGAATGGGAACAACAGGAGTAATACTTTTATCTACAGTGGTTAACATTCCTGCAGCTATTATTATAGAAGGTATTTCAATAGGTACAGGTTTATTAAGTATATTTTTAAGATATTTAAATAAACAATTACAACATAAAGCTGATAAACATCAGAAAATTTTATTTTTATTGGAATCAAAACTTAATACTATTCAAACTTATATTTCTGATGCTCTTGAAGATGGAAAAATTTCAGATGAAGAATTTAAACTTATTTTAGATGAAGAAAAAAAATTTAGAGAATTAAAAAATATAATAAAAAAGAAAAAAGTAAGCGATCCTGAATTAAATATAGATGATCCATTGAAAAAAATCAAAAATCTTATAGTTTAATTTTTTTCCTTTAAAAAATATTTTATTTTTATTATATTAAAAATGTCTTTTTTAGAAATTGAAGATCCTTCAAAACGTGAAGCTCTTGTTAATGAATTTTTAAAAACCAAAAAAAATATTCAATTAAGTAACTTAAGCGAAAGAGTAGGAGATATTGAAATGAAAAGAGATTTTTCCAAAGTATTTAGTCCTATTACAGAAAGTACACAAAAAGCAGCAGAAGAAACTAAGAAAGCTATTTAGAAAATACCACTTGCTATAGAACAACCCTTGAGAGCGATTGAACCTGCATTACAAGCAGAGCTGCGACCTACTCAATTAGAAGAATCTCCACAAGCAATTGCTGCTTCTCCAATTGATGTTGGTTCGATAGCAACCGAATATTTAACAAAATATTTGGGTAAAGATAGTGGGGATACTACTTTTGGAATTTATACAAAAGATAACAAACTTTATATTGGTAGTGAAGAAATAAAAATTGATAACGATGATATTATTATTGGAGAAAAGAAATATAAAGGAACACCTGGTTTGTGGGAACTAATAACTAGCAAAGAGCCTGAACATTTTTCAAATGAGGACAGACGTACTTATGAACGTATTCTTTTTTCTACTAATGCTATATATCAAAATAACGATCCTAATAACCCAAAACCTAAATCTAGTAGAGGAAAAAAATACACTAAGTTCGTAAAACCAATTTGGAAAGAGATACAAAGTGATAAACCAGGAAGCTTCGAAGCAGCTCATGGTGTAACTTTCGGAAAAGGGTTTCTTCCGCGGGATCCAAATGCTTTAATACGGAGATTAACATTATTAATGGCTAGTAAAGAAGCGGGAAATACTGGGGTTTTAAATGAACTGGCAAGTATTATAGATGAATTATATAGACAGAAAATTATTAGCACTAATGAATATAAAAAATCACAGTTAAAAATTGCTATATAAAATGTTGGTGATAAATAAAGGATACAAAAGAAAATATGTTTATGGAGGATATAGTAATAAATATTACGGATCAGGTCTTTTTGATTCTTTAATTTCAGCTGTTACTAGTAAAGTTATGCAAGATACTGCAAAAGAAGTTGTATCAAATGTTGCAAAGAAAACAGCAACTGATTTAGGACAAAAAGCTGTTAATAAATTTATAGTTGATAAAGTTTTTAAACCAAAAAAAGTAGACGGTTCAAATATATCTCCAGAAACGAACACAGTTCTATCTTCGAACTCAAAACAATTATTAAATAATTTTTTAGGAAGGGGAATTAAACGTATTTAAAACTTTTCATGTGTGAATCAATCAACAGAATTTTATGCATCTGAGATTCTAAAACTCTCTAAAACTCGGGGTGAGAGAGTTTTAGGGGAGTTTATGTTTCATTTTTTTTTAATAAGCTGTTTTTTTATGTGTTTATTTTTTATATTGTAAAGATGAGCTCAAGAGGCTCAGATCACTTACTACTCACTAGAAGTCTACTCTAGACTCCTATAATATTATTATACTTCTGACTCACTAATAATCTAAGTACTAATTATATAGATCTCAGATCTGGTCTGCCTACTATATGTCAATCAATATACTAATATGGTCTCTGGCGACAATGTCATCTCAGCTATTTGTGCCTAACGCTTATAATGAATCGAGCCCGTCAATACAATCTGACGTAGTTAAGTCTAGAGATCTACTCTAGGATGGGCTGGCAATTCCCAGCCTCATCCAGACAAATCAATCACAATTCACAGATGTGTATGCCATACATTCATACTAGTTGCAAGTTAATATATATCTTTATCTTGCATTCTTGGGTAGCACTCCTAGTATATGCGACAATCCTGTCCTACTGGATAACTGTTATGTTCAGCTCCTCGTTCATTGTTGAGTCATCAATAGACAAACACTTACGATTATTCCCTGGTGTTAGAAACCAGGGAACGATGGACAATAGCGGTGATCATATCTCATTCAGGCATATGGATTCATCTCAAATGTCTATAGTGGACTAGACATGAAGTCGTACAAAACTTTATGATTCTTCAGGCAGAATCGTGCCGACGCCTGCACAGATTGGAGTTTTCTGTATGGAGTGCTGGACATAGGTACGGCTACACTTTTATACTGTGTAACCACCTGCAAACTACCGTCCAAATCTCTAGATTTGATTGGTGCATCCATGCGAGCTCATCTCGCAGTATTAATATATTCTACGTGGGAGTTGGTCACGGCCTTGTACTAAAACAGACAAGGTCAATTTAAAATGTCAAAACAATTACTGAAATCTTTTAGCCCTCGTGCTTTCTGCATTTTATGTACGAATTTCTGAACGCGACTAAGCGTCTTAAACTATCTATCCTTATTCGCCCCTTCTCTTCCCTTCTAAGTGTTCATCAAAATCACGGGGTCGAGAACGGCTCTGTCACTCCTAGCTATACATTTATTCTATCTCGCCCCACTTTCTTTCCATCTCTAAAACAAAAGTGTTTCAAACAAACTGTTCACGAGAACAGCTCAAGGACAAATTACGCTGGTTAGAATTAACAAATCGTGAAAATTTACTCACTGAACGTCGTGACCTAGCACGGCATTTAGAATACATTGTGTTCGTGACAGAAGGACTTAAGTCCTAGAGAAAATTACAACATGTGAAATCAATAAAGGAAGGGATGAAAGTCCTGAAAGACGTGGTAGATCAGATAAAGGGCGAGTGTTGAAAAGTAAAAATAGTTACTAGACTAAAAGATTTTTTAAAAAGGCGATACGATTCTGTTTACTGTGTGGTGTGCGAAAAGGGAACAGTGAGGGAAGGAACTGACACGGCGTTGTGGGGCAGGGCAGGGTCTGTTCGTTAGATGGTCCTGTCCTAAGGTTAGCAGTCAGATGGTCCTGTCCTAAGGTTAGCAGTTAGATGGTCATGTCCTACGGTTAGCAGTTAGATGGTCCTGTCCTAAGGTTAGCAGTTAGATGGTCCTGTCCTACGGTTAGCAGTTAGATGGTCATGTCCTAAGATTAGCAGTTAGATGGTCCTGTCCCAAGTTTAGAGGTTAGCTGGTTCTGTCCTAAGGTTAGCAGTTAGATGGTTCTGTCCTAAGGTTAGCAGTTAGATGGTCCTGTCCTAAGGTTAGCAGTTAGATGGTCCTGTCCTAAGGTTAGCAGTTAGATGGTCCTGTCCTAGAGTTAGCAGTTAGATGGTCCTGTCCTACGGTTAGCAGTTAGATGGTCCTGTCCCAAGTTTAGAGGTTAGCTGGTCCTGTCCTAAACTTAGCAGTTAGATGGTCCTGTCCTAAGGTTAGCAGTTAGCTGGTCCTGTCCTAAGTTTAGCAGTTAGATGCTCCTGTCATAAAGTTAGCAGTTAGATGGTCCTGTCCTAAGGTTAGCAGTTAGCTGGTCCTGTCCTAAGGTTAGCAGTTAGATGGTCCTGTCCTAAGGTTAGCAGTTAGCTGGTCCCGTCCTAAACTTAGCAGTTAGTTGATCCTGTCCTAAATTTAGCAGTTAGATGGTCCTGTCCTAAGGTTAGCAGTTAGATGGTCCTGTCCTAAGGTTAGCAGTTAGATGGTCCTGTCCTAGAGTTAGCAGTTAGATGGTCCTGTCCTAAGGTTAGCAGTTAGATGGTCCTTTCATAAGGTTAGCAGTTAGATGGTCCTGTCCTAAGTTTAGCAGTTAGCTGGTCCTGTCCTAGAGTTAGCAGTTAGATGGTCCTGTCCTAAGGTTAGCAGTTAGCTGGTCCTGTCCTAAATTTAGCAGTTAGATGATCCTGTCCTAAATTTAGCAGTTAGCTGGTCCTGTCCTAGAGTTAGCAGTTAGATGGTCCTGTCCTAAGGTTAGCAGTTAGATGGTCCTGTCCTAAGGTTAGCAGTTAGATGGTCCTGTCCTAAGTTTAGCAGTTAGATGGTCCTGTCCTAAGGTTAGAGGTTAGCTGGTCCTGTCCTAAGGTTAGCAGTTAGATGGTCCTGTCCTAGGGTTAGCAGTTAGCTGGTCCTGTCCTAAGGTTAGCAGTTAGATGGTCCTGTCATAAGGTTAGCAGTTAGCTGGTCCTGTCCTAAGTTTAGCAGTTAGCTGGTCCTGTCATAAAGTTAGCAGTTAGATGGTCCTGTCCTAAGGCTAGCAGTTAGCTGGTCCTGTCCTAAGGTTAGCAGTTAGATGGTTCTGTCCTAAGGTTAGCAGTTAGCTGGTCCTGTCCTAAAGTTAGCAGTTAGATGATCCTGTCCTAAATTTAGCAGTTAGCTGGTTCTGTCCTAGAGTTAGCAGTTAGATGGTCCTGTCCTAAGGTTAGCAGTTAGATGGTCCTGTCCTAAGGTTAGCAGTTAGATGGTCCTGTCCTAGGGTTAGCAGTTAGATGGTCCTGTCCTAAGGTTAGCAGTTAGATGGTCCTGTCCTAAGGTTAGCAGTTAGATGGTCCTGTCCTAAGATTAGCAGTTAGCTGCTTCTGTCCTAAGGTTAGCAGTTAGATGGTCCTGTCCTAAGGTTAGCTGTTAGATGGACCTGTCCTAAGGTTAGCAGTTAGCTGGTCCTGCCCTAAGGTTAGCAGTTAGATGGTCCTGTCCTAAGGTTAGCAGTTAGCTGATCCTGTCCTAAGTTAGCAATTAGTTGATCCTGTCCTAAATTTAGCAGTCAGCTGGTCCTGTCCTAGAGTTATCAGTGTTTTCATGAGTTTTAATCTGTCTCTACCTGTCCTTGTCAGTTGGTTATTGTGTATTAGTTTACCTGAGCCGCGCACCTGTGATCGGCCGCGCTGAGTTGTGTTCTATGGCGGTTTGTTTATTTCAGTGAGTTGGTTTTATTACCTACCCGCCATTTTGGATTTTGTTGTTTGGCACTGTTTTTGTTTGAGAAACAGGGGTCTAGTTGGCTCCGTCCTGGACCAGGGTGAGTAGACCGCTCACACCCTTAGAGTTTGGATTGTCTCCTCGGACGACCTGGAAGCCTGGCATCCGGAGGTTGCTATTTTGGTTGAGTTTGGATTCCTTCAGGAGTAAAATGTTTATGTTGTTCTCCTGCAGGAAGAGCCTTACTTCTTCTTGTTTGTTCCGGATGCCGTGGGCGTTCCAATGGGCTAGTTTAAAAATCTTTTTATTTGCCATCTTGTTGGCGTGGCCGTAATTGTTTCTGCAATAAACTTGTCTAACTTGCTGTTGATTACGAGAATGAGTCACTTTAGGTTTTCCACGTTTTCTTATTTGTTTTTCTAAGTTTCTCATTCTCGTGTCTGCATCTAATGCATTTTGTTTTGTCTGTGACGTGACTTGGGTGTTTAGCTTTTGTATGTGATTGTCTAGCTCTTGTCTGACGATGAAGGTGATTGCGGTTTCTTGTTGCTGTGTTTGTTGTGGTGTTTTGGTTGCTGTTTGTCTTGTTGGTGTTGGTGGGGTGGGGAGAAGCGGCCCTCTTCTGCTTTCATTCTTTTCAAAGTGGTTATTTCCCTTTGTTGTGCAGGCATTATTGTCTCCCCTTCACAACTGCTTGTTTACTGTCGATTGTTTTTTATCAAAAGTCTTCACCGGATTATCCGTTTCTGTTTCCGACCCTGGGGCATTCATGTCTATGTTTGTATTGTTTGAACTTTTAATAGATTTCTTTGATCATTGTAAAAAATGTTTTGTCTAGTCGTGTTGACGTTTTTCATTGTTATTTGTTTTAGCTTTAGTTTTTTCCAATTTCTTGAATTGTTTCCTGAGTGTATGTGTTGCCCCAGTGTTTCTTTTATGTCTTTCTTGGAAATTGTACACCGCAGGATTTTCCTGGCTTGGGTTTTTCAAAGACAGTATAATTTATTTTCCATAGAAAGGGCCGTATGATGGTAGATGGTATAGTGAAGATGCTGACAGAATAGGGGGCAAAAGCCTCTAAAAGGTAAAAAAGGTAGAGATTGGCATATAAAGGTTGTTGGCCAGGCTCACTGTGCGTCACCTCTTCCCAAAATAGAACATTCTTGTCCGTCTCTAATTGCCTGCACATAAGAGGATGGCTCCAGCCCGTGATTGGATTGTGTGTAGTAGACTACATATCTGATTATAACCCAACACCCTTTTCCACCAAACTGATACGCTGAAACCTAACCACGGGACTGACCTATGAGGTCGTGAACAGTCGACCACTCAATACTGAAATATATAACCTCCTACTTTCCCTTCCCTTTTTCTGTACCCTCAGCCGAAACTGCGGACCCTGCTTATTGCAAGAGGTCACAGACTCTTCCACACTGATAATATAAACCACAGCTTTCTCTTTCAACCGTCTGTTTGTCACAGGCCCAGTTTGTCACAGACCTGCAC
Source organism: Onchidella celtica (assembly GCA_963931925.1). Classification (NCBI taxonomy): domain Eukaryota; kingdom Metazoa; phylum Mollusca; class Gastropoda; order Systellommatophora; family Onchidiidae; genus Onchidella; species Onchidella celtica. The sequence continues at coordinate 737,975 of OZ007568.1, forward strand.
CAAGAGGACAGGGTCATGTCCGTTCACTCATTGATGTTGTCGAACCACCTCTTTCTTTGTCGTCCTCACTTGGCTTTTGAAGAGTTAAATGGTCTTAGATAATTTACATTGTATCAATGTTTGTATCTAAAGTATAAAAGAAATAACATAGATCAACATCGGGTAGGTCAGCATTTTATTTATTCTATGTTTAACATTATTATATTCATTTTTCTGTGCACTTTTACGCAAAAAAATCGATTTTTTACGGTTTGGCAAGTTTTTAAGGCATTTGGCAAGTTTTCGTGACTGATTTGGCAAGTTGCTCTGAAAAAAACGGGCAACCCTGGGTTTGGCCGGGTCATGATGCTCGAAAGGGCTGTTTGTGAGTCGCTTACGATTCCCAGAAACTCTATTTTCGGTTTAGATGATCGCTGCACACAAACTAAAGAGAAACTGAAAGTCTGTTCCTGTAATCCAAAATGGCGGCACATCTCTTTCACAGAGGAAAAGGCAAAATGTTTGATAAATATGGCTATATCTACACATTCCACAGGACAACAAATGATGTTATGCAGTGGAGGTGCACACGAAGAAGTACCTGTTCAGCCATCCTGAGGACTTTTTTTTATTCAATAGAGAGGAAGAGAATAAACGGATTCGAGTGGTCAACGAGCAGGGTCACAATCACCCGTGCGAACAGGAACGCGTTACCAAACTGCGCTTCATGGAAAAGCTACGTGCTGAAACCAGAGAAGATTGCACAAGGACAATGAAGCGACTCTATGATGCTGGGGTTGCAAGGGAGCATCGCCTTGCAGCTCAGGAAGGTGGGGCCAGACCAGATCTATCAACTTTTCCATCAGTGAGGTCAATGCTGTCAAGAACTAGAGCAAGGGACATTCCCCCTACTCTAGAAAGTGTGGAAGATGTGGTGATCGAGGGCATGTGGGCTGAAACTTGGAATGGAGAAAACTTCCTTGCGCATCTTGACAGTGACTGGGGATATGCGATCTTCTGCACTGAACCTCTCGACTCTGAGACGATGTGAGACGGTCTACATGGATGGGACATTCCGTGCTTGTCCTCAGCCCTACCGCCCAAATATTCACGATACTAGGTGATGTGAGAGGCTTCGTGATTCCTTTGGTTAATGTGCTCATGGCAAACAGGGCCACAGGCAGCTATCGTCAGGTCCTAGCCAGAGTGAGAAGAATCACGCGGCAAATAAATCACCACAACTGGCGTCCACAGGTCATCATTGCGGACTTTGAAATGGCTCTGTGGAATGCAGTGGAGACAGAATTGCCAACTGCAACGCTTTTGGGATGTTACTTTCATCTGACCCAAAACTTCTGGAGAAAAATCTAAGAACTCGGACTTGCGCGACCCTACCGAATGAACCAGCGCCTCCAGGACACAGTGAGAAAGGTCATGGCCATCGGGTACTTGCCCATTCCACTGCTGAGAAACAACTTCCGTGCACTTGAACAGAGTAGGAGAACGCACCGACTTGTGAACCGCTTCCCTGCTTTCCAGGATTTTTTCAACTACGTTGGCAGTACATACATCCAGCCCTATGCTACCTTTCCTCCAGCTGCCTGGAATGTTCACAACAGGAACATGGCATAGAGAACCAACAGCCATGTTGAAAGTGAGTGGAACTTTTTTTTTGTAATGTTTTTATGAAATATAAATAAAATTCGCTGTTTGTCCGTCTGTCTGTCTGTGGTTTGTCTGTGTGTCTGTGTGTGTGTGTGTGTGTGTGTTTGTCCCGCGAATCCTTTTCCAAGGCATAACTAAAATACTACATTGTTAAAAAAAAACAATCTTGAAATTTATATCAAGATTTTTACAAGGGTGTGGCAGTTCACATTCATTTTCAAACTTTATTAAAGAAAAAATTTAAAAAGATTGGGTAAATCGATCTATATTATATAAGCCACAGAAGAGTGAGAGAAAAAAATCGTAGCGAATATTAACAATTGGAAACAAGCAAGGGACACAATCGAAACAAATCGAATTATGCAGTCCACACGAATTAGCTCTTTTTTATGAAAGTCTAAATGTGGGCAAATATCACTTATGTCTAGATCTACTCCCTCCCCCCCCCCCCCCCCCCCAGCTTCTAGATCGATTCCTAAATTCTGCTGCTGCTGTTTTTTCTCTCTTCTTCTGTCGCTGCTGCTGCTATTGTTGTTGTTATCTATCTCTCTCTCTCTCTCTCTCTCTCTCTCTCTATCTATTTATCTATTTATCTATTTATTTGCTCATTGTTAATCTTTTGCAAGCGAAGCTGCACCGGCTCTACTAGTAATCAATAAATAATGGAAATGTCTTATGGGAAGTATTTGACAAATTGTATCTAATCTAAGTAAAAGAAGGTGATGTAAACTTATTCCTCTTGCTTTTGTTCAATAAAATTAATTTTTATGCACAACATGATGATGGTGAACATAATTTTTCTATTAGAGAGGGAGAGAGGGAGAGCGCACACACATTCAGTGTGTGTGTGTAAATGTCCTACTAGTATTCTTTGTGCATTCTGTGGGTATCTTTAAATTCTATTTTCGTTTGAAATATAAGACTATTATAAGTGAGGCTATTATAAAGTGGAACTGAGGTTTTTTTCTCTATATAAAAGTATGGGTGATGAGTCACCCATGACAGGGGATTCAGTTGGTCAATAACGACAGGGGGAAAGGGTTAAAATACAATGAATTAGAGTTGCTGATAAAGGCTCTGAACATTGATTTCCATATCAGACTATCACCGTGCACTCAACGAAGCTGTAGGAGTCCGCCACCCATTTCTCTGGGTCTTCATCCGAGTCCTCAAAGACAAGCAGGCTGAAGCTGAGAACTCCATGACAGCGGCAGAGATGGGAGATGATCCAACACGACGACGAAGAAAGTGGCGCAATGTGGAAAGGCGTGTGCAACGTCTCAAAGCGCAGTACTGTGCTGGCGAACGAGATCTGGACTCTTTCTGGAGGGCAATTGGTCGCTCAGTTTGGGTTTAGTCGACTTGTCCGCATTGTGTGTCTGTGCATTTTTTTTTTCTGTTCTATCTGACTCAGTTTAGTGTTAAAGTGATCTATTGACACATCATTTTTATGTGGTCGCATATGAGTGTTTTTGTTTTCCAGTGTTGCCCGAGTGTGAATTATTTGTTCTCTTTTCTGACTACTGTGACTTAGCATCCTTTCCCCTGAAAAAGGCTTAAAAAGGTGCTTTGTGAACTATGGGGAACTATGGACATAATTTATGTTTCTGTTATTAAGTGGTTGACTAAGTGTGTTCCCCCTCCAGATTAGCCCAAGTAGGCCTTAGATGATTTCTTTGCCTTCCTTTGTTAGACTGTAAATCTGATGTACAATTACTTTAGTTTTATGTTGTCCTGCATATAAGAAATTAAGATACCAGTTTATTTGTTTTACTCTAGAATATTTTTGTATGCCTACATTAATTTGGGCCCTCAATTTACTCTTCTCATTACTTCTGTTGGATGAACTACGAGTGGCTAATGTGGTTACTGCGTGGGTTCAATAGTAACTCCCTTAAGGATACACAGGATTAACAAACACAGGGTTCTGCTGGCAATCTTATTTATTCAAAAAGCCTAACAAAGGTATCACTACCAAACAAAAAGCCATAGGAGAACCCTACCAAGCAAAAAAAGCCCAACCAGCCATAAGCTGGAACAAGAGAAAAAGACAAAAATATGATTAGGATATAATGACAACATTAATCAGGCAATCAATGGTGGACATAAATAGTAATAGTATCGAGTATTAAATCAAACAATAACAACATAATATAGAATTTAAGCAATAACCAACTGCATATGTATGCATGGAATAAAATAGCGCTAAGGTTGATGAATAACAACTACAAGTGGCTATATCATACACACAAGGAGTTTCCTAGTACACTGGCAACATAAACTAATGTACTAATCAAAGTATGAAGGACATAACAAATGAAGGGGCAAGAACACAATAGTTTCGCTCCACTGAGCCGGTGTACAGCACATCCAGAGTGGCCATTCCATTTAATAACGCAGTGGCCAACATGGCCCACTGACCGTCCATAACACAGACGCTGCATCCCAATGCAGGCCATCCTCATAGGCCCACTCCCATTATTAGTACTAACCCGCCCCAGGGCTATTGTATTGGTTACTTCCCTTCCCAATCGATACTGAAGGGTCATGCCCTTTGACCTTAGCCGCGGAGCTATGCCGCCAGGCTAAAATGCGTATGACACACCACTAGATACATAAAGTAGTGTGTACATTCGAAACTATGTCCTTCACACAACCTACGAACTCAATGAAACACAGCACGTCTGTAATATCTATAATCTATAATAGGTAGATCTATAGGCGGGACTCATTGCAACATGTGCAAACTCACTGAAACATTGTTCATCCACCGCCGCACATAGAACAATCCTGGGGCTCACACATGTGAGGCCCAACTAATATTATACATCTCCAATAGGCCTACATGTAATTAATTACACATCTTAAACACTAAACACGCAATCACAATCACACTGCTCTCTATAGCATAGTGGTACTGGCAAGGTACACAAATACCCGTAATACAATCAAGTGTATAGTGCCGCTCGCTATAACATAAGCCATCCACATTAACATGTCAGGAAATCCTCACTGCCTACCACAACAAGGCAATGCTACACATACACTATATGCACACAAGCAAATCGTGATAGCTTGGTTAGCGAGCCATCATTATCATCTAGCACCGCAAACGTTAACTTTGACAATAAAGTCACAATATCAAGACACTGCACTGCACCGCGCATCTTACACGTCTAATGACAATGGCAATTACCGTTGAGCCGGACTCATAATAGTCTCTGTAGATCAGCATTCTCTACGCGGCATCCCCGAAAGGGGGGGGGGGGTGCGCAAATTAAAGTCACTTCTAATATGATAGTCTCCAACTTACCCAAAGTCTCTCTGCTACTGGCGCAACTGGACAAGGCCATGTTTTGGGCGAGGCGTGCCACGGCAGGCCGCCGCCGATCTATTGTACTGCAAGGTCCACTTGTGCTTCCTATTGTTGCGGCGTCTTTGATGGAGTCTACTGACCACTCGAACTGGCATCATCTTTATGAGCCAGCGCGGACGTCCGAGAGGGCTATTACCGTAGTCCAGTGTTGGACAAGTGAAAGGCTCGGACATTGAGTCCAGCCAAACAACATAACCGGTTAGGGTCCTAACACAATCGAATTTACAGTACGGTTAAAAGGGTGCACACAAAAGTCAATTAGGTATCCCAGTAAACTGCAGAAATTACTCTATGGTCCCCTCCAGCTATAATTGAATAAATTTGACCCAGGTTGGAATTATCGGGGATAACATGCGTCTAACTCGTGGTTTACTTTAAATCCGAGATCCTCTTATTAGTTATTTCAATAGGATATGTGCATCAAAGTACAACAAAATTGGTACCATTATAAAGTAGAAACTTGCTGCTACAATTCTAACTGACTACTTATACCAGAAACCCGGTAATAGTTTTAATATAAATTTTCAAAGTGTCAGGTCTAACAACATTGGACAAATTTGTCCGGGATACTTTCGTCCATTAATACGACGTATCTCCATTGATAACAAACGTTATCATGAGTACCTATTTTGTACCGATAGGGTATTGCCTACTCTCAACAATGAATTCGTGTTCCCGTCTTTCTGTCGGTGGATAACAACGAAGGAGCGAGTTGTAAGAAACTTAAAGCCATGATATAAGAGTTGGAAGCCCGGTGGTCAACATTTCCAACTGACCAATCAAAATGCGCGCTTTCCACCGTGATGTGAATAACGGGTCCCGCGCTAGTATCACAAGGGAAATAATCCAATTAATGGTACTCGGCCAAGTGCCCATAAACTACTATGAGTGGCCGTCCCTCACTCACGCACCAGAGTTACCATGAAAGCACATTAAAAATAGAAAGTCGTTCATCCTCTCACACTTCCATTTGCAATGAACATGTTTTTCACACCAACTGTGGTGATCTGTACACAAACTTAAAAGAAGCATAATTGTGTCTTGAAAGAAGACTCATGAAGAAGATCGCTTTGTTATTTCATTTAAGTATTTGAGTATTGGTGACAGTCATAATTACAGCAGTTGTAACTTAAGTTTTTTATTCTCCACCTTCAAATTGGTGATGTAGAGATAGTCCCTCTAAAATGTCAATTCAGCTTGTGTTGTTCAATATTTCTTCCTTTTTGTATGCAAATCAAAGCAAATTACTTTGTAAAATTTCACAACAATGAATGTTCTTTCGTTAAAAACAATTGAAAAATAAAATTCAATTCATACAATCAATCAATCATTCATTTACTCTTTTTGAGAGTGTCAGTGATAACTTCCATCGTGCAGGGCACAGTCGAGGCGGAGTGGCCCTGTGACAAACTGGGCTGCCCCCTGTATTCCTATCTGGAAGACTGCCTCCCAGTGAGTCGGGACCTTGACACAGAACTATTCAAACTGACTGCATACTGTAACCATCTTGCTATATTCTTCAACTCTCAAACTTAAGCATTGTGTATTATTGACCCTTCAAATTTCACCTGTTCGGAGCACAGCGCACAACATGGCGAGTGTGTAGGGCCAGCGAAACACACGGGCTGGTATTAGAAACATACTCAGTAAACAACATCATCATTACAGCCACACAGTCAGGCTTCACCAAACACAGACAAACAATAGATAACGTCGTCACGCTGGAGCACCAGATAAAGACAACCAAAACATACACTTGGGCTAACCATGTCGGGGCTCCTTGATGTGAGGGCAGCCTTTGACACGGTCTGGAGAGAAAGTATCGTAGATTGACTAGATAGAATAGGGATAAGGGGAAACATGTACAACTACATACTCGCATACCTAACAAACAGAACATTCCAAGTTAGAGTAGGTCAAGAATACTCTCAGACATACACACTCATAAACTCTTCCTATTTAACATAGTACATGTAGTTAACAACATGAACAAAGCTAGGTTACAGAAACAAACGTTCTCCAGTACGCCGACGATATAGTCATTAATTTTCAGGCCGAGTCCCAGCAAAACCAACAGAAGCAGCAACGCCCCGCACTCTCTCTCACACACTACAAAAAGAAACACAACACATTGTGTAGACAGGCCGAAACAGTCTGGGCGATAAATAAAACCAAACAAAACACATCTGATATACTTCAACACAAACAAAACACAAAACATCACATTAGAAAACCATACCGTTAAACCTCAGACATCAGTGACGCTGTTGGGAGTGACGCTGGACAAAACACTTACATACAAACAACACATACAACAAAGAATCACAAGCGCACATAAAGCACTCAACATACTTAGATTTGTAGGACACAGACAATACGCAGCACCCTACAAGACAAGGCTCCTGCTCTATAAAAACTTCACACAACCAAAGATCACACATGGGCAGGAGCTCTACCACACAGGACAAAAGACGGCACTCAAACACCTAGATAGAATCCAATACCACGCAATGAAACATATGATGAAACTTTGATGAGTTATTTGTAGAGTCGTGCAAACAGAAACTAAAATCAGTTCTAAATGATTGCTCTCACCCCTTGTTCCATCAGATAGTCCGATCCCAAAGAAGTGGACGAATAATGTATTTAAAAACAAAACGAGAGCGCTATAGACAATCTTTTTTGCCATCCGCAATTCGATGTAGTAGTGTTTCCTGATGTAATATGCTGTTGTTAGTGTTTCCTGATGTAATATGCTGTTGTTAGTGTTTCCTGATGTAATATGCTGTTGTTAGTTTTTCCTAATGGATTGTTCTTATTACAGTGTGTGTGTGTGTGTGTGTGTGTGTGTGAGCAATGTTCTTACTTGTTGGTAATGTTGTGTGAGCAATGTGCGTGTGTGTGGTGTGTGTTAAAAACTTGTAGGTCTTAGATATTGTATTTGCTGTTGTACTGTTACTGAATGCTGTGACAACAAATTTCCTGGAAACAGGATAATAAAGTCATATCTTATCTTATCTCATAATAATGTATAGCATTTATATAGCGCATATCCATTTAAAATGCTCCATGCGCTTTACAGAAACAACATGTCAACCACAGAGCAGAATGGAGCTGCCTGCGAAGCGCTCAACACACTGCACTGCTTCTTACTCTCTCCCTGTCTCGCTCACTCTCTCTCTCTATCTCAGAGCAAATTGTAACGCAGCCTGTTAGGCGCAGTTCACAACTCACAACAGTTCACAACTCACAGCACTTCACAACTCACAGCAGTTCACAACACACAACTCAAATAATATTTGAATATTTATTAATAACAATATATATTTAATAATGAATAATAAATTTTGTTATTGCTGGTGGGGGATGATATGGATACATTTTAATCTATTAATTTCAATTTTCAATTTTGCCCGGGAAGCGGCCTCTCGGCCTGCTCTTTACGATTTCCAACTGTCAAGGTATCTTTAACGTGCGCAACGTGCACACGGGCCCTCTTATCTTATATCGCGCAGTGTTACTCCCAACCAGCAAAGATACACCTAAACGTAGCATTAGACATACAACCATTACACATACAAAGACAAAAAGCAATACTAAAATATTACATAAGAATTAGACAAAACAGACACAACCCATTAAATTACACACTACACCACAGAATGCGGGAGAGTTGCGGGGACCAGAAAGAAAAACCTTCTCTACTGCACAACATGCAAATTGGTCAACTTAAAAAGAAGGCAAACTAGACGACAAAGCAATAGACACTAGGGATGTTGACAGCAGCACAACAAACATTCCCAGGCAATGACAAAAGTCAGCACAGACGCATCACGGACAGAGGAGTGGACAGTGAGAAAATCTCCATTATGGCAATGCAGTAGCAGCCCCAAACCTAAAGAGACAGGTGCCATGGCGGGATAAAGACTGCAGGGATATTAAAAATGAAAGGAAAAATTTAGCAATTTAGGAAAGAAAAAAAAATTAGAAAATTGGCAAAAATACCGTACTATTAGGAATAAAGCCACTGCAGTCTTCAGATAGAAACATTCGAGAATTATTGTGCAAATCCCAGAAAGGACGCGCCGCAGATTAATGTTTAGGAAAAGATACAACAAATGGAAGGGAATTACACATCTTTAAAACTCTCCCCTCTTAAAGAAACCGATATGATCATGTAGTTATCTAGTAAAGGGAAAACAAATAAGCTGGCATCATTCTACCAACAACTTAACCAGGGGAGAAGATTCAAATTTAGGCATAAACACCCTATTATATAAGAAATTAGGCCCAACCGATGATCCCTACGGGGGACAAGGTGGTCTAGAGGCAAGGTGCTCGCCTCTCATGCCAAGGGTCCCGGGTTCTAAACCCGGGCAGTGCAGGCATGTTGGAAAGTGGATTTTTCTCATATTTTCAGGTCCCTGGTCCTATTGGGGGGTAGGATCGAGTAGTTCTTGGAAATTGGATTTTTCTCATATTTTCAAGTCCCTGGTCCTATTGGGGGGTAGGATCGAGTACCTAGTCTTCTCGGATAAGGACGAAAAAATTCGGAGGGCCCGTGTGCACGTTGCGCACGTTAAAGATACCTTGGCAGTTGGAAATCGTAAAGAGCAGGCCGAAAGGGCGCTGCCCGGGCAAAATTGAAATTAATAGATTAAAATTTATCCATATCATCTCCCCCCCCCCCCTCCCCCCCCCCCCCCCGCCAGAACAAGAAATAATAAAACAAGTAAAGTGAGGTGTAAATGCCAAGGGCAGCGAACCTCCTAAAATAAAGACCTCAAATCGATGATCCCTACGATGCCCCGCTCACCATAAGAGAACTTCAGGGAGCGGTAAGTGGGAAAAGGGGGAGACTCCGGGGGCGGGGGGGGGGGGGGAGGACGGCATCACCCACACCGCCATTATAAACACCTCCGGGATATTCCAAACGGCGCTCCTGGAGTTCTTTAACCGCATCTGGGAAACGGGACAAATACCTTTAGTATACAAACACGCACATGTAGTGGCCATCCCAAAAACCGAACAAGGAAGTTCAAAGAAAAGGAAGAGTGGGCTGAATCGTGGTGCAGCCGGATCCGCATGACCCGGCACCGACACCGACACATCTCACTAACCTCAGACATAGGGAAAACATTGGAAACATCAGCAGAGTTCGAAATTTCCGCACAGAAGTTATTACCAAAACTTTATAGTTACTTCACTCATTTTATCTCGAATAGACTATTGCAATTCTCTTCTTGCTGGAATGATATCAGACAAACTGTCTAAAATTCAAGCCATTCAAAACAACGCAGCCAAATTGATTACATGTACAAAGAAAAAACAAGCTGACCACTTTACACCCTTGTTAAAAGAACTGCACTGGCTTCCTGTAACAGAAAGAACTACATACAAAATTGCTGTTTTTCGCTACAAATGTTTAAATAACACCATACTCAGCTATCTAAAAATTTATTGCAAGTCTACACACCATCTCGTTCACTAAGATCATCAAGTGACAAAACAATCTTAAGAATCCCATCTAAAAACTATAAAACTATAGGCCATAGATCCTTTAGTTATTTTGGATCTTTTGTCTGGAACCAGATACCCTTGAACATTCGTGAATCCCCGAATCTTGAAAGCTTGAAGAAAAGTGTAAAACAGCACCCTTTCCTCCTAAACTATTAAATTTTCAAAATTCTATTCTGTACTTTGTTATGATAGATTATATAACCCAGTGCTATATGTCTAAGAGCGTCTATGTGTGTGAAACTGAAAGTTGTATGGGTGAGAGTGCGTGTTTTAGTATGAGATTTGGAAAGTGTATGCATGAATCATTGATGTAATGTACAGAGCATTGAGTAATAATTTTATTAGAAATGCGCTTTAGAAATTCTATTTATTATTATTAATATTATCAAAAATCATCTACAGTCCTTTAGTGAAGGGGAGAGGATTACAAATAAACCAAACAAAACACAACTGATCTATTTCAACATAAACAAACCTAGAAAACCACTCCATTTGACCCCAGACATCAGTGACGTTGTTGGGAGTGACACACATACAACAAGGAATCACAAACGCCCACAGAGCCCTCAATATACTCAGATTTGTAGGACACGGACAATACGCAGCACCCTACAAGACAAGCCTCCTGTGCCCATAATTATTCATAAACGTTTCACTAAAACAGTGGGCTAACGTAAAGCATTTACGTAAAAATTTATAACGTGTTTACGTTCAAATTGGTATTCATTAACATTGCGCTGTTAATTCTGTTTTGTCTGCAATGAGGACTGTCATGGGCATATCGTGGGTTGTTGGAGTTTTTTCCCGGCATTGTTCACCCGTTTGAGATCTTGACTTTCTCTGAAAATGAGTTCTGTATTATATATGTGGATGTTGAACAGATAGGGTGACAGGACACATCCCTGAGGAACTCCTCTGTGGATTCCAATGAAAGGTGACAGATTCTTTCCGACTTTGATTGCTGCCAGTACAGATTTCCAATAATTTTAATATCTTTTCCATCAATTCAAACTTTTTCCAACTTTTAAATTATCTTATTAATGATGCACCCTATCAAAGGACTTGGAGTAGTCCATGATGCAGGTATATACATCTTTCTCAATTTGAATGTGTTGTACGATGGCAGCTCTAGTCATGCTAAATAAACTTTCCCTGGTGCCACTTCCAATCCTGAAATCAAATTGTTGCTCCCCAACTTCATAGTCTATTTTCCTGCGTATTCTATTCAAATTTACTTTCAGAAATATTTTCATTGTATGTGGCATTAGGATTATTGTTCTGTGATTTGCACTTTCTGTAGCTTTTTGGTGTCTTTGTGAGGGCGATAAAGGTGGACGTCAGTAGTTCTGTTGGGATGTGTACTGTATCCCATATACTTCAGTCACATCTTCTATTCCAACCCATTGAACCACACATTAGACTACAAAATGCGAGAAAGTCGCCGGATGTGGAATCCCTCACTACAGCACACCATGCAAATATTTAAGAGAACGAAAACAGATGTCAAAGCAATTCATCATTCCGACCCATCTCACTAACATCACACATAGGAAAAACATTAGAAACCACAATCAAAAATCGTTTACAATCCTCTATTGAAGGGGAGGGAATTATCTCAAACAGGCAGGATTTCGTAGGCACAGACAAGCACTAGACAACGTAGCATATTTCGAACACTACATCAAAGCGGCTAGGGGAAGTAGACGTAGCACAGTAGGAGACATATTATTATTATTATAAGACTAAGGCAACAGTAATATTTCGGCTTGAAAAAAGGGAATATTGGGAAAAAGTGCAAAAATCTAGAAAGTAAATGCAAGAAAGTCTGGGGAACAATTCGATGTTTGGAGGGAGGGAAGAAAAAGACAATAGAGGTAGAGCCTCTAAAGGGAAACAACACAGACACAATAGAATGCATCACAGACAAACAAAAAGCAGACAGACTAGCACAACATTATCAAAACATCAGCAGTAGGACACCACAACAACCTGCCAGAACAGACCACCCAAAAAACAGAACACCAAATATTTACAACAGTGATCTCACCCTTAAGGAATTAAACAAAGCCCTTGATAGGAAAAAGGTAGGGACAGCCCCAGGCCGGGATGAGATCACATACGAAATTCTTAGAAATTCGTCTTTAAGCTTTAAAGTAGTACCACTCAAATTTTACAACACTATTTGGAAGATAGGCCAGATACCACAAACATACAAGCACGCCCACGTGATCCCCATACATAAACAAAACAAAGATAGAAGTGACCCCGCCTCATGTAGGCCAATTTCTTTATCCTCACACGTGGGCAAAAGACTGGAAACAATTATCAAAAACAGACTAGACACGTACTTAGAAAACAACAACATCAGCATTACAGCCACACAGTCAGGCTTCACCAAACACAAACAAACAATAGACAACGTCGCCGCGCTGGAGCACCAGATAAAGACAGCCAAAACATACACTTGGGCTAACCATGTCGGGGCTGTTCTCCTTGATATGAGGGCAGCCTTTGACACGGTCTGGAGAGAAAGTATTATAGACTCAATAGATAGAATAGGGATAAGGGGAAACATGTACAACTACATACTCGCATACCTAACAAACATAACTTTCCAAGTGAGAGTAGGTCAAGAACACTCAGTCATGCACACTCACAAACGGGACGCCGCAAGGAAGAATGCTCTGTTTAACATAGTAGTAAACATCAACAAAGCTAGGTTACACACAGAAACAAACATATTCCAGTACGCCGACGATATAGTCATTTGCAGACACGGTCGGGTCCCGGCAAAACCAACAGAAACAGCAAAGCCCACACACTACAGGAAGAAACACAAAACATTGTAGACAGACTCAAAACCTCAGGACTCAGAACAAACCCAAACAAAACACAACTTATATACTTCAACACAAACAAAACACAAAACATCACTTTAGAAAACCACACCATTAAACCTCAGACATCAGTGACGTCGTTGGGGATGACGCTGGACAAAACACTTGCATACAAACAACGAATCACAAGCGCACACAAAGCGCTCAGCATACTCTGTACTGGTATGTTAAAAATTATCCATTGCGGTCTGATTTAATCCCGTGATAAGAAAACCAAAAGTCTAAAGTCGTCCTCGTAATGCTATTTGGTCGCATCTTTCAACTGTGCTCAAAACAAATGAAAACAAATACATGTATTTACGATAATTCCAAGATAGAAGCGAACATCACTTTCCGCCATAGAAATATACACAAAAATTGCAGATAATCTATACTACTCCATCTTGTAAACAGAACAAAACTTAGGGAACACCGTTTACAAGAAATCAAAAGTTCCCGCCGCATCCCGATTTGGGAGGTGAGATACAAAAATTTATGACCTCCGACCCGTCACTGACACGGAGAATCCTTTCATTCGCTCCCCGGAGATGAGTATTAAGTTACACAGTGAACAGAACTGGCTCGCATCTTAGTACGGTGTTCTTGGGACTCTTTTTCACCCAATTTATAATTTTCATAACTTTGAAGGCTTATATCTCAGCTCCTAGGCACACCACAGAGTGGTTCTATAGCAAATTTTGAAGCTCCAGTAATGCTATATCAACTGTAGAAATTTAATGCTTTCTTCATTTATTTGCACAATTCAGGGTTTTCATGCTCCTAATTCCCTCTACTATACTTAGATTTGTAGGACACAGACAATACGCAGTACCCTACAAGTCAAGGCTCCTGCTCTATAAAAACTTCATACAACCAAAGATCACCTACGGGCAGGAGCTCTACCAATACCACGCAATGAAACATTATCGCAGTGTTACTCCCAACTAGCAAAGATACACCTAAAACCATTACATATACAAAGACAAAAAGCAATTCTAAAATATTACATCAGAATTAGACAAAACAGACACAACCCATTAAATTACACATTAGACCACAGAATGCGGGAGAGTTGTGGGGACCAGAAACGTAAACCTTCACTACTACAAAACATGCAAACATTCAAAAAGAACGCAAACATAGATGACAAAGCAATAGACACTAGAGACAAACTGTAGCATCTGCAAGCTACCCCTTGCCCTCCCCCGTTTATCTTGTTATACTGGTGACTGAGCATATGTTCACTTCTTTTTTTCTTTAATTGTTGACGTTCGCCAGAGTGTACTACGTGACCTTACCCTCCCTTCCTAGTGAGTGGTTGTTTGGTGATCGTAAATATAAGTTATGTTCCTGAACGTTCGATAACATTGTGGATAAAGCTGTTTACGCCAGATTTGGCCTTGAATGATGTAACCTGGTGACGTGTTGATACGTGATTGGTTAGTTTGTGTATTACGGGCGAGGGCAGGGGTCAGATTAATTTCGGGAATTTTCTACAGAAATACCTATATATATGGACCCATGTAAGTGGTTGGTCGGTGAATGAAAGCCAGGGTGTACGAACACATAGAAAGATACTACAAACACACAGAGAAGATTTACACGGATGGGTCGAAGACAGAGGACGGGCATGTGGGATTGGGCATCTACAGCACAGACACAGACTTAGATAGGTCAATCAGAATCACAGACAACACGAGTATACTCACCGCAGAGCTACACGCAATACAACAAACACTTATAGAATTGGACGCCCGCCGGATCACGGACCGACGAGTGACCATTCTTACAGACTCACTATCAGCCATAAAGACAATACAGACAGAAAGCCAGTCTAACAGCAAACACAACATGATACACAGCATTATCACACTTGTAGATAGGATTTCCAGATGCGGTACAGATGTGGTCCTGCTATGGATACCGGGGCACGTGGGGGTCACCGGAAACGAACGGGCCGGCCTCCTGGCTAAGAGTGCCACAACTAAAATAGAAATTCTAAATATAAAATTAGACAAAAGTGACATCTATAGTCTAATTAAAAAACATGTAAATGAAATTTGGAAAAATGAATTTGAAGATTATTTAAACCAAAAAGTGACTATCACAAAACAAATATATCAAAACTGGGATACATTTAGGATGGATTTTAGTATACCCAGTGAAACAGGTTTAAATATCTTAAGGATAGGTACACATAGGCTTAGGGGCAACTACAACTGCAATCTCTGCGACGTGCCCATGACGACAGAGCACATCCTTTTTCATTGTAGGAAAAACGATACAGAAAGGAACAAACTTAAAACTCTAATCTCAGAAACATTTACCTTGGCCGGCATCTTGTCAATAGTAGATAATAGTTTCAAAAAAGAAAAAAGGGCCCTGGTTAATAAAATAAATCTGTACGTTGACTGCAGCAAAGCTGGCAGCCCTGGCCTGGCGGATCAGTGAACCATTATGGTAGCAGTTGCGCCGCTCGACATCCAATCGCGGAATAGCGTGCTGAGGTCGGCCGCCGGTGGGGGCCGGAGGCCGGGTGACGCCGGTATGACCGCGCACGAGCTGATAGGAGGCTCGCCAGCCATAAAATAAATTATTAAATAGAATATTTTAGAATAAAAATCTTAAATAAATAAATATATTAATATACGCACAGTGTATTTTGTTAAATTTATTTTAAAAAATAACTTCTTTTATCTGCCGGGGCCGACAGACTTTTTCTGCCGGCCCAGCCATACAGGCAGAAACAATGGCCTCGGATGCCTATTGCACCCGGGACCACCCAACGCAGAGTTTTTATAAAGATCCCTGAAATTATGCTCTGCTGCGGGACTAGTCTTGATGCCGTCAGGCTCCCTGGCGGCACCAGGAACTAAAGATCAAAATTCAAAAACCCTAGAGCCCTGCTAGGCCTTAATATCTTATTACTTGTCTTAACTGGGGCTCTAGAGGAAAACAGTCAATTAGTGACGTCATGTTATATTGGCAATAAAGGGATCAAACTCCTGAAAGGGACAGTGTCCCAGAACTGCATCTCCTATTGTCTTTTCCTCCAGCAACATCTGGGTTTCGAGCGGAACTGTCTTTCTGTGTATGTGTTGGAGCGAGAATTGGCTCGGATGAGACAAGATGATGGAGAGGAACTTATTCACCAGTATGTAGGAAATCACACCAAAAATGTTAATAAAATGATTTTTTGCAGTTATAACACAGACAAAAGGGCCAGAAAGACTGAGTGTCCCTGACAAAATCACATTTTATTTCTAGCATTACATTCTGTTATTGAATTATTCACTTTATATCCTCAATAGTAGTTTTGAGAGATTCCACATATTTTGCAAAACAAGAAAACGTCTTATCTTTATGGCAGGTTAAAAGAGGACATTAGATTTTCTCGCAGCTTCCTGTGATGGAGATTTACAAGCTTTTATGTCACGAAATATTAAGTAGAGGACCAAAGTCCCATGAAATATCCACTTACTGAATGTTTTTATGTATATTTGTATACTGTTTTCTGATATCAAAAGACAACAACGCAACAATTTTAAATAAAATAGGACAGAGCACCGGCATTTTTCACGCATTCATGATCAAAGCAGTTTAAGTTTCATGTCATCTGATCCCAAATATCCATTACATGTTCTAAATGTTAAACACAGTGTACATCTGGCTATCTGAATTTCATGTTGACAATCCCATTAAAAAAAAAAGCTGTGAAGCCAGTGGGCTTGGAATGGCAAAAACGGCTTCAATACCGGTATCAGATTTTTTTGTAGCAGCTGAGCTCCTTACATTACAAATTTATTATTTTTTGGAAAGTGTTTTTTTTTAAAATAACATTAAGAATGTTAACATGGAAGTATTATTGTTATTTTTTTTTCTTCAGAACATATCGTCACATGGATTTGGCGTGTGGTGGGCAAGAAGAGGCGCATCATTTTACCAGCCTGTGTTGTTACCAAAATCAGACAGGCATTTCCTCCTGAGAATAGTGAACACTGCGGCTTCAAGTATCCCCAACCAGTAAGTTTGAAAAAACTATGTAACAGAATTACTTCTCAAACCTCAGCTTGTTTTTTGTGAACAGTTTTCACTATTCTGTGACTGCAGTAACGCTGGCACACCATTCAGTCCTTTACTCACAGTAATGGTCCCACTTACAGTTTAGATGTAGATCTAAGTCCAAATGACTTTTCTTTATCCACTCATTCGCAAATTTGATTTTTTTGTTTTGGTACTCAAATTCTCCAAAATAGGTCAAGTGTACTCACCGACATTTAAACCCAACTCAATTCTGCATGTAAATGTTGGTCACTCAGACAAGTACACCCCCAAAAATATTTCACCACTTTCTCTTTCTCTTTTGTCACTTATTCGTGGCAAATATATTTAAAACACACGTTATGAGTGGTAAATTATGTTCCTTTTATTACTTTTAATTAATTTGGGAAATGGGATTGCTTGCAAAGGTGGTTTTGTCTTGAGGAGGATAAGTGCTCGTGCGAGTTGGTGGCATTTCCCTTTGTCCAGGTGCTGTGGCTGCCCTTTCATAGCTCGGGTAACGCAGCCGGTATTTGACCACCTCTTTCCACAAATCATTCACAATCACATATTCTGAAATACAAATATTAGTTTCAGATGATTTGGGGACAGATAAAATCTCATTTTCATATTAGTAACAGGTTAAAATGGCAACAGGCTACCAATAGACTGTGCTTACCTCCAACCCCCATTCTAAATTTTTTTTAGCTCGTGGAACTGTCTGCTGCCTGAAAGTAGAGTGAATCAATTATCTTCAATGCAAGGTTTTCTGAACACAATAGCCAAGTATTAAAAAAAAAATGCCTACAACAATACATTGTAATTGGATTCTTTGCTTAACTATTCTGCATTAGTCTTCATATGCTTGCACAGTGTTGATGCTTGAACACTCTCCTTTAAAGAGGTTGTGGTCAAACATACATGTATTATTACATAATAAAACGTTTAATCCCCAGTGATTACCTGGCATGAACCACTTCCGGTCATCCACGCCCGTCTTCTCATGTTCACATCTTGGAAACAGGTCTCAGCTCCATGTCCCTCGTGAATGTTGCAGACATGTCGCAAGACAGATAGCCAGTTTTGAAGGACCAGCTCCCCGTTCCCATCGCTGCTGCTGGCAACCCAGTAGATGTGATTAAAAATGCTCCTGGTCCTTAGTTAGACCATATTGAGCTCTTTTTTCTTTTTTGAAAGAATCCCTAGTTTTTTTCTGAATGCCTGTTTGATTTTTGCAAAATTAATAAGTTGTTTAAGTACATTTAAATTGCTCTTAGCATATATATCTTCTTGCACTATGTAATCAGAGATATTGTTATTGTCTTGTTCATTCTTATTGTCAGTATACATTGCATCGATTCCTTAATCTGTCAATTAATGTATTACGTGTACATGATACTTTTAGTTTTCATGACTGTAATAAATGTTATCCTGTTATTGCATCCCATGGCTTCCTCTTGACTGTTTTACAGTGCGCTTTTGGACTGCATTGAGTGTTTGCCAATGAAATCAATATATATATTTAACTTCAATCCCCTGATTTATGGCTGCCAATTTCTTTACTCTTGGGCTTTATCCAATAATTATTTATCTCTTGCAACATGCCATACATCAAACCAGTGTTTTATCTGGTCTGGCCTTCATAAACTTCTTCACACTGCTATGGATCTGTACACAGGTCTGAGATTTTTATTTTCTCATTTTCCAGTTTTAGTAATCCTCGCTGCAGCTCCTCCAACTCCTTGGCATATGAATTTGGTGTCTCTGTCACTTTATAAAGGTGTGAAGAAATTAAAGACCGTGAAAAAACATCTCTAGAGACAGATGTATTATAATAATGACAAAGAAATAACCATGGTGCCTTATGTCAATATTTATGATGTAGTCAGATTTGGCAACTTTACCATTTATATCTGGTGAACGAACACAAGACTGAACAGAGCACAGACAGATGTTGTCAGTATATTACTAGTTTTCCTTCCTCACCATTTTATTCAATTCTGTTTTAATTTATCAAACCCTGCAAAGTAAAAAGTACAGGTCCTCATTTTGAGATGTCGCCACTTCACGGCTAAAAATTGAAACTACCAACTTACAACCATCTTCAGCTTACAATTTTAAATGACAAAGATTGTTAGCTTGCACACAGACATTAATTTCTTTTTCATTTATGACAAAGACTTAAATGCTTACCTTGGCTTCAGCCCCACACACTGTGCAGTATTCTAAAAGCTCCAACAGGGTGCTCTCAAATACCATGTACATGTATTTTCGTTCAGTTCTGGGGTCTTGTGTGTAACCTGAATCGGTGTTATCATCCTCGGTGTTTCCGTCATCCTCACACTCCTCCGGTGCAAATTCGTCATCTGCAATTGCCATGGCTGCCTGGCTTCTAACAAATGAGCTGTAGATTGAAAAATGTCAATACAATTCAATCTTCCATGAATATTATCCATAAAATGATGCAACACCTACACACTCACTTCAGTATTTGAGCTTTTTTTAGACCGTCAACTGTCTATGATACAAAACAAATCCCTTGCTCTCAGAAAGTGTACAGTATGTGATTACTTTGCATAAGATGACTGCTTCTTTTATACGAGGCATATCTTACACTACAGCTGGAAAAAAAAAGGGCTATGACAAAAAAAAAAAAAAGAACGGTCACCAGCAATTAAATTAATTAAACAAAAGTGCAAATGATTCATTAATTCAGTTCATAATTTTTGTCACATCACAGGCACAATGACAATTGACAGCTGTTTCGTCTGGACTTATTCAACCATATCACAAGAAAAAATCTAAAACATTCGTGGGGAGAGAGTGGAGATAGGAGAAAGAACAACAAACTCTTCTCTCTTTTGTATTTCTAACAACTAGATTTGATAGAGAATATAGTATATAGGCTATTCATTTAATCTAGGCTTAGAAGCTTCACTGGATTTTCACGTAAATTGATCATCTGCATCTCTGCACTGCCTAGATCTAGATCTAGCCTGTTTGTCATGGACTCACCGCTTTTCTTTCTTTCCTTTCAACATATCGTTTCTTTCGTACTGTTGAAACTTCTGTGCTTGTGGTCTGCTTTGTGCCATAGTCAAAGACTTTAGGAATGGCCTAATCTGGGTAATGTTATAGCCAACCGACCGAGCCACCACAGGACTGATCGTGAACTGATCAAGCTCAAGTACGCATAGCACCGCTGCCTGCTCAGAACGACGGTCTATGGACTGTAGCATCTGCGGGCTACCCCTTGCCCTCCTCCGGTTTTGTTGTTGTGCTGGTGGCTGAGCATGTGTCCACTACAGTTTTCATTTTATTGTTGACAACCGCCAGAGTGTACTGTACTCCGTGACCTGACCTTCTTTTCTAGTGAGTAGTTTTTTTCCTCGCTCGCTTGTTGTCAGGTGTTTTGACTCGTTCAGTAAATATTAGTATGTTCCCGAATATTCGATAACGTTGTGGATACGAATGTTTACGCCAGATTTGGCCTTGAGTGATGTAACCTGATGACGTATTGATGCGTGATTGGTTGGTTTGTGCGAGGGCAAAGGTAACGTTTATTTCGGGAACTTTCTGTAGGAATGTTTATATATATAGACCTGTGTGAGTGGTTGGTGGGTGAGTAAGTGAGTTTCCTTTTGTGTGGCGTAGATATTTAGTTTCGCTGGTGTCTTCCTAGTAATTTATTGTTCACTATACAGTTATTAAACTTTAGTATTATTTAATCTATCGTCGGATCTCGTGTTTATTTATTTTACAGCTGTAATAGTTTCGTTTTCTAAAGGGTTGTAGTTAGATCAACTAACTCCCCCCTACTATAACGTGCTAGAACAACCTCAGCTGTTACATATTGGGGGCTCGTCCGGGATCCGACCATATTCGAGCGGACCAGATCAAAATTACTAGATTTATTTACATAGTTTATTGTAGGAATATCATCGACAAGCTATCTACAACATGTCGAAGGTTATTGGAAGGCTTAGCCAGGAAGCGGACGCTATGGAGCTCACTGGGCAGGAGAGACGGGACTACCTCCGTGAAGGCCTAGAAAGAGAAAGACAGCTGGAGGCTGAACGACAGGCTCGGGAGAAGGAGGCTGAACGACAGGAGAAGGAGGCTGAACGACAGCTGGAAAGGGAAAAGATGAACCACGGGTTGGAGATAGAGAGGATGCGCCAGCAACGTGGAGGCAACGACTCAGCGCAGAAGACCGACGACCACGCCAGTTCTAAGAGACCCAAGCTACCTGCATTTCAGGACAAGAAGGACGATCTGGATAGCTGGTTGCTGCGGTTTGAGAGGTTTGCCGAGACAGCTGAATGGCCCAGATCCACCTGGACGACATCACTGTCTGCCCTGCTGACCGGGAGAGCTTTGGAGTGCTTCTGCAGACTACCGATCGACGAAGCCAAGGACTACGACAAGGTCAAGGAAGCGTTGCAGAAGAGGTACAACCTGTCAGAGGACGGATACAGACTCATGTTCAGACAAGGTAAGCCTGAAGATGGAGAAGATGTTGGAATGTTTTTGACCAGGATCAAGACCTATTTAGAGAGGTGGATAAAGCTGTCGAAGACGGAGGAGACCTACGAAGGAGTGAGAGATCTGTTCGTCAGAGAGCAATTCATGGATGCCTGCCCACCAGACCTTGCAACCCATGTGAGGGAGAGGAAACCAAAGACGCTACAGGACATCGCAGATTCAGCGGAGGCATACCTGGTAGCGAGGAACCGGACGCTCAGCGGGAGCGCCAGAATGCAGAGCCGGCCAGTGCGACAGAGGCCCAACGGAGACAAAAGCCCACAGGTCTGCCATAGGTGCCAGAGGCCGGGACATAAGGCGAGGGAGTGTCGTGCAAGGACAAAAGACAAAGGTGAGTTCAGATGTTACCTTTGTGGAAAGCCAGGCCACGTTCGGAGGATGTGTCCAGCCCAGAAGGATATGGGACGAGGCAAGCCGAACAAGGCGGCGGCGGCCGTAGTGATAGCGGCGGACGAGTCGTCGAGACAGGATGCGACGACGGCTGACACCAGCATCAACGTTCAAGCGGTAATGAAGGACGGGAAGCTACAGTTAGCGGTGCCTGTTACGTGCGGAGGATGCAGTGACGGAAGGACCGTGGAGAAGCTGAAGTTACCAGTGATGAAGGGCTTGATTGGAAATCGAGCGGTAGATGTCCTAAGAGATACCGGCTGTGAAGGTGTAGTGGTGCGGCGAGCACTGGTGGACGACGGACAGCTCACCATTGGGAAGAAACTTATCGCGAGGATCGATAACTCCTTGCTAGCGGCGGAGGAAGCCGTTATCGACGTGAAGACGCCTTACCTGACGGGCAAAGTGACGGCGCTGTGTCTCCCGGAGACCATCTGCGACCTAGTAGTCGGGAACGTGGACGGAGCGAAGGATCCGTACGACCCTGATACTGAGGTGATGGTAGGAGCGGTGACCACGAGGGCCCAGGAGAAGAGGAAGGACCGGTCTACGTCGCTGAAGGTGCCGAGGGCAGAACGGCACGCGGGAGTGGATAGAGAGGAACCTTTCCGACTCCAAGAAGAAGACGAAGTCATTAGGAAGTTAGAGCAGAAGAAGATCCCAACTAATAGAGGCAATAAATCTGTTCATTTTGAGAAACATGGAGGAGTACTGTACCGGATCTACAAGGACCTGAGACAGGCGACGGTTATAAAGCAAGTGGTACTACCCGAGAAACTGAGAGAGTATGTACTAAGTGTAGCCCACGACTCGATCGTCGGAGGACACCTCGGCGTGAAGAAAACCAAAGACAGAGTTATGAGCAATTTTTATTGGCCTGGAATTGAAGGTGACGTCGCGAGATACTGCCGCTCATGCGACATCTGCCAGAGGACGGTGAACAAAGGAGCGACCCCAAAGGTGCACCTGCAGAGTATGCCAGTAGTGGACGTACCATTTAGGCGAGTGGCCGTGGACTTAGTAGGACCTATCGACCCCCCAAGTGAAGGTGGACATCGGTATATCCTGGTGTACATAGACTACGCTACTCGTTACCCCGAAGCCACACCCTTGAAGAAGATCGACGCAGAAACGGTAGCAGAAGCCTTAGTGAACATCTACAGCCGTTTGGGTGTGCCCGAAGAGATCTTGTCGGACCAAGGGACCCAGTTTATGTCAGATGTCATGAAGGAAACGAATAGACTACTGGGAATTCGACAGTCGACCACTACAGTCTACCACCCTATGTGCAACGGGTTGGTGGAGCGATTTAACGGCACACTGAAGAAGACCTTAAGGCGACTGTGCGCAGAGCAACCCAAGCAGTGGCACAGATACATCAACCCGCTGCTCTTCGCATATCGGGAAGTTCCCCAAGAGTCGACCAAGTTTGCCCCATTCGAGTTGCTGTATGGGAGAACTGTGAGAGGACCAATGCACATCTTACGACAACTATGGACCAAGGACGTAGAGGAGCCGGAAACGAAGACCAGTTACCAGTACGTCATGGAACTACGTGAGAGGCTGGAGGACACATGGAAGTTAGCGACGGAAGAACTCTCCAAGGCTCAAGGTAGACAGAAGACCTACTACGACCGGAAGGCGCGAGAGAGGAAGTTCCGCCCCGGAGATGAAGTGTTGGTGCTACTGCGGACGAACACTAACAAGCTCCTAGTCCAATGGAAGGGACCATATAAGGTAGTCTCAGTTGTCGGTGTCAACGACTATAGAGTCAAGATGGGTGCAAAAGAAAAGACCGTGCACGCCAACCTCCTCAAGAGATACATTCCAAGGACGTCAAAAGCAGCAGCAGTGGCAATGGAACCGAGACCTATTGTGACCGAGATATGTGGGATGGACAACAGTAGGAGAGATACCACGCCTGAACATGTCAACGCCATAAAGGACGGCGGCAGCGATAGTGCTGAGACTGTACTGGCAGAGGACGACATGATGGACAAGAGTCAACCCGTGGAGTCAGCTGGCATGACAATCATCGAGGACTGCGACCTAGAAGGCGACAACGGTGGAACGACGGAGGACCTTGCCGACCTAGGAAGCTGGGACCAGAATGAAGGCTACAGAGATGTCCAGTATGGAACGCAACTGACATCGGAACAACGTCAAGAACTCTGCGATGTGGTGAAGAATTACCAGCACGTCTTCACCGGTCTCCCTGGATGCTGTCAGTTGGGTGAACATCGCATCGACCTGACGACAGAAGTACCAGTTCGTCAACGACCATACCCGGTGCCCTACGCTATGCGCGACTCATTGAAGGAGGAGCTTAGCACCATGGAACGGCTGGGCATCATTCGAAGGAGCCCATCAGCTTATGCTTCACCTATTGTTGTCGTCAAGAAGAAGGACGGATCCAACCGAGTCTGCATCGACTACAGGAGGTTAAACAAGATCACAGTATTCGACCCTCATCCGACAGCAGCGCCATTAGAAGTGTTTCAGAGTCTCTCGAGAGGAAAATTATTCTCTCGGATTGACCTGAGCAAGGGATACTGGCAAGTGAAAGTTCGAGAGCAAGACATTCCCAGGACGGCGTTCGTCACCATGGGCGAACGCTATGAATTCATTCGGATGCCTTTTGGGATGATGAACTCAGGAGCCACGCTGAACAGGATCGTAAAGCCATTGATCCGTGGAATGAACAATGTGACAGCATATGTGGACGACCTGCTGATTCATACAGAGACATTCGACGAGCATGTGAAGACTCTCAAGGACTTACTGCAGAGGATGGACCAAGCTGGATTAACTGCAAGACCATCGAAGTGTCTGATTGGAACGTCTGAAGTAGACTTTGTTGGAGACTTAGTGGGAGAAGGTGTGATTGGCCTGTTAGAAGAGAATGTATGTAAGGTACGAGACGCACCCAGACCCACCACTAAGAAGGAAGTGAAAGCATTCTTAGGATTAGTGGGATATTACCATGAATTTCTTCCTAACTTTTCAGCGATTGCATCACCATTGTCTGATTTACTTAGAAAGGGTCAGCCCAATATAGTTCAGTGGGATGAAACGCAGGAGAAAGCGTACACCTCTTTGAAGAATGTTATTATCTCCAAACCCGTGTTATGTTTGCCAGATTTTTCCAAAGAGTTTGTCTTAGCAACTGATGCATCAGATCGCGGATTAGGCGCTAGTCTTATGCAGGAACACGAGGGAAAGTTGTACCCTGTGGCATATGCTAGTCGTAAGCTATTGCCTCGTGAGACAAAATATTCGGTCTCAGAGCGCGAATGTTTAGCTATTGTTTGGGCTGTAAAAAAGTTTACTTTGTATTTGTATGGAAAGGAGTTTGTGCTCCAAACTGACCATCGGTCATTAGAGTTTTTGAACTCTGCCAAGTTTGACAGTCCAAAGTTATTACGATGGAGTTTATTTTTACAGTCTTATCGATTCAGGATTCACTACGTAAAAGGCAGAGAAAATGTCTGTGCCGATTTCCTGAGCAGGGTATTTTAAAGTAGTACACTATCAGTGAATGCATTGTAACCCATACTTTTGCCTACTAGATGAATTTCTAGGACGGCAGTATTGTACTGTAATTGGGGACATAGTTCATCTGTGACTGAATATTGAATTGATGGCTGATAGAGAGTCATGATGTGTTAGTCACATTTTGATTTTATGCTATGTCATATTAGTTACCAATGGAACTTGGTGTAATTTTTGGAAAATGTAACCCAAATGGGGACTGCGAGCAAGCAGTGTTTGTGTTATATTGCAATGTTGTAACTTGTTTTGACCTAATATGATGAAGAAAGACCCTAATCAGTGGTCGGTATGTATTGGTATTTTTGCCATTGTACGTATGAGTTATACATTTTGGAGATAACCATGTTATGTACAACAAGTTATATGCTATGATTCGTGCACGAAGCATTATGTAAACGATGGGCCATCGTTTCACCTTATATGATTTGTAATAATATCATTGACCATTGTTTCACCACAGTGGTGGCGTTGTGTTATTTTGACTAGTAGGCCTACTGTTTACTATTGGGAAGCAATGACGGTATTGTATTAGTTATGGTATTAGTGATGCAAAGTACAATGCATTGTATTGTATTTGTGATGACATTCGGGAAGACACTGAAATTGTTATTAATTGTAATAGAATTAGCAACTACCTTTGTGAGATTGGGAGTGCTATAAGATTATTTCACGATAGTGCAGACGCTGTATAATGTTTTTGGAGTTGAAAGATATTCAACTTAAATTGGGGAGTTGTGTAGCATCTGCGGGCTACCCCTTGCCCTCCCCCGGTTTTGTTGTTGTGCTGGTGGCTGAGCATGTGTCCACTACAGTTTTCATTTTATTGTTGACAACCGCCAGAGTGTACTGTACTCCGTGACCTGACCTTCTTTTCTAGTGAGTAGTTTTTTTCCTCGCTCGCTTGTTGTCAGGTGTTTTGACTCGTTCAGTAAATATTAGTATGTTCCCGAATATTCGATAACGTTGTGGATACGAATGTTTACGCCAGATTTGGCCTTGAGTGATGTAACCTGATGACGTATTGATGCGTGATTGGTTGGTTTGTGCGAGGGCAAAGGTAACGTTTATTTCGGGAACTTTCTGTAGGGATGTTTATATATATAGACCTGTGTGAGTGGTTGGTGGGTGAGTAAGTGAGTTTCCTTTTGTGTGGCGTAGATATTTAGTTTCGCTGGTGTCTTCCTAGTAATTTATTGTTCACTATACAGTTATTAAACTTTAGTATTATTTAATCTATCGTCGGATCTCGTGTTTATTTATTTTACAGCTGTAATAGTTTCGTTTTCTAAAGGGTTGTAGTTAGATCAACTAACTCCCCCCTACTATAACGTGCTAGAACAACCTCAGCTGTTACATGGACCAATTCTTGCGGCTAACTTTCCCTTCCCATATCTTTCTGAGTTCTTTGGCTGTGAGGAAGTGATGAAAGTTTACTTTTTCCCCGTTTGCTGTCTGCTTGTTTTCCCATCGGCAATTAATGGCCACACAGTAAACATTGTTTTCGCAGTGCTGCAGTAATCTTTACGTCACTTCCGTTTACGGGCACCGACGGGGAAAGACTTGCTACATGGCATCGGCGAATTTGACTACCCGACAATCGAGCTCAATCCTTATTCCATGGGAGCAATATCTCATCCATAAATGTTTCAATAGCTTTGGGGTGAACCTACGGGCACCCTCATTATTATTATAAGGCACTCGAACATGGTCATGGTACAACATTCAATTGCACTTTAATATGTTTCATTGGCAATAAAGGGATCAAAGTCCTGAAAGGGACAAAGTCCTAGAACTGCTTCTGCTCCTACTTACTGTCTTCTCCTTGCTTTGGCGCCCACCATATATTAAAAATAGAAAAACAGACCAGAATAGACAACAGACGACAACAGAACGGAACAACAACCAATCAAGAAAGAACTACAATCAAGAACAGGTGGCCAACAGCAGCTGAGGCCCTCGAGAAACAAAGGATCTCATTCAGCTCCTTACAAGATTTATCTACCATTTTATCACAAAATCTATCTAGTCAATGCCACCTTTACTGCCGCTTTCCTTTTAAAGATGCTCAAACTATTTCTACCTTCACCTTTTATTCTTATTTCCCGACTATGTAAACAGCTGTATTTGATCTTGTCGCTTTTAAAACATTTTTTAAATGCTATATATGAATAATGGGCCCAAAAGGACCGCTGTTCAGAAGAAATTGTCCCTTTGCCACTGGGTTGGCGCCCTTATTAACACCCGTTTACTAATACTTTATCCTACATCGCGGCCCGGGGGGTGGCGGGGCCCTACTCCAGCAGATCTACAGCTGGAGGGGCGCTCGCCAACATCGGCCCGCGAGAAGCTATCGGCCCCTCTCCACCCCGACAGATCTAATCTCACCCTCTTTTTTTAAGCCTAACCAACACAGGACCGCTAGTCGGCCCATTATGGAATAGAACCCCCCCTCCCCTCCCCAGTACCAGCAGATTTTCCACCCCCTTGCCACTCCCCCATACAGAGCCATCGGCAGACTACCATGGCCACTTCACAACCCACCCTGCCCCAACTTTTAAGCAGCACCATCGGCACCCCGCAACAAGTAAACTAATAAATATATTTCTCGCGCCATCGGCACACCGCCATGGCCATCCCTCCCTCCCCCCCTTTTTTTTGGCACACTGTCGTGGCCACTCACCCCCCCCCCCCCCCAACAAAACCCACTACAGTCCGTCTCCCATGCCGATAGCAGGGGCGACAAGAAATAAAGTCACATTATTATGAAACAGACGACAATTACCGCCCTTTCTATGGGATCAAATCCTTTCTTGCTACAAGGATCAACCATTACCCCCCCCCCCCCATGATAGGAATTCTTACCGTTGTTTTTTTTCTGTTTGTTTTGGCGCCAACCAGCAAAAAAGAAAAAAAGAAAGCAGCCCGGACCACAGACTAATAAATAACCAGACTGGAAACACGAGCTTCGGGCTGTGTCGTTTTTTACGGAAGTTAATGAGATGCGGCCGTATAACCAACGTGGCCGCCGCTCGGGAAATTCCGATTCTAGTTCTATCTGCAGTAGAAATTTCTTTTTATTTGTCAAGATTGGTTGTACATGTATTAATAATGCATTAACTCGCCTATCCTTTCATTTTATTGTCTACAGCTGCCTTTTTTTTATTGTTATTAATGATGACCGTGTGGACTTTTAGCGACCGCTGCATTGTAGCTATGCTGAAGCGTCGGTCGCAACCGTAAACCTAATGTGGCGGATGGTTCATGACCTTTCGCTGTTTTGTGACGTCACACAACGGGCTCGTCCAGTCTGGGTATGATTAGTCTGTGGCCCGGACGGAAAGGAAAGAAAGTCAAAGAAAGAAGGAAGAAGATGCCCATACGGGAGCCTTTTTGAGGGCTAAGAAAGCCAAAAGACAAAAGCAACAAGCCAACAAGAAAAAGGAGGTGCAAATGCTCAACTCAGAGATCTTCCTAAAATAAAGACCTCAATACGTTGGCGGCTCATTCCATTCATTCTTTCACTCATGGTGTTCAGTGCCAGCAGTGCGGTGTGTGGGTCTGAAAAAACTTTTATACAAGGCTGGATCAAGCACTCAATCTGACGCAAAGTTAATGAAGTAAACGAGGAAGAAGAAAGGAAAGTATCTTCAGAATTTTAGTTTATCCATAATTGACCAGCCTCTGTACTACTATTTATACCTCCATTTTCTTCTACCCTCTGGTTTTTGAGGACTTTCGTCCCTTCACATTATATCTATCAAGCTCTTCCTTTTAAACCTTTAGAGGCTTTTGCCCGCTTTCCTCTTTTAACATTTCTACAATTTTTACCAATCTACAACCTTCTCCAATGGAGTATATTGTCTCTGAGAAACAAAACCCAGGAAAACCCTGTGGTATTCTATAAGCTAGAAGAGAGACATATAAAAGAAACGCTGGGGCAGTACATACACACAGCAGACATACCAGAAATAAGAAAAGATCCAAAGCTTAAGCAAATAACAATGAAAATAATAAGCAAACACGATAAAACAAAACAATTTATACAAACACCCACGCAAACCATCACAGGACCAAAAAATACAAACAAGCATAAACACTCGGCCTATAAACCAGAAGATAATCATCAAAGATTCTAAAATTACAAGACAAGAAATAGGAAAACAAACAAACATCGTAAAATTAATTCAACTAGGCCGAGAATCAAACATTTCACTTTTAATATACAGGGGGGAAAAAGATATCTTGAGAGACAGGGAGGGAAGAAAGATACACACAGAGACATACACACCAACTCAAGACAAATGTCAACACTGCAACAAGTTAGGACACACCACACACAACTGCAAAACAAACGAAACCGCCCCAGCGACAGAAACAGAGCCAGCTCACCACGTGAACTCTCTCCTCAAGGGTAGACAACCAAGGGAAAATAAGAGGCTGGGGAGGGGGAATAATACGATCAACCCCTGGACGACGAAGGGAAGCAACTTTAGTAAAAGATTGAAAGCACAAGGGGGTCGCTTCTCCCCCACCCCACCAACACCTACAAGACAAACAACAACGAAAACAACACAGCAACAAGAAACAGAAGCAAAAATCACACGCATCGTCAAACAAGAGCTAGACAAACAAAAGCTTAAAACCTCATGCCACACACAACAAGGGAGATGAAATCAAACAAAGAAGGAAGAAATTTTTATTTTTTTATTTTTCAAAATGAAAGGGAATTATTCATTTTCAAAAGTTGCCCACCACTTGAAAAGAAAATATCTTTCTAACAAAGAAAAAACAAACAACTTGGCCTCGTTTTACCAACAACTTAGCCAGGCGAAGGATTCGGATTTAGGAATAAATATATTATTGTATCAGAAATACGGCCCAACCGATGATCCCTACGATGACCCGCTGACCATGAGAGAACTCCAGGGAGCGGTAAGTAGGGAAAAGGGGAGACTCCGCCCCCGGGGGGGGGGGGGGGTGGGATCACCTACACTGCCCTCAAAAACACCTCCGGGATATTTAAGATCGCTCTCCTGGAATTCTTTAACCGCATCTGGGAAACGGGACAAATATCCTTAACATACAAACACGCACATGTAGTGCCCTGGCCAAAACCGAATAAGGATCCGCATGATCCGGCATCATACCGAGCCATCTCATCAACATCACACATAGGTAAAACAGAAGCCATTGTCAAAAACCGTTTAGTCTCTCATTGAAGGGGAGGGAATCATTTCAAACAGGCAGGTTTCCGTAGACACAGACAAGCACTAGATAACGTACCTTATTTAGAAGACTAGGGGAAGTAGACGTAGCACAGTAGGAGTCGTATATTTAGACATGAAATCAGCATTTGATATATGATTAAGAGGGAAAGGGATTTTACAAATCTTAAATTTATTCGAAATTAAGGGAAGGCTGTACAATTACATATTAAATTATCTAACACACAGAACCTTCCAAGTTAGAATAGGACACACATTTTCGGAAACATGTGCAGCCCCACGGGACCCCCCAGGGAGGAATTCTGTCGCTTATCCTGTTCAATATTGCAGTAAACCATATCCAAAACAAAATTACATTCTCTGAAACTGGAACACTGCAGTATGCCGATGATATAGCTATCTTTAGGAAAGGTAAATTGGGCAAAGTAACACGCAGCTCATTACCAAAAGTTTTAGAAAACGAGGCAAATAATATTATTGAACAGTTAGGATATTTGGGATTAAAAGCAAACGCCTCGAAAACACAATTTTTTATAACTCCAAAAAAGAACGTAAATGTACAAATTCAAGGCACCCCCGTACAATCCAAGTCATCGGCAAAATTTCTGGGGGTCATTTTGGAAGGAGATGCCCATAAGGGAGCCCTTTTGAGGGCTAAGAAAGCCAAAGGACGAGGAGTCAACAACAATAGCCAACAAGAAAACGGAGGCGTAAATGCCCACGGCAGTTGAACCTCCGAAAATAAAGATCTCTACATACATGCCACACACAACAAAATACACTAGACGCAGACACGAGGATGAGCGACCTAGAGGAACAAACAAAAGAAAACATTGAAGACTTAAAGAGGCTCATCCTCGCTATAAACAGTAAGATAGACAATTTCATCACACAGACAGAAACACCAGAACCAGAAGGGGAGGCGACCCCCTACAGAAATAAATTAAGATCCCGCCAACAACATGGCGGGCCAAAGATTTAGAATTGCCCAATGGAACGCCAAAAGCATCCGGACCAAATAAGAAGTTAGGCTCTTCCTGCGGGAGAACAACAAACATTTTACTCCTGCAGGAATCCAAACTTAACAAAAACAGTAACCTCCGGATGCCGGGCTTCCAGATCGTTCGAGGAGACAATCCCCACTATAAGGGTGGGGGCGGTCTCCTCACACTGATCCAGGAGGGGGTCAACTACACAATACACAAACAAAACATAAACATAAACATGGAGACACAGACTATCAAGCTACATTTAGACAATGACAAAACACTGTACCTAACAAACATATATATAAGACATTCACAAGACATCACTCTAGACGATTTAAAGGACTTAGACAATGACGTAGGAATCAACCATATAATAGGGGGGGGGGGATTTCAATTCACACAAAAGACTGCGGAGGGAATAGGGAAGACAGGGGAGGACGGACGATAGAAAGGTTTATATTAGAAACAGACAAAATAGTACTCAATGACGGCAGCAGCACTAGAGTAGCAACACAAGCCAATACAGAAGACAGCGCAATAGACATTACAATAACACAAGGCATCACTATTCCCATCACACACTGGGAAAGACACACAGACACGCTGGGATCTGACCACCATCCACTGATAACGATAGGTACACACAACGGCACACACATATTAACAAAACAACTAAACACGAAGAAAACAAACAGATGCATTTAGACAGCACACAGAACTCATAACAACAGAACAAGTAGAGCACACAGACATAAGTATGCAGTAAGCATAGAGCAGGCATTAGTTAGGGTATTAAAAACACTTATCAAAAACAGACTAGAGACATACTCAGAAAACAACATCATTACAGCCACACAGTCAGGCTTCACCAAGCACCGACAAACAATGGATAACATCGCCGCGCTGGAGCACCAGATAAAGACAGCTAAAACATTCACTTGGGCTAACTATGTCGGGGCCCCTTGATATGAGGGCAGCCTTTGACACGGTCTGGACAGAAAGTATCATAGATTCACTAGATAGAATAGGGATAAGGGGAAACATGTACAACTACATACTCCATACCTAACAAACAGAACGTTCCAAGTTAGAGTAGGTCAAGAATACTCACAGTAATACACACTCATAAACGAGATACCGCAAGGTGGAATCCTCTCACCCGTCCTGTTTAACATAGTAGTTAACAACATCAACAAAGCTAGGTTAAACGGGGTCAGTTCTATGTTCCCTCAGGTCACTGTTCCCTCAGGTCTATGTTCCCTCAGGTCTATGTTCCCTCAGGCAAACAACATACATCAATTACAGTGAACCCGTAATCGATAGGGTAATCACCCAGCAATAAGTACGTTGTGCCATTGCCCACTTTGGGCACAAAAAAAAGCAGTAACCAGGGTTGCCAGATTAGCATTCACCCACTGTCCTTTGGCAGCTTCATGGAAGGTAAAATTTTCAGTTATTTTACACAAAAGAGAGGGACAAATCGAAGAAAAAAAAGAGGGAAAAGCCATACGAAAAAAAAAATCTATGAAAAACGTTAGGGGTGGGGGGGGGGGGGGGGAGGATATCATGAGTTTTCTCAAAATCAGTGTTTTATTTCTTGTTCTTTTATTAATTAAATGAAGAATACGAGTTATTAAATGTTCTGATCTTTATATCTTGTTTGTTGGGTTGGCTTATTGCTTGTTATATCTTCGAATACATGTATAACAAGTTTGGTATTTCGAGTTCTCGTTTTAGGTCCCACTTCAGCTCGATAACAGCTATATTGGAGGCGAGGTTGGCTCCCCTGTAGAAACGCCAATAGACCTGAGGGAACATTGAGGGAACATAAAGCTGAGGGAACATAGAAGTGAGGGAACATAGACCTGCTCTCGGTTAATAATAGTTCGTCCATCAGGTATGATGATGACTTTAACAACACCAGAGGAATAAAGAACAGAAATTGTTGAGAATTTCAACACATGGACAATAAAGAGAACTAAAGGACACAGAGGACAGAATGGAAAGACTGTTCTTTCATGACTTATGGCTTCTCATGTGACTGATAAGTCCTATTTTTTCCCTCCAGACCCTTCCGCATTAACAAGAGTGCTCCGTTGGTTCAGTACCACTGGGCCTTTTCTTGCGCCGTTCTCTTTTCTTGATAGCCTGCTGGACTCTGTCAGCTTCCCATGCTTTGCTGCCTCTGGTAAGGGCCGCCCTCCAATTTGCACGATCAAGCGAGAGCTTTTCCCACTCACTCACATCAATGGCAAAGGCCTTCAGTGATTGCTTGAGAGTGTCTTTGTAACGTCTCTTTGGGGCCCCAACATTCCTCGTTCCATTGGAGAGCCCAGAGAAGAAGATTTGCTTAGGGAGTCTGGAGTCGGGCATTCTGACAACATGTCCTGCCCAACGTAGCTGAATTTTGTTCAGGTGGCAGAAGATGCTCAATTCCTTGGCACGATTGAGGACCTCTGTGTCTGGAATTTTATCCTGCCATTTGATCCTTAGGATCTTTCTAAGGTAGGCCAGATGAAAGTGATTTAGCTTTCTGGCATGCGATTGGTACACTGTCCAGGTTTCAGCCCCATAGAGTAGGGTGGGAAGGACCACAGCATTGTACACGTTCAGCTTAGTGTCTGTGCGAATGCCGGCAACATCCCACACTCTCTTTCGAAGCCTGCCAAATGCAGAGCTGGCTTTGCTGATTCTTGAGAGAATTTCAGTATCAACACGAGCCGCGGAAGACAGTGTACTGCCAAGATAGGTGAAGTTCTCCGACACCTTCAGAAGACTGTCATGGACTTTGATATTTGGGGTCACAGGATACTTGTCGTCTGGAGTAGGCTGATGGAGCACTTCCGTCTTCTTTGTGCTTATTGTGATTCCAAAGTTGTCACAGGCACTAGAGAACTTATCAACACAGTTTTGCATGCTATCCTCATCGTGTGCCAGAAGTGCACAATCATCAGCAAATAGTAGGTCACAGACTTGAGTACTTTTGGTTTTGGTTTTTGCCTGAAGTCTCCTGAGGTTGAATAGACTGCCATCAGTTCGGTACTTGATGCTTACCCCTTGAGGAGGAGAGCTAAAGGCTTCTTGTAGCATTGCAGAGAACATGATGCTGAACAGAGTTGGGGCTAAGACACAACCCTGTTTTACCCCATTTGTGACAGCAAAGGGCTCTGAAACACTGCCGTTGCTTTTGACTGCAGCTTGCATGCCATCATGAAACTGGCGCACTATTGTGATGAATTCGGGTGGACACCCAAACTTCGCCAAGATTTTCCAGAGGCCTTCACGACACACTGTGTCAAAAGCTTTTGTGAGGTCAACAAATGTGATATACAGCGCTTTATTTTGTTCCATGCATTTTTCCTGAATCTGTCTGGCAGCAAAAATCATATCCGCCGTTCCCCTCTCTTTACGAAAGCCACATTGGCTCTCGGGAAGCAAGTCATTTGACGAGAGGTGATCAAGAAGGCGATTCAGAAGCATTCTTGCCAATATTTTGCCAGCAATTGAAAGTAGAGAGATTCCCCGATGGTTGTCACAGACTTGGCGGTCCCCTTTGTTTTTGTACAGATGGATGATTGAAGCATCTTTGAAGTCCTGTGGCAGCTTCCCTGCTTTCAACATATGATTGAACAACTCGGTCAACCTTTCAATAAGCTTCTCTCCACCGAAGGCATACACCTCAGCAGGAATTGAATCCACGCCTGGTGACTTGTTAAAGGACATCTGATTTGTGACAGTTCGGGTCTCATTTGCTGTGAATGGCTTGGCAAGAGCTGCATTAATAGGAGTCTGAGGGAGGCGGTCAATGGATTCAGTATTTATATTTGATGGCCGATTTAGCACACCTCCGAAATGTTCTGCCCAACGCTGAATTATGGCATTCAATTCAACAATGCGTGTTGAACCATCTGACGCAAGAAGTGGCGTAGTGCCAGAGCGGGATGGTCCAAACACAGCTCGGAGGCTCTCAAAGAACTTTCTAGTGTTGTTTGTGTCGGCATATTTCTGAGTTTCTCTTACTCGCTCTTCAAGCCAGCCATTTTTCATTTTCTTCAGCTTCTTCTGGAGTACACCCTTACATGCACGCAGTGCATCAGCTTTTGATGTGGAAGAGGGGGTCACTGCAGTGAGCTTGGATGAGACTATTTTTTTCTTTGATGAGCACTTTGATTTCATTATCATTATCATTGAACCAGTCCTGGTGCTTGCGGACAGGAAAACCAACTGTGCTGCTGGCGCAAGAGTGTACAGTCGTATTTAGGTCAGTCCAGCTCTGTTCAATGTTCTCAGGATCAAAAGTCACGCAATCCAATTTTGAGGAGAGTTCTGATGAGAGCTCGCTCTGTTTCTCAGCTGTAGAAACGCCAATAGACCTGAGGGAACATTGAGGGAACATAAAGCTGAGGGAACATAGAAGTGAGGGAACATAGACCTGCTCCCGGTTACACCATAGATATAATACACTACTAAGCTAGATTTCACGCGTGGCTTCACCAGCTCTCTCTTTCCCTGCTTCTCGAAGCGAGCCGGAATGGTCCGCATTGAAACCCCCTCTCACCATTGCAGACTGGGCTGAGCGCTCGATGCTGGCCTAACCCAGCCTAGTCAACGGGTTGGAAAACAGCAGTGATTGTGATTGATTTTGTAGTTTTAATTTGATTGTGATTGATTTTGTAGTTTTAATTTGATTGTGATTGATTTTGTAGTTTTAATTTGATTGTGATTGATTTTGTAACTTTAATTTTTTTTTAATAGTCACTCACATACCATTTCCTACACTATGACATAAAATTTAATAAAATTCCACGATTGAAAAAAAACACAACTGATTCAACCTACACAACTCACCACAACTACAATGTAAAGCCAACGGTGTTAATGTATATGACACGGCGGTAGAGGGTGGGGTAGGCCTAGAGGGAAGACAACGAGTGAAAAGTTAACACCAACAGCTTCATTGGTTCATACACTTGTCACTGAATTGGGCTAAAAAAATTGCAAAAAACACAATGAAAACCAGCAGTATAGGCCTATCAGTATACCAGAGTTAAGAGAGAGAGAAAGAGACGTGCAAGGTAGTATAGGCCTATCAGTATACCAGAGTTAAGAGAGAGAGAAAGAGACGTGCAAGGTAGTATAGGCCTATCAGTATACCAGAGTTAAGAGAGAGAGAAAGAGACGTGCAAGGTAGTATAGGCCTATCAGTATACCAGAGTTAAGAGAGAGAGAAAGAGACGTGCATGGTACTAGTAATGTGGAGATGGACCAGACAACAGACCAGTGAAAGACTCGCCCTATCGTGTGGCCTCACACTGGTAAAATTGGAGTTTCACTAATATCAAACCTCGACTGCTATTGAAAATAAAGTGTGG
The DNA here is from genome assembly GCA_963931925.1 of Onchidella celtica. Classification (NCBI taxonomy): domain Eukaryota; kingdom Metazoa; phylum Mollusca; class Gastropoda; order Systellommatophora; family Onchidiidae; genus Onchidella; species Onchidella celtica. The sequence continues at coordinate 775,505 of OZ007568.1, forward strand.
TTGCAAAGCTCCCTGGGACAAACAAGCTACCTGTTAGTCTAGAAGAGAACTTTCAAAAGGCTTCAGTTAAGGAGTTTGTGGTCATGGTAAATCTAAAAGCAACCACCGATTTTATACGATAGTACATAGCGTCGGTTGGCTGTTGGAACCTCGTTAAGTCCATTTTTGGGCAAATTCACTTTTTTTTAAAAATGGAATCTATAGCACGAGACGCATCGGATGCACTTGAGAAAACGAAAAAATTCTGCTTAGTAGTGGAGAAAAGCGATGTTGTAATTCCGTGATATAACCTCGTTAACGTACAGCTGGCGGAATGTCGGCGCTTGAACCTGGCTAAAATCGTTTGCCAGGTTATGCACGGCCACGGCCAATTTTTGGCGTTTGAACCTCATAATTATTTTAAAGGGTTTGGAGATACAGGGAATAGGTTATTGTGTACAAAATTCACACACGCATGCACACACACACAGGCACACAGAGTAATTAGGTTTTTACCAAGTTCGAAATGACTTTTTAAAACAAAATTACTTTATATAATTATAGTTATGTGCCAGTAAAATCATTGAGTCTGGGGACGAATAAAAAGTGGTCACTTTGAAATAGAATAGATATCAACCGGCGTATATTTTGCATCCAAAGTCAGAGATCTATTGTCATTAATGTAATCACCGACAGTAGGGCAAACTTGAATGAATAGATCAAAGGAAGGGCGGCGGCGAGTTTACGGCCTTTGAAGTTGCCGCTCAATGGAGTGGACACCGTCTTTGAAGAAAGTAAGACAAGACCGGCGAATATGGGCGGATCAAATGTGATCAAATAAGGGAATGGTAAATATTATTTTGGTAAATATTTTGAGTTAATTGATCAATCTGTAATCAATCATGCGAATCTCCGCCCCACCCACACTTTAATAGCTATAAATACTGTCAGTCTGATATCAATCAGTGACCAGACAAAGTAAAGCGCCCCACTATCTGAATTTTTGAATCCAGTGCTTTCCAGTATGTAACACATAAGTCACTGTGCATTTCCAGTTTGTTATTTTCAACGTTTCCTCTGAGCAGAGGACAATGCATGGTGCAATAAGCACTTTCAAAACCTGTTAGAGGAAGATGCCGATCGCAGGAGCCTTTAATTGACGTTGCACACAAACCTTACTGGTGTGAAATAGATCTCTCAAAGAAACACAGAGCAGTTCTCTCAGTACACCAAACTGCAACCCTCTCTCAAAGAACTATGCTGGAACTCTCTCACAGAACCAAGTGCACAGCTCTCAAAGACCCTATGTGGAACTCTCTCAAAGAACAAACAAGTAACTCTCAAAGAACAAAAATGAAAATTACCCAAGGAACTGAAATGCAGCCAGCTCAAGGAGCAAACGTACAAATCTCTTGCTCCCCCCCCCCTCTCTCTCTCTCTCTCTCTCAGAACCAGAGCGCCATATTCTCAAAGTGCAAGATGCAGCTCTTTCAGGGGGCAGCTCTCTCAAAGACCAGATTGCATCTCCCTTAATAAAGAACCAAAATGCAGCGCTCACACCCCCCCCCCCTTCTCTCTCTCTCTCTTTCTCTCTCTCTCTCTCTCTCTGTCAAATAACCAGAGTGAACGTCTAACTCAAAGATCCAGTGTGCAGTTGTCTCTCCAAATCACCGAGTGCAGTTTCTCTCACAGCCCCAGAATGCAGATTTATAGAAGAACCAGAGTGCACCTCTTTCAAGTTGGATCTCTCCCAAGGAACCAAAATGCAGCTGTCTCTCAAAGGACTGGAGTGCACCTCTTTCAAGTTTCATTTCTCCCAAAGAACCAAAATGCAGCTCTCTCTCAAAGGACTGGAGTGCACCTCTTTCAAGTTGCATCTCTCTCAAAGAACCAAAATGCAGCTCTCTCTCAAAGGACTGGAGTGCATCTCTTTCAAGTTTCATCTCTCTTAAAGAACCAAAATGCAGCTCTCTCTCAAAGGACTGGAGTGCACCTCTTTTAAGTTGCATTTCTCTCAAAGAACCAAAATGCAACTCTCTCTCTCTCAATGAACCAAAATGCAGCCCTCTCTCAAAGAACTGGAGTGCACCTCTTTTAAGTTGCATTTCTCTCAAAGAACCAAAATGCAACTCTCTCTCTCTCTCTCAATGAACCAAAATGCAGCCCTCTCTCAAAGAACTGGAGTGCACCTCTTTTAAGTTGCATTTCTCTCAAAGAACCAAAATGCAGCTCTCTCTCTCTAAGAACGTGAGTGCACCTCTTTCAAATTGCATTTCTCTCGAAGAACCAAAATGCAACTCTCTCTCTCTCTCTCTCTCTCAAAGAACCAAAATGCAGCCCTCTCTCAAAGAACTGGAGTGCAACTCTCTCAAAGAGAGAAAGAGAGCGGCAGGGGCAGGTGGATGCGGCTGGGGAGGGGTCAGTGAGCAAGGACATAACATAGACAAAGATAGACAGAGGGAGAGACAGGCAGATAGAGAGAGAAGGGAAGGGGACATGGAGAGAGAGAGAAAGAGAGAGAGAGAGAGAGGGAAAGAGAGAGAGAGAGAGAGAGAAACAGTAGAAAGAGAGATTTAATGATGTGTTTAATGTCTTTTGTAAACAAATGACATGTAATACTTTGTGTTACTAAAGAGTCAAGTGTGAATAAATAGTTTGGTTTAGGCTAGACAGTAAATCATACATTTATATTACATACATTCGCTCGGTGATGGTGTGATAAACGAAGCGAAATACTAAGTTTCGAGGGATAAATTTAAAACAGAACTAAAACGGCAAAGACAACAATAAATGCCTCCGAGGCACTTTTAAACATATTTTTACTATGCCCAAAGAAAGGTAGCGAGGTTATACGATCAGCCAAGCGGCGCGATGTGTGCGCTTGAACCTCGTTAAAGTTTTAGGCAGGTTCCAACAGCCGACTTCGGCGTGTTATAACCTGCTTAACTCTGGTTTCGTAATTACAGTAGGGTTGTCGTCAAAATGCAATACACGGCACAACTACTGGTCAAGAACATAGACTAGGTGCCAAGTTACAGCTCCCAATAACGAAAACTATTAAAGATAATCAGTTTTTTGCTTCTCCTGTAAAATTTTGATTTTGGACTTAACGAGGTTCCAACAGCCAACCGACGATAGGTGCCCGATCATATTCCAGGTGGAGGTCACTTCATTAAGGGGGTGCAAGGTCACACAAGGGGTCACTTGAAAGAAAATATCGGTACTGAGCCTTTATTATGAGTAATCTTTACCTAAAACGCCTGCTTTTGTCTAAGGGTGCTTAACTCAGCAAAAGTAAGTATTAGTTTGACATTTAAAGAGTATATTAGGGTTAATTTAATATAAGAAAAGATCATATTACATCATATACCATATGGTAGACTGCTCATAAATGTTGCTTGAACTCAGGGATTCTGATCTTTCCCACTGACAATTCTGTCACACTTCATCCGTTATTCTGATAACTACTCTCACCAGAAACAGTACTATGGTTCAGATAAGCGTGGACGTACAAGACGTATAAGAGATCAAATAATATCTAAACAATATTATATATATATATATACGACCCTTTTCGTCTTTGCAGACGGTCTTTGCAGCAGTTTCTGACTTCAAGACAGATGCCGAGAGCAGCTCCTCTCATGACTAATCCGTCCGATATTCGATTTACATCTTCGGTCACAGAGTGAGCACATATACTCGCCTTCGTTTGTGACTTCATTTGTCTTTTCCTTCCTTTTCTGTCTTTTTTCTTCCCTAATTTCTCTTTGATTTTTTTCAAATTTGGCAGCACCTTTCCTGACGTCCCTTCCAGGTCGTTCGATCTTCTGCCACATTTTCCCATGATTTTTCATCGATATTGAACAATATTGGTACATGTCAAATTAATGTGATGACAGTGTTTCTTTGTCCTAGTCGGGTATCGTCTCTTTACTATCAGGGGTTCTTGAAAAGACTGACTTTGGTCGTTGGTTTGGGTGTAATGAAGAAACTAGCTTATTGAAATTGGTGGTATTTCAGTAACGACTCTTGAGCTGCTTATTTTAGAATGTCCGTGATTGACAGAAGCAGAAGGGCCTCTCTGGAATGCTGCTAATTGGGTGCCGTGAAATGTCCCTTTTCCGTCAATGGTTTCTTCTAGAATAACAATAATTATTGTCTCCAGCAAACTGAACAAATCGTGACGGGCATAAGTTTTCCGGAACGAAAGTTGCAGTATCTGTTTATTTGACAGTGTGCGATGCTTGTGTCAATTTGGTTCACTTTATCATAACTAATAGAATGGCCAGTGCGATGTAAGAGCTAGATAAGTGATTTAGAACGAGTTCCTTGATGCACTGTGTGGCCCAGCCCTATGAGTTCGGGTGTTAACTCCCGACCTTTTGAAGCTGCAAAGACGATGTTTTGGGCAATGCTATGTGATCTTGTGTTGTGTAGCTTATTGGTTTTCTCTAGATTTTCTGCTGGCCAAAAAAAAAATATTACACGCAGTTCCAAAAGTAGATACTAGCTATCTAGAATAACTTGACGGGCGTGTGTATTATCTATGCTTCATAAGAGTGGTGTCTTTTTTGTTTTTGTATACATGTCTTCCCATACAGCTGCAGCAACATGGTAAATTTGTGTCAGCAGTGTTTCTTCTGCATTTGTGAAACTAGATATAGTCGGGGGGGGGGGGCAACTTGCTCTATCTCTTCAAATAAGCGTTGAACCTTGCACTAAAATATATACTCTTGTTTGTTGTATTTTCATTTAAAGTGATCCCCTGGGCGTAAGAAACTGCCGGATATATTTGGCTAAAGGGTGGCATTACGTATGTGGACGCAATTTTGTCCCCAATATTATTTAGATAATAAAGCTCAATTTTAACGGGGGGGGGGGGGGTGGGGTAAGAAAATATTCACTACTTTCTTGCTTTTCATCCAAAAACTTTGATACTCTACACACTTACTCTCAAATAGACAGACCAGGAATTGAAAGCGTCAAATGTATTATTTGTTCATTATTCTGCATATCATGGGTCCAGAACTCTGGACACATTAAAAAATCTGAAAATTTCAAATAAATCATTTCGGATCCATGTTTATAGTGACTAATATGTTACTATCTAAATGTTTTTAATCAAAGATGCTCGGCCCCCCTACAAATATAAGCTCTTCTTCAATGAAATCATTTTCAGCTTCTCTTGCTTTCACATCAAAACTGCCGAGCTGTCTGGAACGGAAAGGACAACCAGCATCGACTGCTTTTGGTCTAGAGGCCTTACAAAATCGATGACACCTTTGTAATGGTCTGACAGCTTTTTCTTCAAACTGTGCGTTATTAATGGGGTTTCTTGACCTCTTTTCCTTAGATGATGGTTCAAACCAGAAAGAAGACCTGTTAAGGTGTAAATTATATGCCCATTTTCAAACCCGATATCTATTTCTGGAACTAAATGAGGAAAGGCGCTGTCACGAGTGGAGTGAGCGATAGTTAATAATTACGGGGGGAAAGGAGGAGAGTAAAATTAACGCACGGAGACAGGGAAGAAAAGTCGTGCATGTCATGAGTGGGGGGTCTGAAGGAGGCGAAAGCGCTGTATAACTATCACTGCAAGTTAGAAGGTCCTAGGGAGCGGATCTGTGAATAATAGCCCATCGGGCAGAGATAAAAGGAAGCAGTCGAGAAGACTAGTGAGAGTCTTTCCAGTTATGACTGGTATGTAGAACGTTGATTGATTATTATGATTGATGTATTATATTATATTCGTCTATTACCATGATGTGAATAAGTATATGTGAGGAATGTGGAAGTCCTTGATATTGGATATAGCAATGTGCGCCACGAGCGATAGATGAAAGTGAGTTCATGGATTTGTAGCGCGAGTGAGTAGTGTGTACTCCGATGGAAGTGTGTTACCGTAAGATGTGCGGTGAGTGGAAGGTGAACTAGTGTGTGTACGTTTCATGGGTTGTAAGGAGAGGTGGAGTGAATAGAAATGGTAGGGTATTATACCAATGTAATGTTATTCTTGTAGGTGTCGGGGACGGGCCGCAGAGCCACCTCGATGAGCACAGGGGATAGGCCAGCATAGGGCCGGAGGCCACACATAGGGCAGAAGTGAGGCTGTCAGTGCAGGACAGTAGAGGCACATAAAGTCGTGGCAGTCAGGTCACGGACAGGGACGTAGATATGAGAGTGAATGAGATACTATATTGTTGCCATGTTGATAGGCTAGTGAACTGATATTATGTTGTTGCCATGTTGATGGCTATGGAAATAATAGTGTGTTATTGCCCTGCTGAGGTGCTAGGGGAGTGCTAAGGTGTATGACAATAGGAAGGTGATATTGAGAGACTGCGGTGCCAGTGAATCATTAATGTACTATTAAGACCCTGAGGGGAGAGGCTGAGGCCGAAGTGCCTTTAGGAGTAACTACCGGATTGTGGATCCGAGGGAGCGTGTGTGTGAGAATAAGGCCGTTGTACGGCAGTCATTTCAATAATATAATATATGTAATTGCGCTAGTATATGTATAATTATGTTTAATAAATGTGTGAGTCTGATGGATTGTTCTGTTAAGTGTTAACTTGTTTGTTCGTGATTGTTGTCCTGTCATAACTTATTACATCTCCCAGTCTGGGATTTGTGACATTGGGGGCTCGTCCGTTGTGACATTGGGGGCTCGTCCGTTGTGACATTGGGGGCTCGTCCATTGTGACTCGTCCATTTTCGTAATATTTAGTTGTAGTTAGTTAGTAGGTATTTGTGCTGTCTTGTTCGTTGGATGAATGGACATTTCATGATATGATTTATGTATATTGATGAATATGTATTGATGCATGTATTTTGATGAATATATATTAATGTGTACTTAAATTTCAGAGAGACAGTGTGTGTGCGTGCAGCCTGAGGAGACGAGCAGCCAGAGCTCCGATTAAAGGGAGGAGTTTACTCAAAATTTCAAAAATTGAAAGTTAAGTAAAAGTCTAAAATTTTGTACCCTGGATTAAGGGCTGTCTTTTCATCTGTCTGTTTCCCTGTTTTTGCTGTTTTCGTTGTAATTGATTATACGGGCGGTGGCGCGGGTTTGCTGTGTTGAACTTAGTTTATCCTTTTAAAAAGGTGTGGTAAACTTTGGAACTTCGTTCATCACAGTGACCAGTTCTGTAGGGACCTGTAATATTGTTTAGTTGTAGCGTCGATATCTTCCTCGTTGTTTTAGGAAGACGTTTCTCTTGTCCCTCTCTTACCTGTCTGTAAATACGTTCTTTTTTTTCAGACTCTGTTCTTGTTCGTACCTTGTTGTGTAATCGGCGTAGTTAGGTTGCATTCTTTTTTTCCATTATAGTTTTTTGTTTGTAGAAGCTTTGTCCTAGTCTGGTTCGTTGTCCTTGACGTACTTGTGGTCCTTCTACTGTATTTCTTCATTCTTGTCATTTCTATTTTCTTTTATAATTAATAGTGCTATGCATTTTATAGATATAGAATTAATTGTGCTGTAAAGGTAAATTTCTGAATTGTATTCTGAACCGGGTATTGTTATATCTGGTGTGATCTCAGGTCTCTGGTCGTGTCGTTAGTGATCATACCGACAGGTTGGTCGTTCGCATAATAGATACCATAACCATAAATCTGTGAAATGGCGGAACTCCAACAACTAATGAAGTTGGGTAAGGAACTTGGCCTGGAGGGAGAAGAGCTACGCGGCTGGATTAAAGAACAGCAGGCAGAAATGCGCGATGAGCGTGCTAAGGATAGAGAACAGGAAAAAAAGGATAAGGAAGAGGAAAGAGAGGCTAAGGCTCAGCAACAAGAAAGAGAGGCTAAGGATAAGGAAGAGGAAAGGGAGTTTAAGTTAAAGGAGTTGCATCAGCAACAGGAGAGACAGGCTCAGGAGAGGGAGCTTAAGTTAAAGGAGATAGAAGCTCAAGAACGGGAGCAGGAGATAAGGTTAAAGGAGATAGAAGCTCAAGAGCGGGAGACAGACGCGCGAGTAAGAATAGCGGAGTTGGAAATCAAAAAGAGTGCGCCAACAGAAACAGTTGAGCGGCAGGTACCCAATAAAGGTGGTGTCAGGATTAAGCTCCCTACGTTCGACGACCGGAAGGACGACATAGACGCCTTCCTTTACAGGTTCGAATTGAACGCACAATTGCAATGGGGGGAAAATAAGGAATTATGGGCCACGTACCTGGCATCGCTATTGCAGGGGCGAGCGCTAACCTACTTTAAAGAGCTACAGCGCGAAGACGTGCAAGACTACGATAAGCTGAAGGCTTTGCTGCTTCGCCGATTTGCGCGTACCGAGGAATATTTCCGGGAGCAGTTTAGGCGGGCACGTGCAGATACCAGGGAGGACTTTGCTGCCTTCGTCGCGAGACTAACGGAGTATTTCGCGAACTGGGTAGACTTGGCGCATGTGGGCACGGATTTCGCTAAACTGAAAGACCTAATGATCCGTGACCAGCTGTACGCGTCGTGCCACAAAGATCTGGTGGCTTTCCTGAAAGAGAACGAACCCGCGACGGTGCAGGAGGCGTCTAAGTTGGCGGAGGCATACCGTACGGCGCATCCGTCCAAACCAGTCGCCAGGGCGTACGTCCAAGATGCTGGCTACGTCGCCGTTGTCGAGGGGTCGCCGGCAGGCCTTAGGGACAGGTCGCGTCAGCGTGGTGCCTATAGCGGGCAAGCCCAGGGGCAGCGTAGGGGCTATCACCAATCACCGGCATATGGATCCGGTAAGTTTGACCGAGCAGGAGGGCTAGGTCGCGGTAATGGCCGGGGGCGAATTGTAACCTTTGCCGATAACCGACGGCATAGGGACTCTAGTTCCGGTGGCGATGGGTCACGGGGACCCAGGCCTAGAGCAGCACAGGGAGCGGAGTGTTGGACTTGCGGACGCGTGGGTCACTTTTCGCGCGAGTGTAGGGCCGCGAAGTGTTGGAACTGCGGAAGAGCAGATCACATCAGCGTGAACTGCCCTGCAGGTAGGATAGCGGCGAACGTGGACAGTAGCTCCAGTCCATGTTCCCCAAATAAATTTCATCATGCGGCTGCGTGTGTTACATCGGACAACGGAGGCGGACAGTATTCTAAGTGTCCCAGTTGTGAGAAGTTATTATCTTCCGGTGTTTTACCTTGTGGGAGAAAGATCCCCGTTATAAATTCATGTCATACAGGAGGTGGTCTTAGGGTTTATCCGGGGTTTGTTGGGGACGAACCGGTCTCGGTTTTACGAGATACAGGATCTACCGTTGTGGGAGTGCATAGGGACTGCATTCGGGATTCACAGCTTACAGGTGAGACTGTCCCGTGCATCCAATTTTCGGGGGCCATTGAGAAACTACCCATGGCAAAAATAATGATAGATACACCTTTCCTTAGCGGGGAAGTCGAAGCAGTCGTTGGTTGTTTTCCAGGCGCCCAGCTCATCATTGGGAATGTATCACGGGTGGTTTCCCCGACCGATGAGAACGTGCAAGCATGGTCGCAATCAAAGGGTATTGACTTTTGCGCCGCGGTCGAAACACGCCGACGGGTAGCCGATAAAGATAAGATTAGACCTTTGGCTACGCCAGCGGTCAACCTAGATATCACGCCAGAGCGCTTGGCGAGATTACAAAGGGAGGACCCATCATTAAACCCATGCTTTGGGGAAGCGCGAACCGAGAAAACGAGGAGATATAAGAACGGGTCATCTTCTTTTTTTGTCCAGGGGGGCATTCTGTTCCGTATGTACGTCACAGTGGCTTCCGTTCAAAAGCAGGTCGTCGTGCCACGGTCGTTAATTGCTACAGTATTGCGTCTGGCCCATGATGTTCCATTAGCGGATCATATGGGAAGTGCTAGAATCAAGCAGAGAATTCTGAAAGATTTTTATTGGCCGTCAGTATACAGAGATGTACGTTTATATTGTAAGACGTGCAGTGCGTGCCAAAAGACGACGCATGAGGGTCGTTCACCCCAGGCTCCTCGTCAAAAGATCCCCACGGTTTCGGAACCGTTTAAAAAGGGTTCGGTACCTTGTTGATTTAAGAGAAAGACTATCTTCAGCGCGCATTATAGCAGAAGAAGCGTCTAGTATCGCTTCGAAAAGAGCAAAAGACTATAAAGATAGAGGTTCCAAACTGAGAATTTTTAAGCCAGGAGACAAGGTTCTGTTGTTGTTACCTACGGACCATAATAAGTTATTGATGACATGGAAAGGTCCTTATGTTATTGAGCGAGTTGTTTCAAAGGTAGATTACGCTATCCACATTGATGGAACGAGTAAGGTTTTCCATGTTAATATGCTACAGAGATTTCATGAGAGACCACAGTATCTGTGTGCACAGACAAGACCAAGGGAGACTGTCTTCTCTACGGCTTGTACGGGGGTCGTAGACCAGTTGGACTGTGACGTAAGCGACACCGAGGCGCAGGAAGAGTTACAAATTCAATTGCCGGAGTTAACTGCGACACAAGGTTACAGGGACGTAAAAATTAACCCTGACCTTACGAGTTCAAGGAGTAGGGAACTTGAGACCCTGTTAGCGTCATTTCCGGATGTTGTTACGGATTTGCCGGGTCGCACTACGGTGATCCAGCACCAAATAAAGTTGACTTCGGATAAGCCAGTATTTCTTAGACCGTATCCGTTGCCTTTTTCTTCGAGGGATAAGGTCATAAAGGAAGTTGAGTCAATGTTGAAGTTAGATGTGATAGAACCATCAACATCGCCGTATTCATCACCCATCGTCCTCGTGAAGAAACGTGATGGATCGGTGCGGTTCTGTATTGATTTTCGAAGATTGAACACTATTACGGTAGGCGATAGGGAGCCTATTCCGTTTCAGGAGGAATTAATAGCTTCATTGGCCGGGTCCACGTGGTTTTCCAAGATAGATTTGACGAAAGGGTATTGGGAAATCCCGCTTACTGAGGAGTCTAAACAATACACGGCGTTCCAAACGCCCATTGGATTATTCCAATTTAAGGTCATGCCATTCGGGTTGGTGAACGCGCCAGCGACGTTTGCACGATTAATGAGATTGGTGTTGAAGGACATACCTAATGTCGTGTCATTCTTTGATGATATAGCATGCCATACGTCGACATGGTCTGATCATATTCAGACACTAACAGTAATTTTTCAACGATTACGTCATTTTGGGTTAACTGCTAAACCCGCAAAGATGGATTTGGCATGTCCAGAGATAGTATTCTTAGGACATATTGTGGGTAGAGGTGTTCAGAGACCTGAAGAAACAAAAATTGACAAGTTAGTAGGGTTGCAAATCCCAAAAACAAAGAAACAAGTCAGAAGCTTAGTGGGAATTTTAAATTATTACAGAAAGTTCATTCCAAATTTTTCCTCCTTGTCATCTTCTCTTACTGACCTTACTAAGAAGGGACAACCCGATAAGGTCCAGTGGACGTCTGAATGTCAGACATCATTTGATAATTTGGTGACAGCATTATCATCGTCACCCATTCTGATATTACCCGATTTTCGATCTAATTTTATCCTCAGAACGGATGCGTCGGACTCTGGTGTCGGCGCTTGTCTTCTACAGGAGAAGAACGAATGTCTCCATCCTGTATGTTATGTCAGTAGGAAGTTATTGCAGAGAGAAAGAAAGTATTCTGTGATAGAGCGTGAGTGTCTTGCCATTGTCTGGTCCGTCCAGAAACTAGGACGTTATCTCATGGGACGAGAATTTTGTATCCAGACGGACCACAAGCCACTGACATTTTTGTCGAAGAATCGTTCGTCCAGCCCACGCTTGTCTAGATGGGCATTGGCTTTACAGCCGTACACCTTCGTTATTCAACCAATTCCAGGAACCAGCAATCATATCGCCGACTACCTTAGTCGAGCCTAGGGGAAGATTTCGGGAGCTTATACATCGGAGGACAGGAACATTGACAGGATCTGTGTGAATAAGTCGACTTTAAAATATTGACATTATAAATATGATATGAAGAATGGTTGATAGGTTGAATGGTTTTTGATTCTGTATTAAGTATTGTGGTTAGTTAGCTATTCATGATGTGACACATATATGCATATTTCAGGCCATATTGATCCCCATGTTTTCCCCCGATTCCGGTATTTTATATACTAGGGGAACTGGTAGGTCATTTTTAATGTAGGTATTGCTCAGGCTCACTCGTTGACAGTCATCTTGATGCGATTTGAAATTAATTGCATTAATTTTTTTGGGGTGGGGGATGATGTCACGAGTGGAGTGAGCGATAGTTAATAATTACGGGGGGAAAGGAGGAGAGTAAAATTAACGCACGGAGACAGGGAAGAAAAGTCGTGCATGTCATGAGTGGGGGGTCTGAAGGAGGCGAAAGCGCTGTATAACTATCACTGCAAGTTAGAAGGTCCTAGGGAGCGGATCTGTGAATAATAGCCCATCGGGCAGAGATAAAAGGAAGCAGTCGAGAAGACTAGTGAGAGTCTTTCCAGTTATGACTGGTATGTAGAACGTTGATTGATTATTATGATTGATGTATTATATTATATTCGTCTATTACCATGATGTGAATAAGTATATGTGAGGAATGTGGAAGTCCTTGATATTGGATATAGCAATGTGCGCCACGAGCGATAGATGAAAGTGAGTTCATGGATTTGTAGCGCGAGTGAGTAGTGTGTACTCCGATGGAAGTGTGTTACCGTAAGATGTGCGGTGAGTGGAAGGTGAACTAGTGTGTGTACGTTTCATGGGTTGTAAGGAGAGGTGGAGTGAATAGAAATGGTAGGGTATTATACCAATGTAATGTTATTCTTGTAGGTGTCGGGGACGGGCCGCAGAGCCACCTCGATGAGCACAGGGGATAGGCCAGCATAGGGCCGGAGGCCACACATAGGGCAGAAGTGAGGCTGTCAGTGCAGGACAGTAGAGGCACATAAAGTCGTGGCAGTCAGGTCACGGACAGGGACGTAGATATGAGAGTGAATGAGATACTATATTGTTGCCATGTTGATAGGCTAGTGAACTGATATTATGTTGTTGCCATGTTGATGGCTATGGAAATAATAGTGTGTTATTGCCCTGCTGAGGTGCTAGGGGAGTGCTAAGGTGTATGACAATAGGAAGGTGATATTGAGAGACTGCGGTGCCAGTGAATCATTAATGTACTATTAAGACCCTGAGGGGAGAGGCTGAGGCCGAAGTGCCTTTAGGAGTAACTACCGGATTGTGGATCCGAGGGAGCGTGTGTGTGAGAATAAGGCCGTTGTACGGCAGTCATTTCAATAATATAATATATGTAATTGCGCTAGTATATGTATAATTATGTTTAATAAATGTGTGAGTCTGATGGATTGTTCTGTTAAGTGTTAACTTGTTTGTTCGTGATTGTTGTCCTGTCATAACTTATTACATCTCCCAGTCTGGGATTTGTGACAGGCGCCGTCTGTTTTTCTCATTATTTGTTCCGCTTAAACCACTTTGTTTTGTTACTTTCGCAAAGCACTTTAAATGGTACATGTATTTGGCTTCGTAGGTTATCAGACCAAGTCGCGCTGTTCTACACCTTAATACTTAATTCCTTTCGGCAGAAGTTCGAATTTCGTGTTCAGCATTCAGTGTCAAGACTTGGTGGAGTGGTTGGTTATGTTTCGTCCTCACTTGGCAGAAAACACATTTCCACCATCGGAACTGTTGTGTTCTGGAAATGGGCGTGGTGAAGGAAGGGGACGAAGTTGCTTTCGATGGTTTTTCAAGAGATTGCTCTCTTATCTGCTCCTTTTCTAGCTTCTTTCTCATTCTGTCTTTGATCGTTTTACTACAAAATGCAGCATAGCACGATTTCCAATGCCACATTGGTTGTTTTGTTGGCAAGTCGTGTATGTCGTGTTCAAGTCTTTCGAGGGTTTCTCCATAATGTGTGTCCTTATAAAGCACTCGCTGGTGAAAAGCCGATTCCACCCGTGCAATACCCTCTGTAGTTCCAGACATAAGAGCCTTGTCTCTTTCTTGACAAAACAAGCATGCAGCCCATAGTGTTTTAGAAGCGTATTTTCTTTTCAGTGACAAAGTAGCTACAGGAGCTGGACCCTCTTCTTCCATACTGCACTGGTTTCAGGCCGACGACTTCAATCTATAAATAATAATGATAATAACTGCGATTCATTGACGACCAGCTTATCCGATTGACCCAAGCGGTCAATAATGGTTTCCATAGGCGGGAGCATACTATCGCCGTATTCGTCGATCTCAAACAAGCGTACGATAAGGTGTGCAAAGGTGGGCTACTCCTTAAATTACTCAAGGCGGAGGTCAAAGGAAATATATATGCATGGGTAAAAGATTTCCTTCACAATCGAACAGTCCGCACCAGAGTGAACGGACAGACCTCAAGCCAACTCACCATGGAGAATGGCCTACCGCAAGGTTCAGCGTTAAGCTGCACGCTCTTTGCGGCTTACACCAGCGACCTTACCCAACACCTGAGATGCGAAAAAGCGATGTATGCCGACGATATGGTAATCTGGAGGACAGGAAAGCATGTCCAATGGTTACAGCGAGACCTTAACCGGGACCTCGCGACGCTTGCCTGCTACTGCCGATTGTGGAAGATGGAGATAAACGTCGATAAGACCGTTTATCAACTCTTCACCAACGGAAAACACGTCCAGAAAGCCACCATCAATCTTAAGATCAATGGCCAGACACTCAAAAGGGAAAGCGCACCACGATACCTGGGAGTCGAACTTGACAGCAGGCTCAACTTGCAGACGCACGTCAGCAAGCTCGAGACTGAGGCTAGGAGGCGATTGACACTGTTAAAAACGCTCGCCAGTACCAACTGGGGTGCCACTGGGAAGGTTCTCAGACAGCTATATCTAGCCTACGTCCGAGCAGGACTAGAATATAGCCTACCACTGCAACCAATGGCCAGTGACCGAACGCTGTCGGCACTGGACCGAGTTCAGAACAGCGCCTTGAGACTCATAACAGGCTGCCTCAAAACCACTCCCACGAATGCTCTCGAAATCATGACCAATGTGGAACCACTGGCAAACAGAAGGGAAGGAAGCGTACTACAGCAGTACGAGAGGTTAAAAAGGCTCGAGCCGGACTACCCGGCGCGGGAGGCGATCGAAATCGAACCGCCACCGAAAATACTCCAGAAGAAGTCGTTCCTGGGCGAGGCCAAACGGCTAACTGAGGAGTATGGGCTAGAACAAGACAGAATGCCCCTTCGGTTATGGACGAAAGAGCCACCTCACGCCTCCCTGAAACCCCCAGTGGTCAAAACCACGCTTCTAGATACAAACCTGACAAAGGAGGTCAATCCCACGATCCTGAAAACGGCAGCTGGCGAAACTATTGACTCGTACCCAGCACACATGATTAAGGCATATACTGACGGTTCGGCAGTACAGGCGACTACGAATGCGGGGTACGGGGCAATAATCTACTACCCTGACGGCACCGACACCGATAAGATCTATGGGCCATGCGGGGCGAATGGCTCCAACTTCGACGCTGAGGCGACAGCGATAGGGAGAACACTGACTACGGTTTTCAACGGCTTTGAAAACGGAACAGTATCGCCAGAAGATATTGTTGTGTTCTCAGACTCAAGGGCCACACTGATGGCCGTCCAATCGCTCAACCATAAGCTCGAGGCACATGGCGCAGATAAAATCAGACATATCTGCCACCAGATCATAAGTGGATACGGTGTCGAGGTCCACCTCCAGTGGATCCCCGCGCACATAGGTATCCGGGGCAACGAGGTTGCTGATAGCCTAGCGAAACAGGGTACCAGAGGCAAACAGCCAAAGCACCCAACGTCTTACCCAGCAGCCCGAGCCAGAATCCGCGCTCACGGACGCAGGAAATGGCTATATCAATGGGCAAACTCGGATAAAGGACGTAGGGTGTATCATAATCAAACCAAACCAGACATCAAAGACCCGATTTTGTCACTAGAACGCAAATACGCGACTATCATACAGCGTATGAGGACGGGGCATGTCCAGTTGAACGCACATCTAAATCGTTTCAACCCACTCCGTGAGCCAGTATGCCGGCACTGCGGGTCCCCGCAGGAGACTGTCGAACACATACTCGCGGAGTGCCAAGGACTGAAACAACTAAGAGCCCGCCACCTCCCAGATACCCCGACAGTCTCCAATTGCCTTTATGGGGACGTTAAACAATTAAAGAAAACTGCCATGTTTGCCATTGCCGTCACGAGTGAAAACTCGATCGGCCAGGGATGAGCACTCGAGCGATTCATTGACGACTTGCAAAGACAGGAATTCTCTTTATACCTCTTATCAACTCTTTCTTAACTTGTTTTTCTGCCTCCTCCGCCCCCCCCCCCCTCCCTCCCGGATCATTTCTGTTTCCTTTCCAATGCGGATATGTGGGTTTCCATAGTTTTGAACGACTGCAATCCCGAAAAATGTCTCCGAAATAACGAATCCGCGCATTTTTTTTTTTTTTAAACCCGAGGGCATGCAGTGTTTTAAACTTTAAGAAGAGTTCAGGAAACATTTAATTATTTGCCTTTTATGAAACATAAAAATATGTAGTTTCATTTAACGATTTTAAAAACCCAGATCTAATGCTCAAAGGGTTTTCTCCTATTCGCTGTTTCGCCGAACTACGCCGGGCGGTAAGATAAATTAATTTTGAAATTCTGACACTTCATCCACCGCTTTACAGAATTACGCTGCCTTCGCCGACAAGTATGGAACTCGGCAAGGGCCAGAATTATTTTTGCCTTGGGGGTATCTTTAATCCACCCCCGTCAAGCCTTGGGCCCCTTTGAAAGGTGACCTCCACCCCAGGGGTGTTCTAAAACTACTAAGGATCATATTCCACCTGGTGGTTGATTTTAGATTTGAGATGACCACGAAGACATAAAGAAAAAAAAGATAACGTACCGACTATTTCAGACCCCCCCCCCCTCCCCCACCCCCGAATAAATACTTTTCACAGACGTCTGCGAATAAGATAGATGGATTTTTAATTTGTGATTTTTATTTAGGAAGAGCTCCTTAAAACGACGTTGGGTCGAGCTATCGATGAAATTTTCACCCACACATTTTTGGTGGCGAGAGCTGTCTATGGGATACAAAATCGCTCACGTACCATAACGAGCAGGCGAGAATCAAAACCGTCTGAATTTTAGCGAGTGATAAAAGTCTAGAAAGATCAGATTAACTTCACATACATACACTGAAAAGCTGAAACGAACAATTCCTTCGCTCGATGAGTGAGAGGCCAGCGGCGGCCACCCGAGCGTCCATCTCTATCACATGACCAAAACAAACGATGCGCATCACTTCTCATTCAGAAAACGGGGGGGGGGGGGGGGGGAGGGTCGAGGCTCCGCTTCTTTGGTCACTTTTTTTTCCTGCGATTTCCCCCACTGATCCAGAGTAGAAAATTGTGTCTAGGTTTTTTAATATCTAAAAGAAAAATTTAGATGAATTATTAGCCAATTTTGCTAGGTGTGAAATCACAGAGAAAGTCAAGACAGAGCAAATAAAAATGAATTAAACTTCCATACAAACAAACAAAAAAGTAATAAAACAAAACATGACAAATAGATCCAGGTTACCGTGGAGAGAGATGAGCTGTTCAGTTCACACTGACTAAAAGAAATCATGGGCATGTTTTAAAATTTGATTTACATTTTTACTTCTGGGACAGAAGTGAACAGGAATAAAGTAATCTGGAGCACATTGATCACTTTGCTCACGACATCAGGTTTCCAAACTCCTTAAAAATAAAAAAATTCCTAAAACTGAGCAATACTAGGTGAATAAACAAAAAAAATTGCTTTGGTGTGGGTTTGAACCCAGAACTGTCCGTACCCGTAGTCTCCGACTTAAAACTGCAGATCCTAGCCATTGCGCCATCGTTGACTGCGGTGTATGGGAGAGATTTTCTATAGTAATTTAGTATAGGGCCTACATCATAAAGCCAAGTAACCCTCCATGTGCCAGTGAGGACATTTTTGCCCACGTGTGAGGATAAGGAGATTGGCCTGTAGGAGGCGGGGTCACTTTTATCTCTATTTTGTTTATGTATGGGGATCACGTGGACGTACTTGTATGTTTGTGGTATCTGGCCTATCTTCCAAATGGTGTTGTAAAATTTAAGTAAAACTGCTTTAAAGCTTAAAGACGAATTTCGTATGTGATCTCATCTCGGCCAGGAGCTGTCCTTACCTTTTTCTTATCAAGGGCTTTGTTTAATTCCTTAACCTTTTCCGTACGTCGTGGGAAGAAATGTTCCCACAGCCCTCTTTAAAATTCAATATAAAATATACCATTGACAGCATGGTACTGAAACTCCATGTATTCTTCAAGTTTCATCAGAGGATTCGCCTGATGCTATAAAATTGAATGTTTGTTTGTTTTAGCGGGTTTTATTTACGCTTACTTTTCAGTACCCCTTACCGCACGGCGTGGGAACAAAAATTACCAGACTAACAAAGAAGAGATTTACTAAATCCAACGCGTCCGTACGTCGTGGTAAAAAATGTTCCCATGCGACAGATACTGTAAAGAGTGAAACAATCGCGTCGTCGTCATCAGGTGTCTTAACATTATACATGGGGGACTCAAGTTGGAGACATGACCCCACTGTCCCTGTCACGAGTGGAGTGAGTGCAATTAAGGGGATTGCTACAGAGCGGGTGTAGAGTAAGAAGGGCTCACGGCAGACAGGTAGGGAAAGACGTGAAAGGAAGAGAGTAAAATTAACGCACGAAGACAAGTAAGGAAAGCGTGCATGTTATGAGTGGTGGGGGTCTGAATGAGGCGAAAGCGCTGTATTACTATCACTGCAAGTTAGAAGGTCCTACTGAACGGACGCTAGTAAGAGCCCAGCGGGCGGACATAAGGGGAGCAGTCGAGAGACCAGTGAGAGAGTTTTTCCAGTGATGACTGGTAGGTAGAACGTTGATTGTTACGAGTTGGGTTATATGGAATTATTGGTGTTACGACTGCATTTAAAATATCGAGAGGTTTTTAGGAATTATTCTTCCATACCATGCCACATATACTAATAACAATTCGAATAAGTTTTATCAAGGACCTGCAGGGCCACAAATTTATTTACTTAAAATCCCTAACAAATTTCGTCTAGCTCTTACATATTAAAAGGACAACATCAGCAGCATCAAATGAAAATTCAATAATATATCACTAGAAGTCTCCTCTAGATTCCTAAAAGATTATATCATTCTGACTCATTCACAATTTAATTATTACTTATCTATCTTCCAGATATAGTCTGCCTACTATCTAACAAATAATATTCTAATGTCTCAGACGACAATGTTAACTCAGTTATTTGTGCCTACCGCTTATAAAGGATCAAACTCGTCAATACAACTGACGTAGTTAAGTTAGATCTAGATCTACTCTAGGATGGGCTGGCAATCCCCAGCCTCATCCAGACACATCAATTTCAATTTACAAATGTGTATACCAGACATTCATGCTAGATCTAGTTGCAAGTTAAAATACATTGTAGTCTTGCATTCTTCGGTAGCACTTCTACTGGAAAATTTAAGGTCAGCTTCACGTTCATCGTTGAATCAATAGACAAACACTTACACTTGGTCCCTGATACGAGATCAGGGAGCCGGAGATAATAGCAGTAGATAATTTGTGGGAAGCATATGGTCTCATTCCAATGTCTATCAAGGTCATAGACATGACTGTAACAATCTTCTGATTCTCTCTGGCTGAATCACGCCGACTGCCTGCACAGAAGGAGATTTCTGCATGGAGTAGTGAAACATAGGAATGGCTCCGCTTATATACTGCGCGGCCATCTGCAAATCCCCAGCCAACTGCCCAAATTTGATTGGTGCATCCATTTCGAGCTCAGCTCGTAGTATTAATAGATTCTGCATGGAAATCGGTCACGGCCTTGCACTAGTAACAGCCAAGGTCAAATTAACATATCAAAACCCTTACTAAAGTCTCCAACCCTCTACGTTTTATGTACGAATTTACTATTTCCCTTTTACTCACCCCTTCTCTTCCCTGTTAGAATTCATCAAAATCACGGGGTCGAGAACTGCACCGTCACTGCTAACCCATCCATTTATTCTATCTTGCCCCACTTTCTTTCCATCTCTAAGAAAAAGCGTTACAAAAACAAACTGTCCACGAGAATAGTTCAAGGACATTTGCACTGGCTAAAATCAACGAGACCATGAAATAAACAAGCCGTGACCCAGCACGACACTTCTAGTCCTGACCCTGACATTGATTGATAATTATGATTGATGTATTATATTATATTCGTCTATTACCATGATGTAAATAAGTATATGTGAGGAATGTGGAAGTCCTTGATATTGGATATAGCAATGTGCGCCATGAGCGATAGACGAAAGTGAGTTCATGGATTTGTAGCACGAGTGAGTATTGTGTACTCCGATGGAGGTGTGTTACCGTAAGATGTGTGGTGAGTGAAAGGTGAACTAGTGTGTGTACGCTTCATGGGTTGTAAGGAGAGGTGGAGTGAATAGAAATGGTATGGCATTATACCAATGTAATGTTATTCTTGTAGGTGCCGAGGTCGGGCCAAAGAGCGCCGCCTACGGTGATAGGCCAGCATAGGGCCGGAGGCCACACATAGGCCAGAAGTGAGGCTGTCAGTGCAGGACAGTAGAGGCACATAAAGTCGTGGCAGTCAGGCCACGGACAGGGACGTAGATATGAGCGTGAATGTGATAATGTACGATTGCCATGTTGATGGGCTAGGAACTAATAATGTACTATTGCCATGTTGAGGGGCTATTGAAATGATAATGTGTTATTGCCCTGCTGAGGTGCTAGGGGAGGGCTAAGGTGTATGACAATAGGAAGGTGATATTGAGAGACTGCGGTGCCAGTGAATTATTAATGTGCTATTAAGACCCTGAGGGGAGAGGCTGAAGCCGAAGTGCCTTTAGGAGTAACTACCGGGTTGTGGATCCGAGGGAGAGTGTGTGTGAGAATAAGGCCGTTGTACGGCAGTTAATCCCAATAATATAATGTATGTAATTGCGCTATTATCTGTATAATTAGGTTAAATAAATGTGTGAGTCTGATGGGTTGTTCTGTTAAGTGTTAAACTTGTTTGTTCGTGATTGTTGTCCTGTCATAAATTATTACATCTCCCAGTCTGGGATTTGTGACAGTCCCACCCACCAAAACCCCTCATGAAACGCAAGCAATAATAGTTTTTGAGGAGATCAAATTTCAATGGTATGTGTAATAATGGGGCGATGAGAACAAAGCATCGGAGCCTCTCATTCTTTGTTGTGAAAAAAAAAAAAGCGATTTCCAGGACCATCCTCAATATCGACTGGGCAACATTCTGGTAATGCTGCTGTGTTTAGTTTTTGATTTGGGACTTATTTTTATACGGACAATACCTATAGAAATGTCTGTAATGTGAACAGATGATTATTTCTCATTTAATTTTATGGCCCCTTTATGAAACAAAATATGCAAATCTCTTTGTCACGAGCGAGTGATCGAGGGTCAATAAGTGCAGGGGAAGGGGACTTTAAGCGTGCATGTCGTGAGTGAAGTTGAGGCTTAGTCGAGGCAAGATCTGAATAGTCAGATCACTGCAAGTTAAGAAGTCCAAGGGGACAGACGTGAAGAGAGCAGTCGGGAGATTGTTGTATATTCCAGTGATGACTGGTAGGTTGAACTATGATTGATAGTTATGATGATTGATGTACTATATTCGCCTATGACCATGATGTAAATAAGTTATATGTGAGGAATGTGAAAGTCATTGATTACTGTGTATAGAGATGTGCGCAATGAGCGATAGATGTAAGTTAGGATCATGGATTCGTAGCGAGTCTGAGTACTGTGTAATACGGTGGAGGTGTGTTACCGTAGAGAAGTGCAGATGTGTGGTGCATGAAATGTGGACTTTTGTGTGTACGCTTGATGGTTCGTAATGAGTGGTGAAGTGGATAGTAATTGTATGGTGTTATAGCGATGTAATGTTATTCTTATAGGTGCCGGGGTCGGGCAGTGAAGCCACCCGTGGTGGAGAGACTAGTGCCGGGGATAGGCCAGCATAAGCGAGAGGCCTGGGTTGGGCAGAAGGCTACCCACAGGCCAGCCTGAATGAAGCTGTCGCGCAGGACAGCGAGAGCACATTAGTCGTGGCAGTCTGGCCACAGACAAGGACGTTATGTATTGAGATATTAATGTGCTATTGAGATATTAATGTGCTATTAAGATATTAATGTGCCATTAAGATATTGAGGGGAGATTGAGATACTGAGATTAGGTTGAGCAGGAGCCAGTAAGATAGACCCGCAAGTAGTACATACATTGAGGTGAGGCTGAGGCCGGAGCATATTTAGAAAGTAACTATCGGGTTGTGGACCCGGAGATAGAATGAATGTTGGGAATAATGACCATTGGATGGTATTTGAATTGAATAATGTAATGTATGTAATTGCACGTATGTCTTTATCTTTATGTATAATAAATGTGTGAGTCTGTTTGGTTGTTCTGTTAAGTGTTATACTCGTCTGTTCGTGATTGTTGTCCTGTCATAATAAGTACATCTTCCAGTCTGCAATTTGTTACACTCTTCATTTTATGTATTATTTCCCCCTCTTTAAATATAAGGTAATCGAAATCGACCACGTATGAACTTGAAGTTTTCATTTCTGTTATTCCGACGGAAAGTGTAGGCCTATTGTTTGATAAAACACCGTATGTAAATTCTGTCTTTTCCAAGGTTTTAAGGGAACAGTTAGAAAATTATGGCTGAAGCTATTTAAGGAGCGCTGTAGGTAGTGAGTGCAGCTTTCGCCCGCACGACCAAATGAGTGTTGAAGAACTGACTTGAATGTGAAGCATACTAAATTAATGCACGGGTATTAACTGGCGAGTAGGACAGTGAGTGGCACATAGTGAAGAAAATATGCAGTGCTGACAAGATGGTCATGAAAGTTGATACAGCTTCAGCCAGTGCTATTCAATCTGCGAAGGAACAACATGTAACACGCATGTGAGGCTGTTGAGTTGAAGATTACATGGTGAAGAAATCAGGAAATTCTTTCATTATCACCCATTTTGAGGCCTGTCATTGGAAAGGGCAAGTCATTCCAGTGGTCCTCGCGTCAAACATTAAAATTTTGTCATGTTTCCTAGTCAATTCTGAAAAGCCTGAAGAACAGTTTCCTCAGCCATAGCTCAAGGGTTGAACGCTCAACGTGTGGACAACGACAGGGATGTTATTTACTGCTCATTATTTTAATTTTTATGTAAGCCTATTTGTTTCCGAAATATCCCTTGTAATCGTCAGCACCCAAATCAGAAACGCTTGCATTTCTGGGAATCATTGCACTTCGATTTAATCATTTGACTCTTTCCGTACCTATAAAGTGATTGTCTTTCTCATGGACCACACGGCCCCTTCACCGCCTTTGAAGTTCATTTTGTTCAATTTATTTATAGACGGATCGGAATATGACAAACTGACATTGATTCATGTTCTTATCCTTCTCATTGTCGCTCTCGCCTTGTCTTCCAGTGTGGTAGGGTTTGATGAGGCAGTGTTAACTGTTATAGAAATATTGGACCCACAGTATGTCAGTCCTATTGTTGACAAAAAAAGACTCCGAAAAAACTATAGTAAAAGCGACCTCGCTAAAGTAAACAAACAAATTAAAAAGAGAATCAAAGTGTGTAAAAAAGAATACAAAGATAAAATTGAAGCAAGTTTTAAATCAAATGACATGTCATCTGTGTGGAAGGGAATGAAACAGGTCACGGGGTACGATTGTATGAAGAATAAAGTGAATGTTGTGAATGAAAGCGAATTTGCCAATGAATTGAATCAGTTCTACTGTCGCTTTGACAAACACGATTTCTCCAACCAACACCAGGAAATAAGAGACAGTTTTGATTTTGATAATGATGAATGTAATATTTGTTTTGATTATGATGCTGTTGTGAAACAATTTAAATCTGTTAAGGAAAGAAAGGCATCTGGACCAGATAACATTGGAAGCAAAGTAGTGAGAACATGTGCTGAACAACTAGCAAAAATTTTTACTTTCATCTTCAACAAATCCTTTCAAAACCATTACATACCAAACTTGGAGATTGTCAAAAATCTTACCTGTCCCCAAAAAACCAAAAATATCTGAAATGAACGACCTTCGCCCAGTTGCATTAACTTCCATTATTTTTAAATCCTTTGAAAAACTTGTTTTAACTGAACTAACGAAGGAGGTCAAACAAAATCTCGATCCTTTGCAATTTGCATACAAAGAAAACAGGAACACAGAAGACGCCTTATTGTTTTTATTGCATAACATCTACAGTCATTTAGACACTGGTAAAACCTGTGTTCGTGTGCTCCTAGTCGATTTTTCGTCTGCGTTTAACACCATACAACCGCACTTAATGTTTCAAAAGCTTACCAACCTACACGTGAGTTCTTTTTTAAAGAGCTGGATCTTCGAATTTCTAACACAGAGAAGCCAGTTTGTGGATATAAACAACACATTTTCCAAATTACTCACAACAAACACAGGAGCGCCACAAGGCTGCGTGCTGTCACCTGCCTTGTATACATTGTATACAAATGATTTCACTGTGACACACAACAACGTTTACCTTCTTAAATTTGCCGACGACTCTGCTATTTTAGGCCTTTTACCTAACTCTGGCCACGAATATTCTAACATTGTACAATCCTTTCATTGTTGGTGTAATAACAACTATCTTCTACTGAATGTTAAGAAAACAAAAGAGCTTGTTTTTGACTTTGGGAAAAATAACAACGATCCTGTTTGCCCTCTTACTATCAACAATGAAGAGGTTGAAATTGTCACAGAGGCCAAATATCTTGGCATTACTATTGATTCATTGCTTAACTGGCATGCGCATGTAACATATGTATACAAGAAAGCCAACCAGCGCATGTATTTCTTCAGAAAGCTCCGCTTTTTAAAAGTTAGCAAAAGCATTCTGAAAATATTTTACACCATGGCTATTCAGAGCGTTTTGGTGTATGGAGCTGTCTGTTGGGGAGGAAACATCTTACAAAAAGATAAAAATAAGATCAATAATTTAATTAAAAAAGCATCCAAAATTTGTATCTGTAATCTGCCATATTTTGATGAGCTGTACACTGGTGCTTGTATTAAAAAAGCTAATATTATTATAAATGACCCCCAACATCCCCTGAACAAGGAATATATAAGATCTGTAAGAAGTTTAAGGCTGTTGTCAAAGAAAACTAAAACTGAGCGCTACTTTAAATCGTTTATTCCATCATCAACTGGGATGTTACAATAATGTCGTCATCTTGATCGTAATCTGTGCACAGTTGAATTATGTCCTGCGTGTCAGGTCAATGTGTTTTAGTTAGGGAAGCATATTGTGTGCACTGTTAATTTTGTTAATTTAGTTAATTTATCAGTGTGTGTGTATATATGTGTGTGTGCGCGCTATGTATCATACTTTCTGCTTCTGTAACTATATTGTTATGTATTCAATGATCAAAACAAATTTCCTTGTACAAGGACGAATAAAATTTATCTTATCTTATCTTATCTTATCTTGCCCTCAAAAGACTGTTTACCGCATGCGCATTATGGTCATACTGTGTTTTCTCAGACTTTACTTTTTGGACGGCACCGTAATAGTGTCGTTCAACTGACCTCGACTCATTGTTGCAGCACGTAACTAGAGGTGAAAAAAAATAATGTGGCTTTCTTACTGTGCTGTGCTCATCAGCAAATGACAACGATAGGTCTCATCCCACAACATAATTTGGAACTAAATAATACAATACTTAGCAATTTGTTACAACAACAAAATTAAAAACAATTAGGACAGGATGAGGGGAGGGTATATATTAATGTATTGAAAAAATTAAACATCTCCGAGGTTTTTCCTGTACTGGCAGTCTAAAGCTGCCTTAGATCATAAAACTTATGTGATTGTTGTAGGTGAAGGTGGGCTGGGGGGTATTACGGAACATCGTTTGAAATTCACGGGAGTATAATCATCTTTTTGTAATTGCATACTACGATCACACACCTTGTTTCCATTCAGGTAGAAACCGAAAGAAAACTATAGGCGAGTATCTTATTCTAGCGCCCTGG
This sequence comes from Onchidella celtica, assembly GCA_963931925.1. Lineage (NCBI taxonomy): Eukaryota > Metazoa > Mollusca > Gastropoda > Systellommatophora > Onchidiidae > Onchidella > Onchidella celtica. The sequence goes on from OZ007568.1 coordinate 801,599, forward strand.
CTAAGAATCACGGTGAGGCACATTATTATTATAGAAATTTAGAGAATAAACATTCCACATAACGTTGTCTTTTGACAATGTTGTGCTAGTCTGTCTGCCTTTTGTTTGTCTGTGGTGCATTCTATTGTGTCTGTGTTGTTTCCCTTTAAAGGCCCTACCTCTATTGTCTTTTTCTTCCCTCCCTCCAAACATCGAATTTTTCCCCAGACTTTCTTGCATTTACTCTCTATGTCTAGGTTTTTGCAAACGTTTTGCCAATATTCCCTTTTCTCTAGCCGAAATATTGCTATTGCCTTATTCTTTGCTTTCTTATATCTCTCTAAGTTTTGTTGGGTTCTGTCCCTTGTGTATGTTTTAAAAGCCTCTATTCTCTCCCTTCTAGCCTGCTTACACCTATCTCCCCACCATGGAACCTTCTGTCCCCCCCTCTACCCCCGTTTTTATTTCCCTCCCTCTATTGCTGTTCCCCACTCCCCACACCCCCGCGTGCATAGTGCTGTTGGCCCCGGCCTGTTCTCGATTTTCTCTCTCTTTTGTCTTTCTTGTTTGTTGTTTTTCTTTCTGTTGACGTCGTCCGTGGTTTCTTCCAGTCATGGTTTTTATTATTTTTTGGTATGCGCCAAGGTAAGGGCAAGGGCAAGACAAGAACAAGGGAAGATCAGAAAAGCAGTTCTATTTCACTGTCCCTTTCAGATTGTCTGTGGCGTGACTTGGGTGTTTAGCTTTTGTATGTGTTTCTTGTCTGACGATGCGGGTGATTGTTGTTTCTATTGTTTCTTGTTGCTGTGTTTGTTGTGATGTTTTGGTTGCTGTTTGTCTTGTTGGTGTTGATGGGGTGGGGAGAAGCGGCCCCCCGCCCCTTTCTACTTTCATTCTTTTTACTAATATTATTTCCCTTTGTCGTCCAGGCATTGTTCGTGTTATCTCCCCTTTCCAGGAGTTTGTTTACTGTTGGTTCATGATTCAAATCGTTCACCAGGTGAACTGGTTCTATTTCTTACACTGGAGCATTTTTATTTGTTTTTCAGAGGGTAGAGATTGACGTATAAAATGTGAAGGGACAAAAGTCCTCAAACGCAGTAGAGTAAAACGTAGAGGATATACAAAGGCGATACGATTCTGTTGACTGTGTGATGTGCGAATAGGTAAGGGTGAGAGAAGGAACTGACACGGCGTTGTGGGCCAGGGCAAGGTCTGTTGGTTAGCTGGTCCTGTCCTAAAGTTGGCAGTCTGGTCGTGAGTTTTATTCTGTGCCTCTACCTGTCCCTGTCAGTTGGTTATTGTTTATTGATTGTTTACCTGAGCCGCAAACCTGTGATCGGCCGCGCTGAGTTGTGTTCTATGGCGGTTTGTTTATTTCGGTGGTAGGTTTTATTACCTACCCGCCATTTTGGATTTTGGTGTTTAGCACTGTTTTTGTTTGAGAAACGGGGGTGTAGTTGACCTCGTCCTGGATCAGTGTGAGGAGACTGCCGCCACCCTTATAGTGGGGATTGTCTCCTCGAATGATCTGGAAGCCCGGCATCCGGAAGTTACTATTTTTATTAAGTTTGGATTCCTGCAGGAGTAAAATGTTTATGTTGTTCTCCTGCAGGAAGAGCCTTACTTCTTCTTGTTTGTTCCAGATGCCTTGGGCGTTCCAGTGGGCTAGTTTAAATATCTTTTTATTTGCCATCTTGGTGGCGCGGTCTTAATTTGTTTCTATATGGGGTCGCCTCCCCCTGTTTCCTGTGCTGTTGTTTCTGCGATGAACTTGTCTAACTTGCTGTTGATTACGAGAATGAGTCACTTTAGGTCTTCCACGTTCTCTTGTTTGTTCTAAGTTTCTCATTCTCGTGTCTGCATCTATTGCATTTTGTTTTGTCTGTGGCGTGACTTAGGTGTTTAGCTTTTGTATGTGTTTGTCTAGCTCTTGTCTGGCGATGCGGGTGATTGTTATTTCTATTGTTTCTTGTTGCTGTGTTGTTGTTTTGGTTGCTGTTTGTCTTGTTGGTGTTGGTGGGGTGGAGAGAAGTGGCCCCTCTTCTGTTTCATTCTTTTTGCCATGGTTATTTCCCTTTGTTGTGCAGGCATTATTGTCTCCCCTTTACAGCTGCTTGTTTACTGTCGATTGTTTTTTTTATTAAAAGTGTTCACCGGATTATCCGTTTCTGTTTCCGACCCTGGGGCATTCATGTCTATGTTTGTATTGTTTGAACTTTTAATGGATTTCTTTGATGATTGTAAAAAATGTTTTGTCTTGTCGTGTTGACGTTTTTCATTATTTGTTTTAGCTTTAGTTTTTTTCCAATTTCTTGAATGTTTCCTGAGTGTATGTGTTGTCCGAATGTTTCTTTTATGTCTTTCTTCGAAATTGTACACCGCGGGATTTTCCTGACTTGGGTTTTTCAAAGACAGTATAATTTATTTTCCATGAAAAAGGCCGTATGATGGTAGATGGTATAGTGAAAATGCTGACAGAATAGGGGGCAAAAGCCTCTAAAAGGTAAAAAAGGTAGAGATTGACATATAAAGGTTGTTGGCCAGGCTCACTGTGCGTCACCTCTTCCCAAAATAGAACATTCTTGTCCATCTCTAATTGCCTGCACATAAGAGGATGGCTCCAGCCCGTGATTGGATTGTGTGTAGTAGACTACATATCTGATGATCTAACCCAACACCTCTTCCACCAAACTGACGCTTTGAAACCTATCAGTTCGTGAACAGTCGACCACTCAATACTGAAATATAACCTACTTTCCCTTCCCTTTATCTGTATCCTCAGCCAAATCTGCGGACCCTGCTTATTGCAAGAGGTCACAGACTCTTAGACACTGATAATATAAACCACAGCTTTCTCTTTCAACCGTCTGTATTCCTTTCTGGAAGATTGCGCCCCCAGACAGACGAGACTTTGACACAGATTGTTATTTGTATACTGTAACCATCTTGCTATATTCTTCAACTCTCAAAATTAAGTATTGTGTATCATTGACCCTTCAAATTTCACCTGTTCGGAGCACAGCATGGTGAATGTGTTGGGCCAGCGAAACACACCTGCTGGTATTAGAAACATACTCAGAAAACAACAACATCATTACACCCACACAGTCAGACTTTACCAAACACAGACAAACAATAGATAACGTCGTCACACTGGAGCACCAGATAAAGACAGCCAAAACATGCACTTGGGCTAACCATGTCGGGGCTGTTCTCCTTGATATGAGGGCAGCCTTTGACACGGTCTGGAGAGAAAGCATCATAGACTCAATAGATAGAATAGGGATAAGGGGGAAAATGTACAACTACACACTTGCATACCTAACATACAGAACGTTCCAAGTAGAGTAGGTCAAGAATACTCTCAGACATACACAATCACAAGCGGGACGCCGCAAGGAGGTATCTCTCGCCCTTCCTATATAACATATAGTAAACAACATCAACTAAGCTAGGTTACACATAGAAACAAACATTCTCCAGTACGCCGACGACATAGTCATTTACAGACGCGGGCGGGACCCAGCAAAACCATCAGAAAAAGCAACGCCCCGCACTCTCTCTCTCATACATTACAAAAAGATACACAACATTTAACACATTGTAGACAGGCTGAAACAGTCTGGACGATAAATAAAACCAATCGAAACACATCTGATCTATTTCAACACAAAAGACAAAACATCACATTAGAAAACCACCCCATTAAACCTCAGACATCAGTGACGTTGTTGGGAGTGACACTGGACAAAACACTTACATATAAACAACACATACAACAAAGAATCACAAAAGCCCTCAATATACTCAGATTTATTATAACACGGACAATACGCAGCACCCTACAAGACAAGCCTCCTGTGCCCATAATTATTCATAAACGTTTCACTAAAACAGTGGGCTAACTTAAAGTATTTACGCAAAATTTATAACGTATTTACGTTCAAATTGGTATTCATAAACACTGCGCTGTTAATTCTGTTTTGTCTGCAATGAGGACTGTCACCGGTATATCGTGGGTTGTTAAAGTTTTTTTTTTTTCTGGCAATATTCACCCGTTTGAGATCTTGACTTTCTCTGAAAATGAGTTCTGTATATATGTGAATGTTGAACAGATAGGGTGACAGGACACATCCCTGGGGAACCCCTCTGTGGATTTCAATGAAAGGTGACAGGTTCTGTCCGGCATTGATTGCTGCCAGTACAAATTTCCAATAATTTTAATATCTTTTCCATCAATTCAAACTTTTTCTAACTTTTAAATCATCTTATTAATGATGAACCCTATCAAAGGCCTTGGAGTAGTCCAAGATGCAGGCATATAAATCTTTCTCAATTTGAAGGTGTTGTACGATGGCAGCTCTAGTCATGCTAAATAAACTTTCCCTGGTGCCACTTCCAGTCCTGAAACCAAATTGTTCCTCCCCAACTTCATGGTCTATTTTCCTGCGTATTCTCCTCAAATTTACTTTCAGAAATATTTTCATTGTATGTGGCATTGGGATTATTGTTCTGTGATTTGCACTTTCTGTAGCTTTTTGGTGTCTTTGTGAGGGCGATAGAGGTGGACGTCAGTAGTTCTGTTGGGATGTGTACTGTATCCCATATACTTCAGTCACATCCTCTATTCCAACCCATTGAACCACACATTAGACTACAAAATGCGAGAAAGTCACGGTGCGAGGAATCCCTCACTATTGCACACCATGCAAATATTTAAGAGAACACAAACAGATGACAAAGCAATAAACATTAGGGACAAACACACACCAACATGGCGACTGACGGGACTGAACATTGACGACACGCTACACACTGAGATACACTAAGAGACAGACAACAGTATCACAATGTTGACAGCAGCACAAGACCATATCAACAAACATTCCCAGGCAATGACAAATGTATACACAGACGGATCATTGACAGAGGAGGGAATGGTGGGTACAGGGGTTTACAGCACAGACATAAACATTCAAATCCAGCAGCGCATCACAGACAACACGTGTATACTAACAGCAGAGCAACACGCACTACACAAAACATTACAAGAGATCGATCATCGCCAGGTAGGGGAGAGGGCGGTGGCGATCCTCACAGAAAGAGAAAACAAGATCAAGTAAACCCAAATAGGAGCCCTTTTGAGGGCTAAGAAAGCCAGAAGAAGTCAACAAGAAATCAACATAGAAAAAGTAAAGAACAACAAGAAACAGTGAGGTGTAAATGCCTAGAGCAGAGAATCTCCTAAAAGAAAAATCTACAACTTTGGCGGTTCATTGGTTGCTTGACCACCTAACCCAGGAAAATTCTGCGGTGTACAAACTCCAAGAAAGAGACATTGACATAAAAGAAACACTAGGGCAACACAAACAGACATAGACGATGTTAGATTAGATGGAACAGAGTTATACAGCATTATAGAGAGATTTGTAGAAGGAAAGTGGATAAAAGAATGGAACACATACAGGGAAAGGACAACAACATGCGACACATTTACACGACATGGAACACATTTAAGTTTAATTTTAGCAAAAGCAGCAACAGCAATTTAAATAGAATTAGGATAGAGGAGAATAGGATAAAAGGGAATTTTATGTGCATACATTGTGACACACCCATGACAACAGCACACATCGTACATGATTGCATAGCAAACACGGCCGAGAGACAAACGCTACAGGAACACTACAACAGAGACAACATTCCATACACAACACAAAATATACTTAGTATAGAAGACGACAGACACCTGACTCATAGACGACAGTTAGTGAATAAGATAAACATCTACACAGACACGTACAACCCCAGAGATTACAATCCCGACCCCGTCTTGGACACAACAGGCAATATCTGAACATCCCTCCCCCTCCCCCCCCCCCCCCCGGCCGTGAAACTACTTAGTAGTGCAAAAGACTTCGAGCCGTTTTATTCTGAATTCAAGGGAAACAACTCTTTTAGGCCTCTCTACAAACGTCCCTTTTTTTACAAAGGGAAACTACTCGTAATATTTTATCTATTCCCTTCAATACATAAATTCAAAAAATTAGAAAAAACCTAAAGCTAAGACAGATACTGAAAATAAGTCAACTCGACAAGACAAAACATTTTCTACAATCACCAAAGAAATCCATTAAAGGCCCAAACAATACAAACATAGATAAACACTCGACCAATCATTCAGAAAATCATTGTCAAATATCCCAAAATAAAACAACAAATAGAAAAACAAACATCGTAAAGATAATTCGATTAGGCCGAGAAACAAACTTGAGAGACGGGGAGGGGTGGAAAATACACACAGAAAAATACACACCCAAGACAAATGCAAGCACTGCAACACATTAGGCCACAACTGTAAAATAAATAAAAATGCCCCAGTGTCAGTGTCAGAAATAGATCTCCCAGTGAACACTTTTAAAAAAAGATCGACAGTAAACAAGCGGCTGGAAAGTGGAGACAATGCCTGGACAACAAGGGGAAATAACCATAGCAAAAAGAATGAAAGTAGAAAGGGGGGGGGGGGTCTTCTCCCCACTCCATCAACACCAACAAGACAAACAGCAACCAAAACACCACAACAAACACAGCAACAAGAAACAATAGAAACAAAAGTCACCCGCATCGTCAGACAAGAACTAGACAAACACATACAAAAGGTATAAACCCAATTCACGCTACAGACCAAACAAACACATTAGATGCAGACACGAGGATGAGCTTAAAGAAACACTGTTCAAATTTTTTCAAACAAGAGAAATTATAAATATGAAGAAAAATTATCAAGAAAAGAAGGTCAACGTACAGATAAAGCCTGTAACAGAAAAAGCTGAATCATTTCTTAAAGAAAACCCAAGCATTATCCGAGGGCCCAATAACGCCCATTGGAATATAGTACTAGTAGTGAGAGCCATTAATAATAAAATTGTTGTTAAAAATTACAAAGGGACGGAGCTAGAACTGGGGGAGAAACTACGGGAGAACGGGGCCCAAGTAATCAAAATAAAAGAAGTAGGAAAGACCAACACCTACCTGGTGATTTATAAGGGCAGTAAAGATTTAGAAACGAATAAAGATGGGCGAAAAATGAACGTAGAAAAATTTAAAGAAACTAAGACAAAATGTAAACTCTGTGGGAAACTTGGCCATGACGAAAGGAAATGTAAACAGGAAGAAGCAATAGAAGTAATAGAAAAATTGCCTGAGCCAATCCACAGAGAAAGATTAGGTCAAACTCTTTACTCTGACACAGTTAAATGTGGTCAGAAAGATAACATCGAGCAAGTTAAAACTATAATTCGAGAAGAAATAAATAAAATAAACGATCTAATAATCAATAAAATGGAAGAAATTCGTAACGAACTAATAAATAAAATTGAAAACCTACACGAAGTGAAGGAAGAAACAATAAATATTAATTTAGAACGAATGTTGAATGAAATTAAAACATACAAGTAGCAAATAAAATTACTACGCCCATAAAAACCAAAGCTACAGCCAACAGCCCGTTAAAACGAACGAGGAAGAAAATAAATAGATTAGGGGTCCTTTCTCCTGAGTTAGTAGTTAAAGAAGTAACTGAAAATAAAGACCAAAAGGGCGAGATAGAGATTCCAAGATTGACTAGAAATAAAAGAAAGAAGACACAAGATGCCGATCAAGATAATCCATTGGAATGCGGGGGGAGGCAGAAATATAAAAAAACCTGAAATTTTAGATCTAATCAGTGAACAAGATCCCACCATGGTACTAATCCAAGAAACAAAATTGGGGGGGGGGTTTCATAAATTTCATATATACTCATGATCAAAAGAACGCGAAAATATTTCATGTAAATGCCATGTATCATTATAGGCCCCAGGCTATCTTTCCATGACAAAGTTTTGGCAAACAAATTCAGTGAAGTAAAGAGCATAGAAGGTAGATTAGTTTTACTATCGCCTCTTTAAATCCAACCAACTACTCACGTGTCACTCAATACAGGAAGTCAATATTGTATGTGACCACCATTTGCCTGGATGACTGCGTTGCATCTCTGGTACATAGACGCCACAAGATTGTTAGAGAGGTGCCTAGGAACATTTCTCTATTCATCCAGAAGAGCTGCCTGTAGCTCCTAGGCTGTTCTAGGCCGTGGTTGTCTCCCCTTGAGGCGCCTTTCCAATTCATCCCAAAGATGTTCTATGGGATTCAAATCCGGGCTGCGGGCTGGATGAGGCAGAAGATGGATTCCATGACGTTGTAGAAAGTCTTGCGTAGCTCTTGCCGTGTGCGCCCGTGCATTATCTTGCTGTAAAGTGAACTTTGCATGTCATGGAAAAAGGAACGATGTGTGGTCTCAGAATTTCTTTGATGTAGCGCTGCGCAGTGACTCCATTTCAACGTCCTTAGCCTTGATTTTGGAAGAATACTGGCCCTATGATCTGGTTTTGAGCAATTCCACCCCACAACATCACTCGAAGTCCTCCCCATCTGTCCCTTTCCAAAACACACTCATCCAAGAAACGTTCATCTGTCCGACGATACACTTGGAATCTGTTGTTTGCATTGTCTATGCAAAAGAGGCTCTCATCGGTGAACAGGATTCTCGACCACTCTCTCATGCGCCAAATTATGTGCCTTTGTGCCCAGTTAAGACGATCCAGGTGATGCTGAGGAGGAATAGCTCCTCCATATGGTCGCCGACATTGAAGATTCTTGTCGCGGAGTCGGTGGCGCACAGTATGTCGACTGATGCGTTGTCCATGCACACCAATAAGGTTTCTAGCCTAGCGGTCTCTGCTACAGTAGTAAAGCGATCGGTCACATGGCGGCGAATAATTTGGCGATCTGCACGTGTATACGTTATCCGCGGGCTGCCACTCCTCAGCCTGTCTGTTGTTGAGTGATTTTGCTGAAAACGTTCTCGAAGGCGATAAATCGTCGAGATGTGGACACATAAGACCGTCGCAACCACCTCTGGTCGATCTCCCGCCTCTAATCGCCCTATAGCTCTTTCTCGATTTTCCACACTTAGACGAGGCATCGTTGTTGTGGCTTAATTCAGAAAGACAGACTACAGATTTGAGTTTCCCTTTTATACCCATGTCTCAGTGAGTACTAATCACCTTTTGTTATGCACTTTTCACGCAACGTTCATACTCCCACGTGCTTTTGTGTCAACAAAACTTCAAGGGGCATAACTCTCAAAATTAGAGAGTGACCTTAATTCCTTTGCTTGTAAACGTTGTAGTGATCTCTCTGGTGTTGAATGCATAGGATATTTTTATGACAGATTACATTATTCTGTGAGAAAATAATCATGAAAGTTTTCACGTTTCTTTTGATCATGAGTATAGTTGGCTATGAAACAGTTAGGCATGATAACCAAAATTTTCAAGCAGGTGGGGGGCTAATCACTTTAATTTAAAAAGGAATAAACTACAGTGTACATAAAACTTATATGGGAATTAAATTAGAACGACAGACAATAACCAACTTATACATTAGGCAGCCCTCCGAAATTACACTTGCAGGCCTAACAGGACTGGACAGAGACGTAGACGCAAATCATATCATAGGGACCGACAGTAATTGTCATAACCGATGGTGGGGGGGGGGGGGGTGAGAAAGAAGACACTGGGGGACTAGTGATAGAAAAATATATACTGGAATTAAATAACGGGGCAGTCGCTAGGTTAGGCCAGACGCACACACAAAAGGACAGCGCCATAGATCTGACTATGGCAGATCAGGGAATTGGGATACCTATAGGTAGTTGGGAGGTTTACGCAGACACATTGACTTCAGATCACTTCCCAGTCATAGTTAAACTAGGAGTAGAAACTGAATACGAAAACAATACAACAAGTAAAAAATTCAACTTCAGAAAAATAAACTGGGAAGTATTTAAAGAAGAAACTAAAAAGATCATAGAAGAGCAGATCTGGGATGACGACATTGACACACACGCATCCAACATACAGAATTTTCTAGAGTCAGCCATACGAAATGCCAATGGGGAAAATCCCCATTATGGCAAAGTAATAGCACCAGTAACCCTAAACTCAAAGAGACAGGTGCCATGGTGGGATAAAAACTGCAGTGACATCAAAAACGAAAGAAAAAATGCACTAAAGAAGTTTAGGAAGGAAAAAACTTCAGAAAACCATCAAAAATATCGCACTATTAGGAACAAAGCCACTGCAGTCTTTAGACGGAAACTACAATGGAATATACTTTGAAAATTTCTGTGCAAAACTCAGAATGCACATGTCGCAGGGCGAAATTTGGAAAAAGATTTTTAAAATGGAAGGGAATTATTCATTTTCAAAAGTTGCCCCTCTTAAAGAAAATAACATGATTAAATATCTATCAAACAAAGAAAAAACAAACAAGCTGGCCTCGTTTTACCAACAACTTAGCCAGGGGGGAGATTTAAATTTAGGAATAAATACATTATTATATCAGAAATACGGCCCAACCGATGATCCCTACGATGCCCCGCTGACCATGAGAGAACTCTAGGGAGCGGTAAGTAGGGAAAAGGGGAGACTCCGCCCCCGGAGGGGGGCAGGATCACCTACACTGCCCCCAAAAACACCTCCGGGATATTTAAGATCGCGCTCCTGGAGTTCTTTAACCGCATCTGGGAAACGGGACAGATACCCTTAACATACAAACACGCACATGTAGTGCCCATCCCAAAACCAAACAAGGATCCGCATGACCCGGCATCATACCGACCCATCTCATTAACTTCACACATAGGTAAAACATTAGAAGCCATTGTCAAAAATCGGTTACAGTCTCTCATTGAAGGGGAGGGAATCACTTCAAACAAACAGGCAGGTTTTCGTAGGCACAGACAAGCACTAGATAACGTAGCTTATTTAGAACACTACATTAAAGCGGCTAGAGGAAGTAGATGTAGCACAGTAGGAGTTACATAATTATCTAGATATGAAATCAGCATTTGATACGATTAAGAGGGTAGGGACTTTAAAAAACTTAAATTTATTCGGAATTAAAGGAAGGTTGTATAATTACATATTAAATTATCTAACACACAGAATCTTCCAACTTAGAGTAGGACATACATTCTCGGACACACATGTGCAGCCCCACCGACCCCCCCCCCCCCCAGGGAGGAATTCTGACGCCGATCCTATTCAATATTGCAGTAAATCATATCCAAAACGTAAAAATTACATTCTGAAACTGAAATACTGCAATATGCCGATGATATAGCTATCTTTAGGAAAGGTAAATTGGGCAAAGTAACACGCAGCTCATTACCAAAAGTTTTAGAAAACGAGGCAAATAATATTATTGAACAGTTAGGATATTTGGGATTAAAAGCAAACGCCTCGAAAACACAATTAGTCTTTTATAACTCAAAAAAGAATGGAAAAGTTCAAATTCAAGGCACCCCTGCACAATCCACGTCATCGGCAAAATTTCTGGGGGTCATTTTGGATCGAAATTTAACATATAGGGAGCAGATCGGTGACAGAGCCAGAAAGAGTTTGGGGGCCTTAAATGTAATGAGAAGGATTTCCGGCTGGAGATACGCCGCCCCCTTCAAAACTAGGCTTCTCCTCTATAACAACTATATTAGGGCTAGATTTTCATACGTGGAGGAGCTCTATCACACAGGAAACAAAACTAGCTTAGACAGCCTGGATTCCATACAGTACTCAGCCCTTAAAAGCCTATCACAAATATATAGTGGACCCAGCCAATTAAAATTAAATGCGGCTCTTAAAATACCCCCTTTACATTTGGAAAGAACTAAAAGCATTCTGAAATACTGGGCCAGAATAAAACTAAATCCAGGCAACCCCATAAACAACATCATTCAAAACTATAAAATTGAAATTCAACTTAAACGAAAGCCGCGACAAGACACTTTAAAAAGCAAAAGTTTAATTCACAATATGTGTGTGTGCCTGGAGAAAGGTCCCAGTTGTCTCAAATTTTGGATTTTGAGATAAGGGCATATTCTTTTAGAAAATTCAATGCTGAACACACTGCTTTTAAAATTTTTAACAATATCTTAAGTAGTTTTGAAGATATGACACATTTTGTAAGACAGGGGGCAAAAACAAACTTTTGAGAAAAACAGCTTTAACAGCTCACTCCCATGACAGACTTTTTGGATATTGTTGGGGGAGCGTAGTTTTATTATAAAGGCATTCACTGCTCAGCTCTAGCTTTCTATGTAAAATACTGCGCTCTCCTAACAAGATCCAAAAAACTTCCGACTTGGCTGTTTTTAGGGGACCGTGGCATGTTACACGGTAAACTATAGATGAGCAGTGAACACTACTAAGTATTATCTCTATAATGGCTTTGTAATTAGTCCACGGTCCCCTAGCAACAATCACTTCAATATTACTTCTTGAAGAGTCACATATTGTACAAATAATTAATAAAATAATATTTAAACATAAAATATTCCAAAATCCTTTTCATATGCTATTTAGAAATGCTTAAACTTGTGTTTTCTGCTAGAAGTACATTTTCGACTAGGCACGGCTTTTTGTACCTTTTCACCCCCTAGCTCAAAAATAGCTGTACCAACAACTGGGACCTTTCTTCAGGCGCACACACATATGATTGAAATGTCTCATAAAGTCGGGGGCGGCGATCTCCAGCTGGACTGCCACCTCCCACTTCCACCAACCTGGGGGCTCGTGTGACTCACTTTAGACACCGCCCTGGCAGATGAAATTAGTAAAAAACTTGATACACCCACCACTATGAAAGCCAGGGTGTACGAACACATAGACATTACAAACACACAGAGAAAGTATACACTGATGGGTCGAAGACAGAGGATGGGCATGTGGGATTGGGCATCTACAGCACAGACACAGACTTAGATAGCTCAATCAGAATCATAGACAACACGAGTATACTCACCGCAGAGCTACACGCAATACAACAAACACTCATGGAATTGGACGCCCGCCGGATCACGGACCGACGGGTGACCATTCTAACAGACTCACTTTCAGCCATAAAGACAATACAGACAGAAAGCCAGTCTAACAGCAAATGCAACATGATACACAGCATTATCACACTTGTAGATAGGATTTCCAGATGCGCTACAGACGTGGTCCTGCTATGGATACCGGGGCACGTGGGGTCATCGGAAACGAACGAGCCGACCTCCAGGCTAAGAATGCCACAACAAAAACAGAAATTCTAAATATTAAATTAGACAAAAGTGACATCTATAGCCTAATTAAACCACATGTAAACGAAATTTGGAAAAACGAATTTGAAGAATATTTAAACCAAAAAGTCACCATCACAAAACAGGTTTATCAGAACTGGGACACATTTGGATGGATTTTGGCACCCCCAGTGAGATAGGATTAAATACATTAAGGATAGGATCATTTAGGCTCAGGGGCAACTTTAACTGTAATCTCTGCGACGTGTCCATAACGACAGAGCACATCCTTTTCCACTGTAGAAAAAAACGCAATAGAAATAAATAAATTAAAAACTTTAATTTTAGAAGGAAACCAGCCATTTACCTTGGCCGGCAGCAATTAATTTTACAAGCTAAACTAATCTGAAAATACCATTCATTTATACTAACAGACTTATAAACGCATATTTTCATCCATTTTTTAAAATATAATTTGAACGGCAAGTTTTTATTGTCATATTCATGGCTAAAGATTTTGTTATTCTACCATCCCATAAAGTTTCTCGAAAAGGACGCAGCAAAAGATGCTGAAGTGGCATCTCTGTGTCACAACGATGTGCAGCGATCTCGGAGAAGTGGCTATCTACTGTTGCGGTATAGGTTCTCTCGACCTATCAAGTGAATTGATGTTCTTGATATGTTCGACTGATTTTGATCACAGTTGTCTAGATCTAGACTATATTATTATGCTTTGATAGCTCTTGCTGTGTGCGTAGAGTAAATTATTTTTAGATTACCTCAAACAAACAAAAGAATCCACACAAACTCTTTCGCTCGACTCCGTACCTTTCGATTAGGATGAAAATGACCGCATAGTGAAAAACATGCATAAATCTAGGTGAAATCAGGTCAAACTTTGATTATAAGCCTATTTTTATCCCCACTATTCTGCTGTCTGCGGGGCCGCGTCGATGAATACAGGCTATGCCCAAAGCTAGCTTCTGGGTGTAGTCAAGTCCTCTTTGTCTTTGTTAATCACTGATTATGGACCAGTTCATAAGGTGTAGGCCGCTATAAAAATGCTTTTCGGTGAGGGGTGTTGGACTATATAATAAACACAAATAGCGAGGTAGAATTGAATGCTGAACTGACTAAATGGACTTGGAGTTGGGCTGGATCAGGAAAGCACAGTAATTCTAGAATTAATATTTGAAGGGTAATCACTGATTATTTGATTATGAGGAAGCCTCGCCCCTGCTCTCAGCTGACACATTTCAAAACTGGACAGCTAAGATGTTCCCGCCATCGCCAAGGGGCGATGACTACAGCAAAGAACTAAGAAGACAACAAGCGATTTATCAGCAAGACGCCGAGATTACACACCTTCGGCTAATTCATTGCTTTAAACTGAAATTGATTCCTCTTGAGTCACTGCGTTCACCTGTTTGCGGGTATAGAGTTTGAGGTTTTGTAAGCAAGTGATCATTGATCAGTGACTGACCAGCAGAGAATCAGTTTTGATTTACATCGCCAAGTGTTTTTATTGATTCCAACATCCAACAGGGGCAAGGATGAAACTGATTTCAGCGTCAGAAGTATAGGCTTACTGTTGTATATCCACCCAAAGTCGCATGCACCGCCCAGATACCAAATGCACAAGTGAGTTTTTAAAAAATGCTGTCGATTTGATGTCTACCACACTGGGCACCGGGTCAGCACGATATATGACATGACTGTGAATTGTTTGTTTCTTGGTTCTGGATCCGATAACGGGAAAAACAAATATAAGTAACTGAAATCTTTATGACACCGGCAGTGAAGAAGCTGTTGAAGCTGCAACAAGAGCCAGTAAAGGAAGATTTTCGACGGCAGACATCAAATGCCAATATACCAGGTAGAAGACAAAAGTACAGAAACAGTAGGCAAAAGACACAGAAAGAGACCAAGCTAACTCGAAACTGGTTTTGAGCCAAGAAAAGGTAGAAATGCGCTCGGCGAAAACACATACGGCTAGATGGACTGAAGTCAATCTACAGTGCTTCAAAACTAAAGTCCTCCGTCGAGTCATCAAATCTGCTCTCCAAGAAGAGAAAGACTGCTGGCACCAGGGCTGATATGATGATCATAGGAATCTCATCTTCCGATATATGCCACGACTTTTACTTCCCAGATTTCAAACCAGGCAGTTTTCTATTCACTTCATCCAACAATCTGCCTCTGATGGCCATGTGACCAATATGACATTCTCTGCCTTTTCTGGTTCAGGCAGGACCAAACCTATAACACCTAACGGGAACTGTCACTTCCCAGACAACTTTGTCGTAATAAAAGGACCGAGGCAAAATGTAAGTCAAAGAAATCCGTCGCCCTTTATTTTGTCAGTTCATGATCCACAGCAAGAAGCAAAAATATATGGACAGTCTGCAGATGAAAACCTCAAGACAAATCAACAGAGATGTCACTTAAGTTATGAAATAATTGTAGCGACAGAGATTATATAATGGAAGTAAAGACAAACTTTTTGACATACTTTCTGCTGGCTTCAGCACGCCCATCCTCACAAACAAAGTGGCACTAAAACGTACCAGGAAAAATCCCCCAATCCAACAAATTGTCCAGCTGTGGTGCAGACTGGCTGGAGTCTCTACTAGCCCCGACTGTAGACCAACCAAGAACCAAAACCGACAAATTACTCAAATATCACGGCAAGAGCACAATGACAAATACGAATGTGACAATGACATGCCACCATAATACTATTCAAAAGTGAAATCTCAAAACTCAACATCTTTTTTCCCGTCTATTTGTCTGTTGGCACATACATATTATTATACGCTACATACACACACACACCTCACAAATACACATTCAAAAGCACGCGCCTGCACACACACATACACACTAACACACACACACCAGAAGAGTGTGGGTGAAGATTACATTAAAAACCACAAATAAACATACATAATAAGGAAAACGAAGGAATGATCACAAGAAAATGTCAACTTGTCACAACTAGCGCAATGTAAATACTCGCAAATATAATTATGATTTATGTAGATTAAAACAACAAGTTAGGAAGAAGAAAGGAAGAGAGAAAGAAGGGGAGAGAAAGAAAAAGAGAAAGAAAGAAAAACAAACCAGAACAACTACATGTACAACAAAAGGACACAAAATGTTAAATTTCTTATCTTGATTTGTTTCGCTATGAGTGACGAAACCAGAATGAGCTCCAACATTCCTGGCAACCATGCAGCACACTCATGTAAAGTACAACAAAAACCAAGCTTAAGAAACAACATGCCAACTTCCACAGCCACAAAAGGAGAACGGCGAACAATTGATGTATTGTGTCAAATCCGTGAATAAAAAACTATTCATGTTAAATGTTTAACCCTCGCCGTACGTTGCCTTTTTACTACCATTCCCCTACGTTGAGGGCTCTGTCACGACCCCACATTTTACATAGCGTTTTTTCATCCCACCTTCCCCGTACGTCGTGGGGTCTGATACTACCCCACATAACAGTACATGTAATAGCATTTTACTGACACACATGGTGTGTTACTGTGGTGTGTTCCTAATACAATGTACTACTAATAGCAACTGAGTAGAAAAAAAATATATAAAAAAGACAGTTTATTGTCATTGCGACCATATGCACATGTAAACAATATGTTATACATGTACATAGTTGCACTGACAAATTGTCTTTTTATAAAAAATTTTCTTTTTTTTTTTTAAACAGGGTTTGTTGTGTGTGTGTGTGTACGCTCGCACGTGCCTGTGTGTGTGTGTGTGTGTGTGTGCTTAATTATAATGAAGATATCTTACCATTTTTTTGTAGTATTTTTTAACCCAATATTAAGACCATTATGCACACTCAACATCAAACCAACTGACCACTCAGGATTTCACAGTGCACTGTGAATACCTTTTGTGTCCAATCAACAAACATAAGGACTTCAGTTGATACCTTACTCCACTCCCCAGCACTTTATATAGTATAAATGAGGCAGGAAAATTGTTGGTGGAGTAAAAAAACATGATCCTCAATAGAAAGAACTCTGAAAGATTTGCTTGGAGGCTTCGACGCCGAACCTGACCTTCAACCAGAGCCTGTGCAATCGATATTTGAAACCCTCTACGGTAGTCCTTGTGGGCTGTGGAGTCCTCTGGCATCCTGCACCTGAATATTACAAGTGCAGCAATGCTGGCCACGTCTAGCATTATTGTAGAAAAGTCGTATTGGCCAAGGTTTTGTAGATCTCCGAGTAGACAGGGCAGCAGCCATTATGTCCATAACATCAACACCGCCTTTGGGGGCGTTATAGCAGGAGACAATTTCAGGAACTTTTTTTCTGCTGTCATCCACCGATAATGTGTGATGCATGGTGTTGAGAAGTAGGCTATTGCATTCTTCTTGCTGCCTGACTTGCAGCTGTCAAGAGAAGCTTTCTTCTGAAATCCAAAAATTGAATCATATTATTTTGGGATGTTCTTGTTTGTGATTTCAGGAGGTAAAAACCTTTTGTTTCTCCTAACAGTGCCTACTGGTGTCATTCCATTTTTTGCTAAACAATCCACTAGTTCCATGTCAGTGAAAAAATTGTCACATGTCATGTTTCTACCTAAACCAAAGAAAAGATGTACACAATCTTGTTGCAAAGTTCCGGCCTAAATATTTCCCCATTTTCTGCCCTCCTTCCGAAGATAAGGTTCGCCTTCTAAGGGATAAAATGTGTGCGCATCAGCTGACTAGAAAATCTTCATGCCATACTTTCCTGGTTTGGAAGGCATGTACTGAAGAAACTTAGAACGCCCTCTCCACGGCACAAGCTGTTCATCTATGGTGATGCATGGTCCTGGCGAGTAGTGCCGTTTCGTTTGAATTGAAAATGTCCCACACTTCACGGAATGGAGCAAAAATGTTTCTTGCCCTCCTAGCCGATCTTGTTTCTTTGTTATAAAATCGTAAATGTTCTGACAACTGCAGAAAACGATTCCTTCCCATGACGGATGGCACAGAATTGTTGCCCCATATCAGTGTTGTTGGCATCAAGTTTTGGCCCATGGCACCGAGGTTGATGAAACATCCAATCAGCGCCTCAATTTCTGTCTCATCGGTCTCCACCCACGTTGCACCTTTGCTCCTTCTTCCTTCCAAGTTTGTGCATTTCACTATGATGGAAATCAGCATTCTGGTCAGGAAGAGACGGAATGCAGTCACAGGGGAATGGACGGATAAACAGTTGATGGCCTTGTTCAGCGGAGGTCTGAATATGTTCCTGGCTGGGGTTTTTGTAACTGCCGGTGGGTTTTTACTCCACTTTGTTTTGTCATTCCCCTCCATTATGATGTCCCCTGATGATGTACCAACATCTTTTGCTTGTTCCAGCTCAACGAGGGAGTTTTCTTCCTTCTGTCTCATAGGCTCTGCCTCCTCCTCCTGCTCCTGCCCCCCCCCCCACCTTCTCCTCCCCATCATCACATTCTGACCGTTCTGGGGTTTCTGTAATGAAAACGTTTTCTTCTTCACTGTCAGTTGACATATCAAGGTCTTGATCCATTAGCTGGCGAAAGATGTTCTTACTGTCCATCTACAAAATATAGTAAAAGAGAAAAGTATTAAATATATCAATATAAGGATAAGGATGATTGTATGTATAGAGCTCCCCCGCGCTGGGTATTTAGCAGGCTCAAAGCCCTTTACAATATTTATCTCCCCCGGCAGGCCAAACCATTCCAAAATCCGTCGCAACGTCCAAGGGAGCAGCCATTTTTGACATGTGCCCTAACCTTTTATACTCAGGCACGCGCACACACCCACACATAATAATAATAATACACAGACATCACTCCCTGACAGGATCAAGCAGTGAATTCATTTTGAAGATGTATGCTACACTCAGAATGTCACGAGTGGAGTGAGTGCAATTAAGGGGATTGCTACAGAGCGGGTGTAGAGTAAGAAGGGCTCACAGTAGACAGCAAGTTAAGCGTGCTGTTGTGAGTAGTGGGGGGGGGGGGTCTGAATGAGGCGAAAGCGCGGTATTACTATCACTGCAAGTTAGAAGGTCCTACGGATCGGACCTGTGAATAAGAGCCCATCGGGCGGACATAAAGGGAGCAGTCGAGAAGACTAGTGAGAGAGTCTTTCCAGTAATGACTGGTACGTAGAACGTTGATTGATTATTATGATTGATGTATTATATTATATTCGTCTATTACCATGATGTAAATAAGTATATGTGAGGAATGTGGAAGTCCTTGATATTGGATATAGCAATGTGCGCCATGAGCGATAGATGAAAGTGAGTTCATGGATTTGTAGCGCGAGTGAGTAGTGTGTACTCCGATGGAGGTGTGTTACCGTAAGATGTGTGGTGAGTGAAAGGTGAACTAGTGTGTGTACGCTTCATGGATTGTAAGGAGAGGTGGAGTGAATAGAAATGGTAGGGTATTATACCAATGTAATGTTATTCTTGTAGGTGTCGGGGACGGGCCGAAGAGCCACCTCGATGAGCACAAGTGATAGGCCAGCATAGGGCCGGAGGCCATACATAGGCCAGAAGTGAGACTGTCGGTGCAGGACAGTAGAGGCACATAAAGTCGTGGCAGTCGGGCCACGGACAGGGACGTAGATATGAGAGTGAATGAGATACTATATTATTGCCATGATGATGGGCGAGTGAACTGATAAGTTGTATGGCAATAGGAAGGTGATGTTGAGAGACTGCGGTGCCAGTGAATCATTAATGTACTATTAAGACCCTGAGGGGAGAGGTTGAGGCCGAAGTGCCTTAGGAGTAACTACCGGATTGTGGATCCGAGGGAGAGTGTGTGTGAGAATAAGGCCGTTGTACGGCAGTTCATTTCAATAATATAATGTATGTAATTGCGCTATTATATGTATAATTATGTTTAATAAATGTGTGAGTCTGATGGGTTGTTTTGTTAAGTGTTAAACTTGTTTGTTCGTGATTGTCGTCCTGTCATAAACTATTACATCTCCCAGTCTGGGATTTGTGACACTGGGGGCTCGTCCGTTGTGACACTGGGGGCTCGTCCTGTTTACCTGTGGTCATTTTGACATTGTGTAGTCGTCATATCTAGTTGTTTTTCTGTTGTGGTAGGAATTTGTGTTGTCTTTGTTCGTGGGATGAATGGAAATTTCATGATATGATTTATGTATACTTATGAATATGTATTGATGCATGTATTGCTATGAATAGGTATTAATGTGTATTTAAACTTTCCAGAGTGTGTGCGTGCAGCCTGAGGAGACGAGCAGCCAGAGCTCCGATTAAAGGGAGGAGTTTTACTCAAAATTTCAAAAATTGAAAGTTAAGTGAAAATTTTGTACCCTGGATTGAGGGCTGTCTTTTCATCTGTCTGTTTCCCTGTTTTTGCTGTTTTTGTCGTAATCGATTATACGGGCGGTGGCGCGGGTTTGCTGTGGTGAGCGTAGTTTGTCCTCTTCGGGAGGTGGGCTAATCTAGGAACCGCGTTCATCACAGCGAACAGTTCTGTAGGGACCTGTATTTTTGTTTAGATTGTGCCGTTCCATCTTCCTCGTTGTTTTAGGAAGACGTCTCTCTTGTCCTGCTCCTCCCTATCTGTAGATACGTTCTTTTTTTTCAGACTCTGTTCTTGTTTGTACCGTGTAGTGTAATCGGCGTAGTAGGTTGCATTTTTTTTCCATTATAGTTTTTTTTTGTAGAAGCTTTGTCCTAGTCTGGTTCGTTGTCCTTGACGTACTTGTGGTCCTTCTACTGTATTTCTTCATTCTTGTCGTTTCTATTTTCTTTTATAATTAATAGTGCATACATTTTGTAGATATAGAATTAGTTAGGAAGTACGTAAATTTCTGAATTGTATTTGAGACAATTGGGTATTGTTATATCTGGTGTGATCTCAGGTCTCTGGTCGTGTTGCTAGTGATCATACCGACAGGGTAGCCGTTTTCATAGTATACATACCATAACCATAAATCTGTGAAATGGCGGAACTCCAACAACTAATGAAGTTGGGTAAGGAACTTGGCCTGGAGGGAGAAGAGCTACATCATCATCATCATCATTGCCTTTCTCACCCTGGATCAGGGTATAGGCCACCAACAAACACCTTCCATCCCTCTCTATCATGGGCCAGCCTCTTTACATTATTCCAAGTCTTTCCGCTTCGTTGCACATCATTTTCTCTGGCTCTTCTCCACGTTCCGCGCGGCCTTCCTCTTGATCTCTTGCCCTGGGGATTCCAGTCCAATACCTTCTTCGTGATGCTGTTTCCTGGCCTCCTGAGAGTGTGGCCGATCCATCTCCATCGCCTCCTACCAATTTCCTCTCTGACTGGGTTCTGTCTTGTTCTTTTCCATACAATTTCATTGCTGACCTTGTCTGTCCATCTGATCTTAAGTAGCTTCCTCAAACATCTGTTGATGAAAACTTGGATTCTCTTTATGCAGGCCTGGGACGCATTCCAAGTCTCACATCCATACAACAGGACTGACTTCACGTTCGAGTTGAATATCCTCAGCTTTGTTTTTAGAGATATATCCTTGGTTCTCCAAATCTTGCTTAAGGATGTGAAAGCTGCCTGTGCCTTTCCAATTCGTGCTTTGACTTCTGCCTCTGTTCCTCCCTTATTGTCAATGATACTACCAAGATAGCAGAAGGACTCTACATCTTCCAGTGGTTGATCTCCTACTCTGACTTGTGCGCTTGGGGGTGCAACAATTTTTAGGACCTTCGACTTCGCGGGATGTATCCTCAATCCAATAGATTCTGAAATTTTGTTTAGAGCTGTAGTCTTTGCTTGCATCTGGTCGTGTGTGTGCGACAATAGTGCCAAGTCATCTGCAAAATCTAGATCGTCCAGCTGTGTCCATGGGGTCCATTGTATGCGGGATCTGGTCTGGTCCAGCTGCCTTGCCTCGATTTAACTGCTTTATGGCATCATTAATCTCTGCTTTAGTCGGAGGGTCGCAACTGATCGGTAAATCATTTCTTGCGGGTAGAATGTCGGGTGGGTTGCTTGGTGGAGGTCTGTTCAAGAGGCTGTTAAAATGTTCTATCCATCTTTTTGCCTGAGCTTCCTTTCCAAAAATAGCCTTCCTGTTGTAATCCTTGACAGGAACTTCAGGTTTTCCATATTTTCCAGCAAGAGTCTTTGTAGTCTGGTAGAGGATCCTCATGTGTCCTCCTGTTGCTGCCTTCTCTGCTTTCTCTGCTAACATTCCTATGAACTCCTCTTTGTCTTTTTTAATTGATTTTTTGACCTCTTTAGCTGATGCTCGGTACTCTTCCTGGTTACCAACTCTTGAGCTTCTTGTACGACTTGCATTTACCCGTTCTTTTAGGTCTCTTCTTATCCTTATCAAGTCCAGTGATTTTTGACTGATCCATTCCTTGTGTTCCACTTTCTTTTCCCCAATAACATCCTGACATGTCGATGTAAATACTCCTTTTACCTTAGCCCAGTGAGTCTCCAAATCTACTGTCTCTTCGAGGTCAACAAGGGGTTTGAATCTATTCCTCAGTGTCAGCTGGAACTCTTCCTTCTTGTCTCCATCCAGAAGGCTCACTTGAAACTTTCTCCTCTTTGTTCCTGCTCTGGTACCTTGTTTCTTGAGGCGGAGTTTGAGTCTTGCCAGCAGCATGTGATGGTCAGATCCAACATCTGCTCCTCTCTGTACTATGACATCCTCTAGTGAGCGTCTGAATCGTCGGGTGATGCAAAAGTGGTCAATCTGATTTTCAGTTACTCCATCCGGTGAAATCCAAGTGGCCTTATGGATCCTCTTGTGTGGGAATACTGAACCTCCAATCACATAGCTGTTAAATGCGCAGAAACTTGCAAACCGCTCTCCATTCTCATTCATTTGTCCTAAACCATTGCACCCCATAATGTCCTCATACCCTGTATTGTCCTGTCCTATCTTGGCATTGGCGTCTCCCATTATAATGTTCACATCTTTTCTTGGCAATGTGTCAACTATTTCCTGAAGCTGGTTGTAGAAGTCGTCCTTGTCCTCATCGGTTGCTTCATTTGTTGGGGCGTATATCTGCACAATGTTCATGTTGATGTTCTTGTTCTTAGTAGTAAATGATGCCAATATAATTCTCCTTCCATAGGGTTCCCATCCCCTCAGTGACCTCTGGGCGTGCTTGCTCAAGATGATCGCTACCCCTTCTGTATGCTTTTTGTCCTCCCTTCCAGAATACAAAATCTTTTCCCCAGTATTAAGTTGTTTCAGTCCGGACTGTATCCAGCGGGTCTCGCTAACTCCAAGTATGTGCAGTCTGTATCGCCTCATCTCCATTGTAACCTGGGCACTCTTTCCTGCTTCATACATGGAGCGGACATTCCACGACGCAATCCGGAGTGACTTGCTTGATGAAGGAGCAGTCGGGCCAGTGGCGTCCTTTCGGCTTTGTCCATTGTCCTTCATTGAATCTACAGGTGTAGATGCTCCCCCTTCTCCCAAGATAAAAGACTGATTTGAAGTATTTGCTTGTGTTTCTGTAACTGGTTTATTTTTACAGGGTGGGTAGTTGGCCCACCGCCAACTGGCTCTTCTCGGGAGACCAGGACCTTTGCACCTTTAGTCGCCTCTTGCGACACGCAGTATCACGTCAGATGTATTCTCTGCTGTCCCTCTTCTACAAGAGAGCCCCGCATCTGCACGGGCGAGAAGAGCTACGCGGCTGGATTAAAGAACAGCAGGCGGATTTGCGCGATGAGCGTGCTAAGGATAGAGAGCGAGAAAAAGAGGCTAAGGCTCAGGAGCAGGAGAGAGAGGCTAAGGATAAGGAGCAGGAAAGAGAGTTTAAGTTAAAGGAGTTAGAAGCTCAGCAACAGGAGAGACAGGATAGGGAGCAGGAAAGGGAGATAAGGTTAAAGGAGATAGAAGCTCAAGAGCGGGAGACAGACGCGCGAGTAAGAATCGCGGAATTAGAACTCAAAAAGAATGCGCCAACAGAAACAGTTGAGCGGCAGGTACACAATAAAGGTGGTGTTCGGATTAAGCTCCCTACGTTCGACGACCGGAAGGACGACATAGACGCCTTCCTTTACAGGTTCGAACTGAACGCACAATTGCAATGGGGGGAAAATAAGGAATTATGGGCCACGTACCTGGCGTCTCTATTGCAGGGGCGAGCGTTAACATACTTTAAAGAGCTACAGCGCGAAGACGTGCAAGATTACGATAAGCTGAAGGCCTTGCTGCTTCGCCGATTTGCGCGTACCGAGGAATACTTCCGGGAGCAGTTTAGGCGGGCACGTGCAGATACCAGGGAGGACTTTGCTGCCTTCGTCGCGAGACTAACGGAGTATTTCGCGAACTGGGTAGACTTGGCGCATGTGGGCACGGATTTCGCTAAACTGAAAGACCTAATGATCCGTGACCAGCTGTACGCGTCGTGCCACAAAGATCTGGTGGCTTTCCTGAAAGAGAACGAACCCGCGACGGTGCAGGAGGCGTCTAAGTTGGCGGAGGCATACCGTACGGCGCATCCGTCCAAACCAGTCGCCAGGGCGTACGTCCAAGATGCTGGGTACGTCGCCGTTGTCGAGGGGTCGCCGGCAGGACTTAGGGACAGGTCGCGTCAGCGTGGTGCCTATAGCGGGCAAGCCCAGGGGCAGCGTAGGGGCTATCACCAATCACCGGCATATGGATCCGGTAAGTTTGACCGAGCAGGAGGGCTAGGTCGCGGTAATGGCCGGGGGCGAATTGTGACCTTTGCCGATGACCGACGGCATAGGGACTCTAGTTCCGGTCGCGATGGGTCACGGGGACCCAGGCCTAGTACAGCACAGGGAGCGGAGTGTTGGACTTGCGGACGCGTGGGTCACTTTTCACGCGAGTGTAGGGCCGCGAAGTGTTGGAACTGCGGAAGAGCAGATCACATCAGCGTGAACTGCCCTGCAGGTAGGATAGCGGCGAACGTGGACAGTAGCTCCAGTCCATGTTCCCCAAATAAATTTCACCATGCGGCTGCGTGTGTTACATCGGACAACGGAGGCGGACAGTATTCTAAGTGTCCCAGTTGTGAGAAGTTATTATCTTCCGGTGTTTTACCTTGTGGGAGAAAGATCCCCGTTATAAATTCATGTCATACAGGAGGTGGTCTTAGGGTTTATCCGGGGTTTGTTGGGGACGAACCGGTCTCGGTTTTACGAGATACAGGATCTACCGTTGTGGGAGTGCATAGGGATTGCATTCGGGACTCACAGCTTACAGGTGAGACTGTCCCGTGCATCCAATTTTCGGGGGCCATTGAGAAATTACCCATGGCAAGAATAATGATAGATACACCTTTCCTTAGCGGGGAAGTCGAAGCAGTCGTTGGTTGTTTTCCAGGCGCCCAGCTCATCATTGGGAATGTATCACGGGTAGTTTCCCCTTCCGATGAGAACGTGCAAGCATGGTCGCAATCAAAAGGTATTGACTTTTGCGCCGCGGTCGAAACACGTCGACGGGTAGTGGATAAAGATAAGATTAGACCTTTGGCGACGCCAGCGGTCAACCTAGATATCACGCCAGAGCGCTTGGCGAAATTACAAAGGGAGGACCCATCATTAAACCCATGTTTTGGGGAAGCGCGAACCGAGAAAACGAGGAGATATAAGAACGGGTCGTCTTCCTTTTTTGTCCAGGGGGGCATTCTGTTCCGTATGTACGTCACAGTGGCTTCCGTTCAAAAGCAGGTCGTCGTGCCACGGTCGTTAATTGCTACAGTATTGCGTCTGGCCCATGATGTTCCATTAGCGGGTCATATGGGAAGTACTAGAACCAAGCAGAGAGTTCTGAAAGATTTTTATTGGCCGTCAGTATACAGAGATGTACGTTTATATTGTAAGACGTGCAGTGCGTGCCAAAAGACGACGCATAAGGGTCGTTCACCCCAGGCTCCTCGTCAGAAGATCCCCACGGTTTCGGAACCGTTTAAAAAGGGTTCAGTACCTTGTTGATTTAAGAGAAAGACTATCTTCAGCGCGCACTATAGCAGAAGAAGCTTCTGGTATCGCTTCGAAAAGAGCAAAAGACTATAAAGATAGAGGTTCCAAACTGAGAATTTTTAAGCCAGGAGACAAGGTTCTGTTGTTGTTACCTACGGACCATAATAAGTTATTGATGACATGGAAAGGTCCTTATGTTATTGAGCGAATTGTTTCGAAGGTAGATTACGCTATCCACATTGATGGATCAGTAAAGGTTTTCCACGTTGATATGCTGCAGAGGTTTCATGAGAGACCAAAGTATCTGTATTCTCATACTGGTGTTGAAGGACATACCTAATGTCGTGTCATTCTTTGATGATATAGCATGCCATACGTCGACATGGTCTGATCATATTCAGACACTAACAGTAATTTTTCAACGATTACGCCATTTTGGGTTAACTGCTAAACCCGCAAAGATGGATTTGGCATGTCCAGAGATAATATTCTTAGGACATATTGTGGGTAGAGGTGTTCAGAGACCTGAAGTAACAAAAATTGACAAGTTAGTAGGGTTGCAAATCCCAAAAACAAAGAAACAAGTCAGAAGCTTAGTGGGAATTTTAAATTATTACAGAAAGTTCATTCCAAATTTTTCCTCCTTGTCATCTTCTCTTACTGACCTTACTAAGAAGGGACAACCCGATAAGGTCCAGTGGACGTCTGAATGTCAGACAGCATTTGATAATTTGGTGACAGCATTATCATCGTCACCCATTCTGATATTACCCGATTTTCGATCTAATTTTATCCTCAGAACGGATGCGTCGGACTCTGGTGTCGGCGCTTGTCTTCTACAGGAGAAGAACGAATGTCTCCATCCTGTATGTTATGTCAGTAGGAAGTTATTGCAGAGAGAAAGAAAGTATTCTGTGATAGAGCGTGAGTGTCTTGCCATTGTCTGGTCCGTCCAGAAACTAGGACGTTATCTCATGGGACGAGAATTTTGTATCCAGACAGACCACAAGCCACTGACATTTTTGTCGAAGAATCGTTCGTCCAGCCCACGCTTGTCTAGATGGGCATTGGCTTTGCAGTCGTATACCTTCGTTATTCAACCAATTCCAGGAACCAGCAATCATATCGCCGACTACCTTAGTCGAGCCTAGGGCAAGATTTCAGGAGCTTATACATCGGAGGACAGGAACATTGACAGGATCTGTGTGAATGAGTCGACTTTAAAATATTGACATTATAAATATGATATGAAGAATGGTTGATAGGTTGAGTGGGTTTTGATTCTGTATTAAGTATTGTGATTAGTTAACTATTCATGATGTGACACATATATGCATATTGCAGACCATATTGATCCCCATATTTTCCCCTGATTTCGGTATTTTATATACTAGGGGAACTGCTAGGTCAGTTTTTTTTAGTGTAGGTATTGCTCACGCTCACTCGTTGACAGTCATCTTGATGCGATTTGAAATTAATTGCATTAATTTTTTTGGGGTGGGGGATGATGTCACGAGTGGAGTGAGTGCAATTAAGGGGATTGCTACAGAGCGGGTGTAGAGTAAGAAGGGCTCACAGTAGAAGACTAGTGAGAGAGTCTTTCCAGTAATGACTGGTACGTAGAACGTTGATTGATTATTATGATTGATGTATTATATTATATTCGTCTATTACCATGATGTAAATAAGTATATGTGAGGAATGTGGAAGTCCTTGATATTGGATATAGCAATGTGCGCCATGAGCGATAGATGAAAGTGAGTTCATGGATTTGTAGCGCGAGTGAGTAGTGTGTACTCCGATGGAGGTGTGTTACCGTAAGATGTGTGGTGAGTGAAAGGTGAACTAGTGTGTGTACGCTTCATGGATTGTAAGGAGAGGTGGAGTGAATAGAAATGGTAGGGTATTATACCAATGTAATGTTATTCTTGTAGGTGTCGGGGACGGGCCGAAGAGCCACCTCGATGAGCACAAGTGATAGGCCAGCATAGGGCCGGAGGCCATACATAGGCCAGAAGTGAGACTGTCGGTGCAGGACAGTAGAGGCACATAAAGTCGTGGCAGTCGGGCCACGGACAGGGACGTAGATATGAGAGTGAATGAGATACTATATTATTGCCATGATGATGGGCGAGTGAACTGATAAGTTGTATGGCAATAGGAAGGTGATGTTGAGAGACTGCGGTGCCAGTGAATCATTAATGTACTATTAAGACCCTGAGGGGAGAGGTTGAGGCCGAAGTGCCTTAGGAGTAACTACCGGATTGTGGATCCGAGGGAGAGTGTGTGTGAGAATAAGGCCGTTGTACGGCAGTTCATTTCAATAATATAATGTATGTAATTGCGCTATTATATGTATAATTATGTTTAATAAATGTGTGAGTCTGATGGGTTGTTTTGTTAAGTGTTAAACTTGTTTGTTCGTGATTGTCGTCCTGTCATAAACTATTACATCTCCCAGTCTGGGATTTGTGACACAGAACTTTCGAGCTTTTCTCTGCTCCCAAGCAGCACGCATTTATGTAGAGTACCGATAATACTTTTACACCAGAGTAGGGGGTGAAAAATCGTGTCAAGCGCCTTTCCCAAAAATACAACGTCGTCAGCCCGGTAAGGATTTGAACCCCGGACCCCACGATCTCATGTCCGGCAGCCTAGCCACTAGGTCACTGGCGCCACAATACTACATACCAGTATAGGCTACAGTTCTTATATTATCACCAGGTCGGTTCCTAAACTCTGTGCACAGCAGTCACAGCGCAATGCCTTTTTCTCGTACCTCACTCATATATAATATATAATAATAATAAAATTTTGTACAGCGCTTGAAATGTCGAAAAGAGCATCTCAAAGCGTTTTACAATAGGCCCAATACAATAAAAACTAATTACATTGTACATTTGAAAAAAAAACAACAACATAAAATATGGATGTTTATACAATAATGAGCTTTATTACTTTTATGTGGTAGGTCTACTCACCTTGAACTTGCTGTGGAGTTGTGAAATTCTGTTTCCGTAGAAGTTAACACACTTTTGGCAGTTTTTTTTTTTTTTTACTGTAGCAATCACTCAGTCAATGACATTCTGGGCCTCGACACTTTCGTTGACCTGTTATGTCATGTCCATCAGTCCTGCAAAGTTGTCATTGACTGAGGGGTTACGTGTATGGCCAGCCCCGTTGAGCGAGCAGCATACAGCTCAGCATAGAACTGCGCCGTGCCATCGAGTGGTGAAAATTAAATGCTGTATAAAATGTGGGGTCGTGTCAAACCCCACGACGTACGGGAAGGAATGAAGAATATTTTGCTATATAAAACATGGGGTCGGGACAGACCCCGCAATGTACGGGAAAGGGTAGTAGAAATGCACGTGCATTGGTGAGCAAAGTTTCCAATGCTTTTTAATTTTGAATATGTGAGTCGATGTGCGATGACGTCATTGAGGAATACATGGAGTATCGAGCTCCTGGAACTAAAATTGAATTAATGAGGAGAGCACATTTTAGAGGGCGTGGGGTCTCTAATGACCCCCGACGTACGGCGAGGGTTAATATGTCAGTATTCTTTTTGATGTTGTTTTTATTGTTGTTGATGTTGTTTTTGTTGTTGTCATTAGTGTCGTCATGCCGATGCTGTCAGTAGTTTATTGGAATGACTTTCGTTTGCCGTTCTGATTGGTCAAATTTCTCTCTAAGTTTGGTTTTCATCTTTTACATGAATTCACGTATCTATTCAAGGGGGGGCGTTTACTATGAAGTCTGGGAAGAACGTTTACTTCATAGTATCTGGTACGGGGTAGGAGGGGGGATAAACTGATGTGAAGTATTTGTTCCCCCCGGGAACTTTTACCTCATGCACAGTAAACATTTCCCAGGACAAAGTACAACGCCACCTCCCCCCCAAAATCACCAAAAAAACTCCGCAATTTTAAAAAAGAATGCAAAAAAACAAATCGTTTTGATACAGAAACAATATTCGAAGCTGTAATTACTAGCCTTTCATTAGGTTTTCAAGATTAAATGTTAAAATTCTCGAAAATCTTCAATTCTGGCAAAATACAGAAGGGGGGGGGGGCGGGAGCTTTCACTACAAAGTATTTGTTCCGGGGGAACCTCCACTATGAGGGACCAAATACTTCGTCACACCGGGAAAAAAGACATTCACGAAATATCATAAAAACCACAGAAAAACTGTGGGGTCGCGGCAATAGATTAAAAAAGTATGACAGGAAATTTGATTGTGCACCTCAATTTACACATTGGTGATCGAAACTCAACTTTACAAATGACATTTGTGTGTGCGTGTGTGTGTGTGTGTGTGTGTGTGTGTAGGCTTAGATCTACTGCCTGAGTCAGCGAACCAACTAGTCATAATAATGATCATAATACGTCTAATGCTAATCACAGCACAGCGCTTGAGATGTTTTCAATCTGTCATGACGTCACTATCAGCACACAAAAACTCGAAAAGACACAATAAACACCAGTTTTTGATATCATGTCAGGCCTTTGGCCACACAAATACACAGACATGGAGTTTAAAGCGGTGTTTCTTAACCTTTACCCAACGTCAACCAAACCCTAACCTCAACCCTGACCCCTAACCCCAACTCTAAACCCTAACCCTAACGCTTCCACAGACTACTGCATGGGCCTATCTTTACAAATGTTTATCGCAGAAATGGCCGAATGTGGACTCAAGGACATCAACAATGGCTTCAGAGATAGTGGAACACTGCCCTTTGTACTGAGGAATCCCGTCTCATTGTTCAAATTGACAGGAGAGAAAGATTACACTGACAAAGAGAGGACAGCCCCCCCCCCCCCCCCCCAGCTTGCATCCGGCAAAAAATGGACCGCTTTGATATGGACGTATGATGGTATTCGATGGAATCTCGACCTAAATCCGATATAGCATCTATGCAATGACTTTGACCGACACATCAGGAACTGGCCACGCCCTCAACAAACTATTCAGTAACTTGAGGAGGCGCTAGTTCAGGAACAGCTCAGAATTCCACACAGGACAATTACAAATGTCATCAACTCACTGAATGGATGTTTTTTTTGGCAGACATCCAGAGGGTTAAGAGGGGTGTGACAGAAGTGTTGAGACTCAGTAATAGTTGATGTGTTTAAATTGTCAGGTAGATCTACGGCCACAAAAACGAGCTCCTTTTCCAATGGTCAAAAGTAAAATGGAGCCCGTAATTTCAACCAATGATTCTCAAACTGGGCGATTTTGATTTCCATCGGGGCAAAAATGAAGAAAATGGCAACAAAGGGCAAACACGTTGAAGGAGAGCAATTGGGTGTGTGCGTGTGTGTGTGAAAACTTGAATGGGGAGCGATTGGGGGGCATATGCAGGGCAGATCACAGATGGCAGATGGTGCCTTTGTTCAACAGCTCATTAACAGAAAAAGCCATTAAAAAAAAACAACTGCATTTGATAAAGAACTTTCTATTTTTGTAATGAATAATTAACAAAATTTTGTCACTAAAAATGGTTTGAAAAACTGAACATCATAATTTGTGTGTCGTCTGTCTCCTTGTGGACTATCTGTTGGGTGTGAGTAGGGATGGGGGGAGAGAAAGAGGCAATGACACAAATTTTGGAGCCTGAGTGTGGCAATGCCTGAGAAAGGTTGAGAATCACTCCTTAAAACCTGTTCACTTGATCCTTCCTTATATGTAATGGTATCAGTTAGGTCTGGAAATTAAACAGAAACGCTTTTGATGGTAGCAAATCACTTTTACGTCATTCACTGAAGCATCACAAAGACGATTATCAATGATATAATACAGGAAATCCTTGCATTCTTCTCTATTGTGTTTAGGCCCTGCAGATGGTGGTGTTAGATAGCCTAAATGGGCAGAGTTTGTGAAACACGCAATATTTCATGTCTAATCGAGCAAATTCAATGGTGTGATTTTCCACATAAAGTGCCAAGCCCACGCTTGTTCCTTCTGAGGCATTAATAAAGCTATCGCCAGGTGCATTATGCAGCACCAGAACAGAACTGTTTAGCACCTCAGTCAGCCAAAAAAAAACAACCCAAAAACAAAGACATTAGGAAGCAGCAGAATTTACTAGAATGTTTCTCCAATTTACCAAAGCACAAATGAATAAATCCTGAATCTGACAGTTTTAGTGATGTAAGTATTTGGTGGCAAACAGACAGACATACAGACAGACCTACAGTGTATGAATTTTTGAGTCCACTAAATATTTCTGCCTTTTTTGGGTTGTTTTTTTGCTCTTTTTCTCCAACCAAAAATTGCTGTTAAATCAGGGGCAGCAACTGCAACTTGCAGAATGTTTAGAGGACAGCACAAAAACTGCATTGGATTTTTGTCCCCTTGGATTTTCTCCTTCTCTTTCACTTCACTCTCTTCTCCTCTACAAAACAAGTACTGTAATCCTCTTGATCTTGTGTCATTTATTTTATTAAAAAATCACAAGATAAATAATACGTAAAATCAAAGTGAAAAAAATAAGGCAAATTTCTTACTGCACTCTTCAGCAAAGTGTTTCCATGGTAACTATCACTGCAGTACAACGTGCTCTGCCAAAGCACAATTAGTTAGTTATGGTGAAAAGTCATAAACACCAACAACAGGGAGGGGGGGGGGGGGGGGCGGGCAGGAAAGCAAACATTCCCCAAAACCTTTCCTGTGAGGGGGAATGTGCTTTTGCAGGTCAGTGACAGAGCAAGATGCAAACATCAATGCAAAAACCACCAGCGTACAGCAGCGTAACTGATAAATATTCATGGCAAAATTTGACAATGATTTATTTTCATATCTTCACAAAATTAAAAACCTATTTCATAATTCAGAAGTCAAGGATTCTCAGACTTTCCTGTATGAAAGTTTGCAGAGTTTGATTCATAATCATACCTAATCTCTGTTTGCCCAGCATATTGTTTCCCTTGATTGATAAATGAATAACTGCAGAGTTCAGAATTGTACAGAAAGTATCAGTAGAGACAAACTTACTGAGGGTTAGAGGGTCAATGACATCAAAGTGTCAGAAATCTGCTGCATGCAAAAAAAAAATTTTGTGACCTGAAAAGGAAGTCAGTGAAAACTGGGCACAATCAGACAATGTCATAAATTAATTATCATCTCAAGTTGGAATCATCTTTGACATTGTAATTTCTAACTTTCAACTTTGATTGTTTCATTTGAGGCTTGCGTAACTTTTCAGCATATTTGATCCCTGCACGGGGTGGATTCTGAGCCTTATGGAGTTTGCTCTCTGAAGGGGCACGGTGACCTTCCAGATGGAATCCATCATGTGCCGCAAAACTGTTGGGTGATTTATCTAAAAAAAAGAAAAGAAAAGAAAGATTTGGGTCAAATGGATGAGTTATTTTTATAAATAATACAGTTTAACATAGTCTGATGACAAATTTAAATATTGCTGTCTCAAGAAAAATCCACAAAGCTGATTTTTAACCCTGATCCCATGTTGAGTTCATTCGACCACATAACAACCAGGGCAGGCACTTAACTTGTACTATAGTCCGTTCACCGAGGCGTGATCACGGTTTAGTTGGATTTTCTCAGCTATTACGAAATACAGCGTCCTGAATTTTTGCATGCAGTGTTACATTTATCATGACCCTACAAATCTTGAATTTGAAGTCTCTGCACAGTACCGTTCTTTCAAAGAGGCGAATTCCTTTGATCTTTTCTTTGTTTTCAATTGAATAGGCCCCAAACTTAGATGTTTACAGTATACGTGTGTTCCAACATGATCTGTCACTTCTCATTTCCCTGTAGTTGATCTAAATTCCTAAATATAGTAACAATCTGTGGTGAACTGCAGTGGTGTAGCATCAAGTTAGGGACTTGAGGTTTGCTTTACACGTAAATGCATTTATTGTTACTTTCCTGTAAGATAAAGCTACTACAGATTCATTACTTATCAATTGAAAACAGCCTTCTAGTTAGGCTAAACGGTAACATTCTATGAAAGATAAAGTTTGTAAAGTAGCTAGGCTTTCCAATCTGTATTAACTTGTGAGAAATATACATATCGAGATATGACCACCCTTTCCCCTCTGAGTCCCTGTCATTGCAAGAGCATGGCCTTGTGGGTACAATGATCAGGCTGCGGGCTTGGGACAATCTTAGGCCCAATAGGAAGGTTAGCCCTAAATGGGCGTTGTTTTTTTTTCGTTTTATTTCAAACAGGCAAGCACTTTTCCATG
The DNA here is from genome assembly GCA_963931925.1 of Onchidella celtica. Classification (NCBI taxonomy): domain Eukaryota; kingdom Metazoa; phylum Mollusca; class Gastropoda; order Systellommatophora; family Onchidiidae; genus Onchidella; species Onchidella celtica. The sequence goes on from OZ007568.1 coordinate 835,914, forward strand.
TTTTTTAATGTTTTATCATCTCAGTCGCTTTCTGAGTCGGATGTCTCCATTGGATTGATGACGATATTCGATTGAATAAAATGAAGGCCCTCGTTTTGCCAGTATTCTTCCTCCAACCGCGATACACGGTCCTCTCACTTGGAGAACAATTCTGCAGCGACTGTTTTCAATGCTGCATGAGTTAGATTTTGGATGTCTGACAGTTTGAAGGTCTTGTACTCCAATGTTCTGCATTGTATTGATTTTGATGTTTAAATCCACAATGAAAGGAATTCTGAAATTGAAAGATCTCTGACAACGCCTCTGACTCTGTGTTGGCCTTCCAGTGAACAATCACGAGAGTTTGTTTTTAATCACGTGCTGTACCACATTTTAGTGGGGCTCAAAACCAAGTGTTAAATTATTACAGTAAACCACCTAAATGTTTACCCTTGTCGGCGCTCTCTTTATTTATATACCGCAAATAAACAAACTCGAAAACTACTTGAATGATTCGGGGGCAAAAAATCTGGGTTAGGGTCATCACAAATCTAAGATTTCATGCCAAATTACATTCAAATATCATCGACGGTTGCAACGCTATGAGCAGTTTTTTTGTGATCATGCCTCGATGAACGGACTATAACTACATCTATCATGGCATTCACTTCTCCCTGTTTGAAGGCTCAACTTCTATTCAACCTCCTTACCGACTTGGGCAAAAGAGTTGGATTTCCAGCTCTTAAAGTACCGTATAATTACTTATTGTACATAAAGCGATATAAACCAAGCAACAAAATATCTTTCTAATTATCACATCAAACAAAGACAACGCCCAACAACCAAGTCAATCATTTCTCCCAGTTTTCCCTGATGAAAAAGCAACCAAAAGATATCTTAATGCTGCATTTCTTCTAGTATTATATTGGAATTAATTATTATGCACAAAAAGTTTATCAAACCAACAGACAGCCCCCTCCTTATTATATCGCATGTACATGACAACCAGCATCAAATTCAACACTTTTTCCTCAGACTATTACACAAGTATGACAATGAGTTACTACACTTCATCGTAATAAGCATAACTGGACAATATCATTTTGTTAGATACAGTACGATGGGTTGATAGGATTGACAAACAAATGAAACGAGAGTGAAAAAGCCATCGGTCGGAGCAACCAAGTAAACAAAACAGGAGACGCTGCTTTACTCTCCCCCAGATGTAGCCTTGCACAGGTTAAAGGTTGCAAAGTGAGGAGCAACAAAGTGGCCTTCCCTGGTTATAGGCAGGGGCAGCTATGGCGACCTCATACTGGACCACGGTTAACTTCTGTTGCAAAGGCTTTATAAATCTTTATAATTATTTAATACAACCTACTGACCCAACTTTATTCACAGGTTCCTTTCTGTTTGAGATGGTGTCTTTTGGACATTTCATCAGTACAGGCCACCAATAAGTGTTTTTAAAATTTTTCTTGTTTCACAATTTTCAAATTGAGTATTCACTTTTGCCTGTCAGTAACCATTATCACTGCCGAGTATATTTTTTAGGCTTAGCTTGGCCTGAACAATTATTAAATTTACAGGTCCTTACAAACTAATTCTGTTTGTTAACAGTGAAAACAAAAATTTATCTTCCTCTTGTCCTAATCTCTTACAAGTTGATCAGCTGAGCCAGAAATGACATCTCCAGTGACCTGACATAAAAAATCTGGGCAAAATGTTTAATCTGCACTCTGTGTGCCACAACATTACTTCCCTTTACTGTCAATGCCTAGAATGCCCCACCCCCCCCTCCCCCCTCCTCCCCTTTTCCTTTAGTGGCTGAGATAATGTGGGGCAGTTACTGTATGGGCATGGGGTGGGGTGAGGCTAGTACACAGTCATACACGCTGGTGTCAGTTCACCAATTGGTCGATCAAGTATTAATTAATTATCAATTAACATCAGGCGTTCACTTTGCCTCCACCAACACTGAAGAGGACAAAAAGTAGCAACTCAATTTTTCATGGTACTTTACCTGGCTGATGTCAAAATGTAGTACAAATAAGTGTTAAGTTAGGAAATTAACCCATGGCATAATTAAGTCGTTTGTTACAGGTACGTCATGATAAAATAATTCCGCAATAATTTCCCTTAATCCAAATACGAATTTTTTTTATTACTGGAGGTTAATGGACTAATTCGATTGATGAAATCTTATTAACAAGCAAAACAGTTACAAAACATTGAGTGTGTTGTTTCACTTTGTATTTGCCTGGCTCATCACAAGTTGTTTAAAATATTTTTCACTGGTCAAAGGTTTCAGGATGAGATTTTGAGCATCAACACAATGTTGCAAGAGGTTACAAATATCTTTCAGATAATGAAAGTCTGAGGCAATAAAAATTTAAATCTAGATTCAGACATTGGAAATGAATGGGTACGAGATGTAGTCACTCATTCAGACATTGGAAATGAATGGGTACGAGATGTAGTCACTCATTCAGATATTGGAAATGAATGGGTACAAGATGTAGTCACTCATTCAGACATTGGAAATGAATGTTTACGAGATGTATTCACTCATTCAGACATTGGAAATGAATGGGTACGAGATGTAGTCACTCATTCAGACATCAGGAATGAACAACGCTGAGCCATCAACAATCCTAAACCTATTGATTTCTTCATTCAGTTCTGAATAATAATCATAATCATATCACAATAATCATTTTACTGATCGTGTCAAACAGATTAATGTAAATATTTGAAAACGACCTTAAAGTGTCCAGATCTAGTATGCTAGAGTGCCATGAGAAACCCATGAAGTTTGAGTACAGCACTCCTGCACAGGTTCATACAAATAAAAATAAATCTCTCTACCCAACACAACCTGCGGAATGTTGTGGGTGACCTATGACCTATGTAGGCATCTCTCTTGCTCGGCACCTACAACAGCCAAACGTTTTTGTGCAGGTTATCTTCTGTCTGAAACACACGATGCCTTTTGTCTTTGACCTGCTGTTAGAACCCATCAGTCACTCATGACTTCTCTGTAAGGGTGACAAGAGATGAGAAGGCATTGTAATGGGTATAATAATTCCTCATTGACTGACATCAAGATTGATGTATGGCATGTTAACCTGCTTGCTTACCGTATGTTGATGCAGGTGGTCCACGCGATCGTGGTGTGGAAGGCCCAGCACTAGGGTTGGACTCTTCCAGCATTTGCCAAACTTTCTGTAGGGAGTCACCTCCCCCTGAGGACATGCTGACCAGTAACTGGGGATCTGTATCACGTGACACTAGCGGCTGATTGCCTGGGGGAGGAGAAGGTAGTTGGGAATGAATATATTGGAAGTTCCTGTCTTGGTTGTCTGTGATGTGGAAAAGTAGAGAATGATTTAGGTCAATGTAGGAGCGTCAAATGTCAGAAATGATGCCGATTTTCTTTCTGCCCTCCAGAGACAATAATTAAAATATAATAACAATAATAATAAACTTGCAATTTATATTTTCCATTTTTTATCAGGGATCAACCATTAACCAAGCACCACAAATGAAGAATATTCATCTATATCTAGATTATAGATAATGTGCTGATTCAGTAGTTTAGAACGTTGAAAATTTCATTCATACAGGACATACAGATGGTCTCTCATACAGGACATATAGATGGTCTCTCATACAGATGGTCTCTCTCTCATACAGGACATACAGATGGTCTCTCATACAGGACATACAGATGGTCTCTCATACAGGGCATACAGATGGTCTCTCATACAGGACATACAGATGGTCTCTCTCTCATACAGGACATACAGATGGTTTCTCATACAGGACATACAGATAGTCTCTCATACAGGACGTACAGATTGTCTCTCATACAGGACATACAGATAGTCTCTCATACAGGACATACAGATTAGTTGGTCTCTCATACAGGGCACACAGATGGTCTCTCATACAGGACATACAGATTAGATGGTCTCTCATACAGGGCATACAGATGGTCTCTCATACAGGACATACAGATAGTCTCTCATACAGGGCATACGGATTAGATGGTCTCTCATACAGGGCATATAGATGGTCTCTCATACAGGACATACAGATGGTCTCTCATACAGGACACACAGATGGACTCTCGTAAAGGGCATACAGATGGTCTCTCATACAGGACATACAGATGGTCTCTCATACAGGACATACAGATTAGATGGTCTCTCATACAGGACATACAGATGGTCTCTCATACAGATGGTCTCTCTCTCATACAGGACGTCTCTCATACAGGACATACAGATGGTCTCTCATACAGGGCATATAGATGGTCTCTCATACAGATGGTCTCTCTCTCATACAGGGCATATAGATGGTCTCTCATACAGATGGTCTCTCTCTCATACAGGACATACAGATGGTCTCTCATACAGGACATACAGATGGTCTCTCATACAGGACATACAGATGGTCTCTCATACAGGACATACAGATGGTCTTTCATACAGGACATACAGATGGTCTCTCATACAGGACATACAGATTAGATGGTCTCTCATACAGGACATACAGATGGTCTCTCATACAGGACATACAGATGGTCTCTCATACAGGACATACAGGTGGTCTCTCATACAGGACATACAGATTAGATGGTCTCTCATACAGGACATACAGATGGTCTCTCATACAGGACATACAGATGGTCTCTCATACAGGGCATACAGATGGTCTCTCATACAGGACATACAGATTAGATGGTCTATCATACAGGACATACAGATGGTCTCTTATACAGATGGTATCTCTCTCTCATACAGGACATGGTCTCTCATACAGGACATACAGATGGTCTCTCATACAGGGCATACAGATGGTCTCTCATACAGGACATACAGATGGTCTCTCATACAGCACATACAGAGGGTCTCTCATACAGGACATACAGATGGTCTCTCATACAGGACATACAGATTAGATGGTCTCTCATACAGGACATACAGATGGTCTCTCATACAGGACATACAGATGGTCTCTCATACAGGACATACAGATGGTCTCTCATACAGGACATACAGATTAGATGGTCTCTCATACAGGACATACAGATGGTCTCTCATACAGGGCATACAGATGGTCTCTCATACAGAACATACAGATGGTCCCTCATACAGGAAATACAGATGGTCTCTCATACAGGACATACAGATGGTCTCTCATACAGGACAAGAAGTTTGTAAAGCAAGTAAATTTCACTAAAGGATCCTGGAAAGTCAAAAGGTCAAGGCAGTGTCAGTCACATTTGTCCATTTGTCAGTTTGCCTGTTTTTATTTTGCAAAAGTAGGTATAGACCATGTAAATATGAGCTTGCTTTTCCAAGAATTTTGATACCAAATTTATTATTCTGGCTTAAAGGCTATGAAAGTTATGGCATTTTCAAAAGTGAAAAAACACCTCGAATTTGCTGCCTTTTGCAAATTGCACGATAGTCCAACTTTGACCGCCCATAAAATGACAATTTATTGAGTCATGGCATTAAATAATAATTCTCACTATCCAAATCAAGGGGGTATACATTACGCTTAATTTTTTTTGAGGCTACGAATATAATACAAGCATCTCATTTTACTGCTTTTAGCCAGCAAACTTCATCCGATGTTATTTTTCTGTGAACTCTTACAGGGGAGACAAAAATAATGTTTTTGTTTTTTTTTTAATTGAAAAGGAGGTCAACCGTGTCACCACTGACCTAGCACTGAGTGTCGGATAAAGGTGGCCAAATCAAGCATTGGATGGGTCTATAAAAACAGTCGGCACTTCGCGCCAAAACATGCCCCATGTCTGATCTTGGCGTCCTCTTATAATACAAAGGCTGAGATTTATTTGCGTATAATTTTGATCCTGATCTATAAAAGTTTCCGTTAGTTTCTCGGTCTACAAACTTTTTAACAAATGATTTTCAAAGGAATTTCAACTTAAAACAAGATGAAAAATACATTGAATTAAACTTCATCTATCTGGCTTCCTGTGTGAGTTATTTTCAAACACGTGCGCTACATCAGCGTGACGCTCTGCGACCCTTTGTTATGAGGGGGTCGATTTGGTATGCGCAGCTCGGAGCGAAAACGGCAAGACTATGCCCGGTTCAAGCTATATAAACACAAAGGTTAAAACATTAAACAATGCAAAAGGAAGTATATTTTGTCAGAGGAAGGATTGAACTTTATATTGATGTAGGATACACGTGGCGTTTCACATAAATACATAGCAGTAATAGCCTAGTAATGTTGGCCTAAAATTATGCCAAAACAGGATTTCGCCCCTTTAGCGGGCAGTTTGGACTACCTAATACTACAGAGAGAAACCACCAGCGCTACAGAGGGAAACCTAATGGTACAGAGGGAAACCACCAGTGTGTACAACACACAAACACACAAACATTCTGTGGAATCTGCAAGGACACTGCATTCCTTTTCTTCCACATGATGCAGATCAAGAAAAAAATCATGGATGAAAATAAGAAATTCCTTAACTCAGTCAGACCTGGTACCTGAAGCTGAGCTTGTGGGCGTACAGCTTGCCGGAGATTTTTACAAGTTTAATTGAAAATAATTGTTTTCTTTCCCATCTGCACAACATTTGGAAAGAATATTGTTCAACATTTCTAATTTAAAACACAGTTTATTTCTAGTTTGTATCTTTGATGAATTTCTTGTCATTGATGGATAAAAAAGGTCACCGGAACGAAAGAAAAAGTAAAAAGTGAAATGTTCATCCTGTCACAAACAAATAAACCCACAAATAAAACCACAAGAGAAAAAAAAATGTGTTGACATGAAAGGTAAAAGAAATTAAAACTTGTTATAGCGTGAATTCATTGGACATCAGTCAGTGAAAAACCAGCGGTATAAAACAAGCAAAGAGGAGCGTTACCACACCATTGCAGTTGCAGGAGAGAGAACTAAATTCCCATGTAGAGCTGTGCACCAGCTGCCAAAATCTCCATACAGAAGTGATGAAAAAAGCATCACAAGACATTTAGATAGCCTATTGCAAGCCATAAAATGGTTCATCCTTTGCTTCTACTACTGTTCATTTTGATAAACAACATTAGTGTGAGGTCCCGTGACTATGTCAATATAATCTGGGTCAAAGCTGAGCGACTCAGCCACTTACCCTCTCCGTCTCTTCCAGGTGCCTCCCTGTTGTCATGGCAACCATGATCAACATCCTGTTTGGCTCCTCCATCTTTAAATCGCTGCACAAACTGAAGTTCCTGAACAAATAATGGAAATCAGATATGAAAACTGAAACTTTAACACCACCAACAGCTACAACAACATAAACTCTCACAATTTGTCTCAACAATTAGACCAAAAATCCTTCAACCCCTGTTTACCTTCCTGTCTCAACTATTTACAGCCCAGCTCACCTGTAAAAATAAATTATTTTGAAGTCCAATTTCTTCTCCCATATCTTTAAATTTACAGAAATATTGACTTCATGAGAATTTCTAAATGGTATTCCACAAAAACGTCCATTTAAATTTGATACAAGTGGAAACTTTGTGTGCTACAAAACTTCCTGTAAACTGGTGGTTGACTCTGTTGTCACCAGTGACAGGCTTGAAATATTTTCTACCAAAACAACAAATGAATAGAGAAAATGTTAGAGTCGTCATTGGTAGAGAAAAGGTAGAGATGTAAAGAAAATGTTAGAGATCACAGATGTAGAGAAAATGTTAGAGATGTGAGATATAGAGAAAAGCTTCAACTCCTATACCTGCAGCGTTAACTGATACTGAAGTTTCTCCAACTGAGATAAACGACCTAACATGACCTCTGACCCCTGACTGTCATGTTTACTGTTGTCATGATTGACATTCTCCAGGTCATTCTGTGGCTTCTTCAGTCCTGGTCTGTGGGCTGACTTTTCTGGAATTTTCTCTAGGACTGAAAGTTGGCAGAAGATTAGACAAAGTTTCAGGGATGTAAGTCACCTTATCCAGTAAAAAGAAGAAAGGCCCCGAGGAGAAGCTACCCCTAAGTGTACTTGTTACATGATATGGCTGCAGTGAATCAGATAAACATTTACACTAAAAGCTAAAGAAAATGTGAAAAATCAGCACAAAATTTCACCCTTGAACTTTGAATTGAGTGTGATGACTATCTGAAATTGTAAACCTCATTCTGGCACTGACAGCATCTGGTAACTAAGGAATGTAATGTTAACTATCATAAATATGCTGATGATACCCAGCTCTAGGTTTCTGATGAACCATCAAATGTGTCCATGCTGGTGAGCAAGACAGAAAACTGTATCTCTCAAGTTCAGTCGTGGATGAATGAAAATAAATTGAAAATGAACGAAGAGAAGACTGAAATTCTAGTATGCCATGGTAAGAATAGACCTGACATAAACGTCGGTCAAATGACTATCGAGCAAAAAATGATTAAAACATCAGTGAAAGCAAAGAATCTTGGTGCTATTTTCGACTGCAACTTGTCAATGGTACATCACATCAATAACCTGTCAAAATCACTATATTTAGAATTACGTAGGTTAAGTAAACTATCATTAATACTCCCTAAAGAGTCAATGCAAGTTTTGGTTTCATCCTTCATTTTTTCTCGTCTCGACTATTGCAACTCTCTTCTTAAAAACCTTCCAGCAGAACAAATTAGCAAACTTCAGAGAATTCAAAACAATGCTGCTCGATTAATACTTAAACAACGCAGAAGAGAACATGTTACACCTTTGCTTATTGGTCTTCATTGGCTCCCTGTAAAGGCAAGGATAGATTTTAAAATTGCAGTGTTATGCCACAAATGTCAGTACAACAATGCTCCTCTTTATCTTATAAATTTTATTCATCCGTATAAACCATCTAGAGCATTAAGATCTTCTGATAAAAAACTACTAGAATCTAAATTTGCTAAAACAAAAAAATTTGGAGAGAGAGCGTTTTCTGTGTGCGCACCAGCTGTATGGAACTCCTTACCACCAAATATTCGAAATATAGAAAGCGAGGCACTTTTTGGATCTGAAGTGAAAACCTATCTCTTCAGAAAACACTTTGATGTGTAGTCTGATATGTATTGGTGTTTTGTGCGTGTGTGTGAAGGAGAGAGAGAGAGAGAGACAGGAGGGAGAGATAGTGTTTGTGCGTGTGTGTGTGTCTTTGTGTGTGTTGTCAGTTGCTAGGAATGAGATTTGTCTGTTTCTGCATGTTTTGTAAAGCGCATAGAGCATCTTTGGATATGCGCTATATAAATGAACTTTATTATTATTATTATTATGTTTTTACATTGCCATTACCGCTTGAAGTGGCAAAAGTTACCAAGACAGGAGATGGTGGACAAATGGATCAGCAAGAAGTTCAGTCATGAATCAGAGAGTCAAAACTACATTTGCAAGAGTGGACAGGCAGGCCCTTTGCAGAGACCCAGGCCCTCACCCACGACAGAGAGAAATGGAGGAAGGAGGTGTACAGTGCATCAAGGCGGCGCCCCGACGACACCGCAAGGGGTTAAGGGAAACAACAACAACAACATTGAGCTTGCTTACATTTTTATTCTTTAACTCTTTCCCTACCGCGAGCTGCATTTTGCGGCTCAAGCGTAATCCCCATTCCTACCGCGAGCCGCAAAATGTGGCTCATGAAATTCATGTTCAATTCCAATCCAGTGTTTACGAAACACAATTTTTGAGAATATAATTCACCGTTGTACATTCAAACCTTAATATTTTGAATCTACATTCATTTTCACACAATTTCATATTTTTTGGGGGAACAAAATGATGGCTCAAATATAGCTTGGTACAACCGTGGAATACTGCCCAGAATGTGTGGTAGGGAAAGAGTTAAATGAAATTAGTTCACTTTCCAAACTGTCATCTTTACATAATAATTTCTTTGTTCTGGTTGTATTTATCAACGCATTTTACTCAAACTCGAAATATCATCAAATTTTGCTGACATTTTCACTCCACATTTCTCTTTTTTACAACTCTAAATACAATTTTCTACTTTTACTGAGCCCTGGACAATACATGTATAGTTTAAAGGGAACATCAAACATGACACACGGATGTCAGCATTTAAAAAGTTAAGGATATTGCAATTCCCTACCACTTTGAATGAAATACATGTATAACTCTTGAATACAGAAAACAAAAACAAATGTTCATGACCAGAAAAAAGATTTCCAAATGGCTACTACATTACTTAATTCTGCTTATTATTACTTTCTCACATTTCTTGAACACAATCAACCCATGGTGATCTCAGTAGAAATTTTTGCCCAGAGGAGGAACCAAAAATCTCACTCGAGCTGCAACTCCAAAAAGCTGACGTATTATAATTTATATAATTCAGATTATCATTAAAACATTAAATTTTTAACAAGAAAATAAACTACAAAAAAGTTCCAATGTCCATGTGACCTTCACTAAGACAGATCACCCATTCTGGACAACGAAGTGAAAAGTTTTGTCTTACTTAAGTTGCTAATGTTTCAAGTCACAAAGTTACACTTTCAGTTTTCAAAAGTACAGCGGAGAACGGTTGTCTACTGTACATCCATTGCCTAAATCCATTTCACTTCAACATACTCCACAATAATTTAGCAAACAGTAACAAGTTCAAGTAAAACAAAAGATATCTCTATGAACAGAACTAATTTTACTGGTACAGTGTAGTACTGAAACATTGCAAACATATTTGTTTGAGGGAAGCTATTTTCAACAGGCTCCAGTCCAATCATTACTCGTCATGCTCATGAATGACTGGGGAAATACAATTTCTTCCCTTGCCACATGGAGCCCCAAGAAAAATCACTATAGTCTGGTACTTCCTCCTTCATTTACCAATACAAGTAAATCTACTCAATATGGATGGCCTAATGGTTAAATGTGACAAGCACAAGGTTGCATAACTATGACAAAAACTTGTAAGTGTCCTATTGACAGTTATGTTCACCTGAAGCAAAACTGTATGAAGAAATGATTGCTCCTGCACTTGGTACATAACAAGATAGACAAGTAGAATTCTGAAATGCTTAGGAATTCTTAAATATAGTGGCAAAAAATCTGCAGTTAGACCTGTAATAATTTTATATTTAGCTAGAATGTCCTACTTGCTGGCTTCAGTTTTATATAACTACAATGTCCTACTTGCTGCCTTCACTTTTATATAACTACAATGTCCTACTTGCTGCCTTCAGTTTTATATAACTGCAATGTCCTACTTGCTGCCTTTAGTTTTATATAACTGCAATGTCATACATGCTGCCTTCAGTTTTATATAACTACAATGTCCTACTTGCTGCCTTCAGTTTTATATAACTACAATGTCCTACTTGCTGCCTTCAGTTTTATATAACTACAATGTCCTACTTGCTGCCTTCACTTTTATATAACTACAATGTCCTACTTGCTGCCTTCAGTTTTATATAACTACAATGTCCTACTTGCTGCCTTCAGTTTTATATAACTGCAATGTCCTACTGGCTGCCTTCAGTTTTATATAACTGCCATGTCATACTTGCTGCCTTCAGTTTTATATAACTGCAATGTCATACATGCTGGCTTCAGTTTTATATAACTACAATGTCCTACTTGCTGCCTTCAGTTTTATATAACTACAATGTCCTACTTGCTGCCTTCACTTGTATATAATTGCAATGTCCTACTTGCTGACTTCAGTTTTATATAACTGCAATGTCATACATGCTGGCTTCAGTTTCATATAACTACAATGTCCTACTTGCTGCCTTCAGTTTTATATAACTACAATGTCCTACTTGCTGCCTTCAGTTTTATATAACTACAATGTCCTACTTGCTGCCTTCAGTTTTATATAACTGCAATGTCCTACTTGCTGCCTTCAGTTTTATATAACTACAATGTCCTACTTGCTGGCTTCAGTTTTATACAACTACAATGTCCTACTTGCTGCCTTCACTTTTATATAACTACAATGTCCTACTTGCTGCCTTCAGTTTTATATAACTACAATGTCCTACTTGCTGCCTTCAGTTTTATATAACTACAATGTCCTACTTGCTGCCTTCAGTTTTATATAACTGCAATGTCCTACTTGCTGCCTTCACTTTTATATAACTACAATGTCCTACTTGCTGCCTTCACTTTTATATAACTACAATGTCCTACTTGCTGCCTTCAGTTTTATATAACTGCAATGTCCTACTTGCTGCCTTCAGTTTTATATAACTGCAATGTCCTACTTGCTGCCTTCAGTTTTATATAACTGCAATGTCCTACTTGCTGCCTTCAGTTTTATATAACTACAATGTCCTACTTGCTGCCTTCAGCTCAGCACGCAGACGGTTGTTCGACTCTGTCAGCTGCTGATTCTCTCGTGCCAGTTGAACAATCCGAGCTGCTGCAGTTCTGAGCTTAAGTTTCATGTCTGTTGTGGTGGTGGATTTCTCCCCAAGATCAGCAAATTTTTTGTGGATACTGTCTAAATCTGAACCGTTGACAGCAGCTGTTCGCTTGCGCAGCTGACTCAGCTCATTCTGTAGCTGCTGGATGTACAGCTCCTGAGAAGGAACAAACTTGCATGTCAAGGTGACATTGGATCATCTGACAGTTCTATGGTTTAAATCAAAGAAACTGCCATAAGAAACATGTAGGTGGAATCAACTGGAAAGATTCACAGAGAGAATGGAAAGTTTGGACAATAAATTTTCACATTCCATCAAGGTCAATAAATCTCATCATCAATCTTATTCTACCTACAGATTTTTGTTAAATGGTGTTTGAGTGTGTAATTATGATTACCGTATTTCTCGGTATACAGGTCGACCTGGCATATAAATCGACTCCCCAATCTGCTGTCCTAAACTTAGATTTTAAAAATTTTCTGGCATATAAGTCGACCCCCCCACTTTACACTATAAAATACTAAAATCACATACACACACAAAAAATACGCAAAAGGAATGTGTATGAGATCTGATTATTTTTTTCCTTAGAAGTGACCCTACCCTAGCGGTAAAACAAACAGCAGCATTGAATGGCTTTGGCCTGGTTGTTCTGGTCAGCAAATTTTTCCCTGTCTTTATATTGACTGCATATATTGTGTGACATCATCAATCGATAAAGACATTCTCCAGTGTATGATGTTCAAATGCAAGACTGTAGGCCTACTGCATTATCTGTTATCCCACCTTGCTATCAGTTGCGTGGAATTACTATTACGCAGTGTAACAATGCCGTACTCGTTATGTGTGCGACCTATACAATGAAGTTTTTGTTGGTTATTCAGTGTCAATGAACCGTCATCATCCGCCATCGATCTTTCCGCTGGAATGTATACTCAAGACTGGTGTGTAAACACATTGTCGACCTAAATTTTTTCCCGAAGATTTTGTATCCTGCATATTAGTTGAGTCATCCCCCTTCTCGAATGTGGAAAAAGAAGATAAAAAATGTCGACTTATATGCCGAGAAATACGGTATAGACGTCATAAACTTGACAGAGTTAAAAAAATTAGTCACTCCATGATGAATGTGTGTCACTTACCGATAAAAAGTGCCAAGATTGATTTATGAGTAGCATATCACAGTCTAATCAAACCAACTTGACAAAATACATAACCAAAGGCAAAGATACCAGAGACAAGAAAATGGAACAGCTGAATTGGGTGGTGGTGGGGGTGGGGATTGGGGGGGGGGGGGATGTGCACATGCCACCTAGCGGCAAGCTAAGGATAATGCTTTCATAATTTTCAAGAGGCGTTGGGGTAGACATTGTCCTATCTTGTCTAACTTTCTTGTATTTGATAAAACTGCAACTAAAAAACAATGGACATAGGACAGATGTAAACAATCAGATCTATCAAGGTCTGGACAAAATTGGTTGGAAAATCATCATGGAAACAAACCTTATGACTACCAGCAAAATTTGTGCCATCAATCAATTTGATATATCTCAAAGTTATATCTCATTGTTGATAATTATTCGAGCAAGAGGGGAATCCTCTACAAACTTAAGTTCTGGTCAAGATAAAAATGTCCTGGCTGAACTTCTCGGGATAATCACATTTTCTTGAAGCAGCTGTGATTTTGTTTTTCATGGGGGTCATTGGAAAATAGATATTCATAGACACATTTGTCTTAACGCTTGGCACACTGGGCAGTTGCCCCGGGGGCACCAAGAGATTTAGGGGGCCCCATGCATGCACATTTACATTGGTTTTTCAAACAGGGAAGAAAATCCACACATTACAAAAGAACCTGCCCAGGGGCCCATAAAGATGTCAAGATGACCTAGTTCCTAGGGCTGAACATGGTCCAAAACCACTTGACATACCAAAATGTTGCTCTCAACTTGAATACATGATAGAAGAATAAACAAAGGCCAAGGGCAGGATGAAAATTTTGACAAGACCAAGGTCAGACCGCAATTTCTGCCTTTGTTCTTTTGGTCAGGGCAACTGTCACAAGTGGAGTGAGCGAGATTCAAAGGATTGCGGGGAAGTGGGTATGGAATTGTAAGATTAACTCACGGATAGTGAAGCAGACAGTTAATTTGGAAGCGTGCAGGACATGAGTAAAGTTGGAGGCGATGAGGTAAAGCTTGTGTAATGAAAAGTCACTGCAAGCTGAGAAGTCCAAGAGGACAGACGTGAAAGAGAGCAGTCGGGAGTTTGTAGTGTATTCCAGTGAAGACTGGTAGGTTGAATTATAAGGATTGATAATTGTGGTGATAGATCTACTATATTCTGATGATGACAATGATGCAAATAAGTTATATGCGAGGACTTAAGGAGTGTGCAAGTCATTCGTTACTGTGTAAATAGATGTGAACAATGAGCGAGATTCGTATGTTAGGAGCAGGGATTCCTAGCCTAGTCGGAGTGCTGTGTAATGCTGTGGGGGTATGCTACAGTAGAGAGGTGTAGCTGTAGGGTGGGTGAAATGTGGAATGTGTGTGTACGCTTGATGATTCGTAGTGAGTGGTGAAGGGGATAGTAGGTACATAGTATTATAGAGATGTGATGTTATTCTTTATAGGTGCCGGGGACAGGCTGGAAGCTGTCGCGGCCATAAATGAGGTGCATGGGTTGGGCAGTGAGGCCACCCGCAGGACAGTGAGGGCACATTATCCGTGGCAGTCTGGCCACATTCAGGAACTATATGTATTAAGATATTGATGTGAGGTTGAGTATGGGCAGTGAGATATCGTGCTACAAGGCAGTGCAGCCATTGATGTATTGTTAGGCTGAGGCCAACTATCATATTGTAAAGGAGTGATTATCCTAGAGAGGAACGGGAAGGGGAATGAATGCTTAAGGGAACGAGTGAGATGTTGTACTTATTGGATTGTCGTTATTAATGTTGTAATAAATGTGTGAGCCTGTTTGATTGTTTTGTTAATTGTTATACTTGTCTGTTCGTGACTGTTACTGTCATATAAGTACATCTCCCAATCTGGGATTTGTTACAGCAACTAATGAATTCAGTGCAATTGTTTGCAGATCTGATTATTCCGTCTTGTCTGCCATCATGTCTGTATAAAATTGTATGGTATTTTGCACTTTAACCCTTACCCTGCGCGGGGCGGCAATAGTCGGTATTGACTTGCAAGCGCTCACGCCGCACGGGCGGCAAAAGTCGCCCCGGTCAAGCTGACCGCGCCATG
Organism: Onchidella celtica; assembly: GCA_963931925.1. Taxonomy (NCBI): domain Eukaryota; kingdom Metazoa; phylum Mollusca; class Gastropoda; order Systellommatophora; family Onchidiidae; genus Onchidella; species Onchidella celtica. Next base: position 851,555 of record OZ007568.1, read on the forward strand.
CGCAAGCCCTATTTTCAGGCGTCGGGTCACTGACCTTTTTGATTCGTAACCACCGTGTTATTGTTCACTGTATCTCTTCTAAATCAAACGCATTGTGACATGGACATGTTAACCAGTGAACCACTGGTCGGAATCACAAAGACTAAGCTTTCAAAGGCTCTCCCCACACTTTCAAAAGATGTAACATCGACATGCGAACTGTTGCTCAACAAATTTGCAATATTATCTCATTTTCTCACAAGCTGACCACCATCTGGAGTTGTCTGTATCTAAGAACCAATCAGAAACAAGCTCTGAAATAATCTTTGCCCCAAATGCCCACATTGGTTTATTAGTATGTGTCAATCAGGATGAAACCATTTGTGTAGGGCTTGGGAGGGCGTGGCTAGTTATCATGCTTCGTTCTCACGAAAACTACAGCTGTCAGTTTGGAATCATAAGTCAGATCATTGGTTAGAGGCTGACAGACTAAAGTTTTGCTGGTTAATTCATTATCAAGCGTGATAAGGCATAGCAGCGAATGTTTTCATACTGATCAATAAAAACCGAACCACGTGGACAGCGTATGTGGTCATCGTCTAGCGGCACGGGTCAGTGACCCCAGATAAGATTCTCCGTGAGTAAGGTCACTGACGGGGCAGCAGGCTTTACGGGTAGCGCGCAGGGTATGGGTTAAGGTTGTCTCACCTGAGCACCAAAATTGATGGATGGATGAGATTCTGCCATTTCCAGTTTGAGAGCTGATAACTGAAATTAGAGATCAATATCAGCTGTCAACTGAAGTCATTAAGATATTATTTCTACATTGTCATTAAGATATTATTTCTACATTGTCATTAAGATATAATTTCTACATTGTCATAAGATATCATTTCTACATTAAGCCATTAAGATATCATTTCTACATTAAGTCATTAAGATATCATTTCTACATTAAGTCATTAAGATATTATTTCTACATTAAGTCATTAAGATATCATTTCTACATTACGTCATTTAGATATCATTTCTACATTAAGACATTAAGATATCATTTCTACATTGAGTCATTAAGATATCATTTCTACATTAAGATATCATTTCTACATTAAGATCTCATTTCTACATTAAGATATCATTTCTACATTAAGTCATTGAGATATAATTTCTGCATTGAGACATTAAGATATCATTTCTACATTAGGATATCATTTCTACATTAAGTCATTAACCCTAGTCCTGTGGGAGGCCACTATATTGGCCTCCCCCCGCAACACGCAAGACACGTGAGGCCATTATTTTGTCCGACACGCTTAACCGCAGGTCCTGCGGGAGGCTACATTTTTGTATACCAACGGTGCACCTCGCACTTTGTTTATTCCGTTGCCGCGGCTGTCGTTTTTTTCACGTTTTTTTTTTCAAGACTATTTTCACGTGTTTATCCTGTCACCCCTACTATATCTAACAAAATGGTATCGTCCGATTACATTTATTATGATGCAACTGTTCGTAACTATTCCTCATACTCATGTAATAGTACTGACGATTTGAAGTTCGAACTAGGGAAAATCTTGGGGAAACTTTTACTTTGATGTTGGTTGTCGTCCACATGTGAAATGAGAAGAAAGGGGCCATGTGCGTATTTGAGAAACCATTCTATGTTCGTAATTATGAATTTCGATGTAATACTAGGGCATGTTGCATAAGGGCGTCTGTCGATAGGTTTTTCATCATGGAAAACTGGTAGAAAATGACCGACTTTGTTATTTGTCGTTGTCTTTATTTGATGTGGTAATTAGAGAGATATTGTGTTCCTTCGATTGAACCGCTTTTCACTCAGTACATGTATGACTGTGCTCTACGACCTGGAAATCAAATCTCTCGCTAAAACTAACATTATAGCAAGTGGAAGCTTTACATAGTAGAGGAGGGAGAAGGCAATGTCACAATACATGTGGTTAGTAAATTAAGCGAATGGCGAATTCTTGATTTGGGGCCTTCCATTTCACAATAAAACTTACTGCATATCATCACAAGTACTTTATCCAAGTATCATAGGGGTCACTTACGATTTATCCACCACTATTGTTGTTATTGCATCCTGAAGTATACGCGATACATGTGTTCACAAGGACCCGATTGACCCGACCACCGAGGTTATCGGCAACATGCGAACAATCGGCTGACTGGCCGCTGGCTATTCCCGCACGGGGCGTTATGTGGACGGGTTCACTCATCGTGGGACGAGAGTTAAGATATCATTTCTACATTAAGATATCATTTCTACATTAAGGCATTAAGATAGCAATTCTACATTAAGTCTTTAAGATATCATTTCTATATTAAGTCATTAAGATATCATTTCTACATTAAGTCATTAAGATATCATTTCTGCATTAAGTCATTAAGATATCAATTCTACATTAAGTCATTAAGATATCAATTCTACATTAAGTCATTAAGATATAATTTCTACATTAAGTCATTAAGATACCATTTCTACATTAAGTCATTAAGATATCATTTCTACATTAAGTCGTTAAGATATCATTTCTACATTTTCATTTGTGCTGATGTCATGTAATTCCATACCAAAGAGTTGCCTGCCTTTATCACAGCATCTTGGTAGCCATGGCATTCTGAATAGAAGTGCAGATTCTGCAATGTTATGACAATTCTCGATGAATGACATATCCATCAAAATCAAACAGTGCATTTCTCAGTCTACTGATTCCCATCTGTCGGTGCACCTCAAATGACATTTTTGTCCATCATAAGGCACACCTGCTAGGAATGGTTATGGGAGCCCATTTTCTTTTAGAAACTGACACTTCTTCTTCTTCTTCTTCTGCGTTCCCCATTTTTAGGGGGGTTGGTGCGTGTCACTGCAGTTTTCAGGCAAGGTTGTTACACCAGTCTGGTCTATCTGCACCTTTCGGTCCAGTAACTCCAGCTTCGGCCTGCTTTTCTGTCAGGATGTGCTTCCTTAGCCATTGATCTGCCAGGATCTTCTGCAAGGCAGCAGAGGTTTAAGTTCAGAGTTTTCCATCTCCTATTTAGACTGCCTTTCGAGGCTTACGGTCTCTATCTAACTGGGTTTAAAGTCAGAGTTTTCCTTCTCTTAGATAGGTTGCTTGACATTGCTCACGAGCCCCATCTGCCCGGGCCACCTTCTAGGTGCAACCCCTTTTTTCCGGGGCTCCCCTATCCGCCACCCAGGGGACGCGCCCCTGTTCTGTATGGCCCCAGCACGGGGGAAGCTGACACTGATAATTAGTAATTTTGATCAGTCACTGTGACTGACATAGAACTTTCAGGAAATGTTTCTGTCTCAGAAAATAATTCCCATGGCTAAAACTAAAAGTGTCTGTTCCCAAGGTGACAAGCTTTCAACCAAAGGTGCAGCTTTATCGCCTCAGCTGCCTTTAGAAGTGGCAAAACCATTTCTTGTCCATGTGCAAACATTGTATTCACCTGATTTCCTATAGCCACCAGCTCCTCATTTCTCTCCAGGCTAGCTCTGTGATACTCATCTGCCTCTCTTCGTGCCTCACTCAGTTGTAACTCCAGTTCACTCACTTGATTCTTCAGCCTAGTAACTTCCCCTTCATGTCGCTGTCGATGATTGTTGAGCTGGTAATTTAACTGGTCAATCTGGATCTGCTTCTGACGGGGCTGATGGCATAGACAGAGAATTGTCATAGAGAACTGTCATAGACAACACAAAGCTTTGGCTGCTACAATAACTCACTCATTAGATCATCAAAAGGACTTGAACCAACAAATACACTGGTTTCTACCCTGATTCATTGTGACAGAAAGCCAAGATGACCATGGAAACAACAAAATTATTCACTACCAATGAGCATCAATCATGTTCACTTATATATCCACTGACAGAAATAGCATAGTAGTTTTGCTGTTGTCAAACTTAGCAGAACAACCGCTGGTGACATTTTCTGACAGTTTTTTACTCATTAGGATCAGGTGACATTTCTAGACTGCTGGTGTTTACACCATATACTTGAAGTGGTTGAAGTTAGATACATAATCCCCTATTTGCTGTCAATGAAAAATCCTTGCCATAAGAAAGTCATGAGAACACTTTAGATCTGACCAGTTTTGTGTGCAGAGATGCAAGTAGTCACGGTATCTGGGTCTAAATATGTGAAACGAGTAACTTCATAAACAATTAGTGTTGTTGAGACATGCTATGCATTTATGAAAATGCATCCATAAGTATCACTTTTATTTATGGCTTTCATAATGGTGGAAACTTAGAGACAAGAAATTTTCGGATCTGACATTTTTATCACGTAATGGGAGGAAATAAAACTTTTGTTCTGCCATTGGAACCTTGTTAAAACTTGCCTTTTAAGGCTGTTGTTGTTCTATTCCATATTTAATGACACCTTTTATGATAAATGATGGAAATGATGACAATGAATTACAAGTGTTGACATTTTCAAAAGAAAAAAAAATTGCAATAAAATTTACAGAGGTTTGATTTGCTGGACTGGCAAATATTCTTATTTAGCAATAAATAAAATGAAACATTCTCTGGGCTCATCAGTTAAGGGTTTGCAGATTCACTCATCTTTCTGTGCCAGTAATCAGCTGATTTACCTGTGTTACCTGCAGAATTCATGCTATGAGGAAAACAGGACTTGGGAAAAAGCCTGATAGAACGGCTAAACTGAAAACAGCTAAAATGAAAACATCGGTAAACTGAAAGAAAATGGGAATCCCAATTTTTTTCCTCTTCATCTTTGTTAACAAACTAGCGCTAAAGTGAAATAACCCTATTGTTAAATCGAAAAGAAAGTTGCTGGATTCAGTGGCCAGTCCACTGTGATTTGCCATAGATTGAGTCAAGTTACTGTATCAACCCTCCCCTCCACTTATCTAACATCCGAGTGGGTTTGAACTATGTACATATTTGACCACTGTGAACTATATCTGACAATTTGGCCACAGTTTAAATGCAACTGTTTACAACCAAATTCTTCAATTTTGTACTTCAATTTCTCCATTACTTCACTTTGGTCAAGTTTCTTCTCCAACAAGTTTCTTGTGAATCACACTATTTATTTACTGAAATAGTTTCCTACAGGATGAAAGTTGACCATTTGCAGATCTGACCTTCTAAAGGTGATAACTAAGGATATTTCACTAAAATTTCAACTTCAGTTTCCATGTCTCTTCCATGACTTGTCATTGTCAATGTTGGTCTAACACTGGGGCACCACAACCATTTCTTTCTAACATGAGACACCAGTCATGCCAACAGTTTCATGTCACATGTGACAGTAAAGTAATACCAACAATTTCTATGTCACATGTGACAGTAAGTGATACCAACAATTTCTATGTCACATGTGACAGTAAGTGATACCAACAATTTCTGTCACATGTGACATTAAGTCATACCAACAATTTCTGTCACATGTGACATTAAGTCATACCAACAATTTCTATGTCATATGTGACAGTAAGTGATACCAATGAGTGAATTACATCCAACAAGTTTTTTGCGCTAGGGGTACGCATTTCAGGCCTTTCGTGACTTCAGAGCTGTAGAGCTCCTCCCAAAATACTTCTAACAGCAATTAATTATTCTTTCAGATATTGTTTTTTCTTTTCTTCCTGTTTTTTGGTTGAATGGGCAGGGGGCAAGGTTAGGGATTTGATAAGATTTAGAATTGAGGATAAGGTTGGGTTAGGAGTAGGTACGTATACGTAAGCGCCTCTCCGCAAAACGCTTGGGGTGCGTACAGACTTATAGCAACAGCCCTAATTATTTCCATGTCACGTCACATCAAATGATACAAAAAGTTTCTATCAATGGAAAAAAGTGCCCAAGAAGGAAAAGAATATTCTCAGTAAAAAAAAAAATGTTCCAACATGATCAGATACCAATTTGGATGTGTCCTCCAACGAATGTTCCAAAAACGCAATGCGTGTCTGTTGTTTCTTGACCGTGGCTGCCAAATCCACCTTTTCTGACCGCAAGGTTCCTGTACAACACAAGAATGACAACTCAGCCCAAGAAATAATACAAAACAATAAATAATTCTTGTCCACTTTCTTCACTGATTTTCAAAGGACGCACAAGAGAGTACAAAGTTGTTTCAACAAGACAAACATTTTCTCTCAAAATTGATATCAACAGGTCACAACACCCAAATATATCCCAGGCATGGTAACTTACGCCTAAGGCATGATAACTTACATCTGGGGCACGATAACTTTCAGCCTCATAAAATCATTAAATTTCTTCATGTGTGGCAGTTCAAGGACTATGCCTATACACCTAGCTCTGCCGCAGCTTAAAGGCTTTCAGTTCAGCGCACAAGACGTGCCGACTCTGTTATTGTCTTTACTGGTCACATTCATCAATTTCAACTTTGTCTCTTCAAACAATTAAAAAAAAAGCAAATGGCATCTGGTAATATGATAAGTGTAGGTGATGTTTTCATTTAAGTGAGTCAGGAAATTTACATGTATTTGCTATACCCACGGCAAAAGCTCTTTGTTTTCTTCTGTAAAATGGATATATATTTTCATAAAATTGTCTTTTACCAGATTAGCCACACAAGTTGTCTCATCAATGTCACATGAGTTGTCTTACCAATCATGTTATACAAGTCGTCTTATTGCAAATCATGTTATATAAGTTGTTTTACCAATTGCATTATATAAAGTTGTTGTATCAATCGCATTATACAAGTTGTCTTGCCAATCACGTTATATAAGTTTTCTTGCTAATCATGTTATGTATCTACAAATTGTCTTACCAATAGCATTACACAAGTTATCTTACCAATCATGTTATTCAAAGCAAGGATGTGATTTTTCAAAGTCAGATTTCCTTCAACCTGTGACATGATTTCCTCACTGCTCTTGACTGGTGTCAGAAGAGAAGAATCAGTTGGAACCTTCCGTACAGACTGCAATTTTTCTCTCAGTTGATGGTTCTGTTGTCGCAAGTTACTCACTTCCTCTTGGTACCACAAAACATCCGCATTTCCTGGGAGAAAAAGGACAAGGATAAAGGAGAACTGCTAGTCTAGACGTTGGAAACAAGACTTTTTGTCTCATGCATTCCCTGATCTCTTCAGCTTTACTTTACACAAATCATCCCATGGGGATGTATTGATTCATAGGGAAGTTATTGGTTTACTTTATACAAATGACATCAAGGGAAATTATTGGTTTACTTTATACAATGGACTCCAAGGGAAGTTATTGGCTTACTTTATACAATGGACTCCAAGGGAGGTTATTGGCTTACTTTATACAAATGACATCAAGAGAAGTTGTTGGCATACTTTATACACATGAACCTAAGGGAAGCTATTTACTTACTTCATAAAATGGCCTATACAAATGACATGAAGGGAAGTTACTGGCTTACTTTATACAAATGACCCCAAGGGCAGTTATTGTCGCACTTTACATAAACGACCCCAAGGGTAGTTACTGTCTTACTTTATGCAAATGACCCCAAGGGAAGTTATTGGCTCACTCTATACAAATGGCTCCAAGGGAAGTTACTCTCTAACTTTATACAAGTGACATCAAGACAAGTTACTGGCTTACTTTATACAAATGAAAACAATGAAAGCTGCAACATGTCTGGTTAAAAAGAATGGCCTTGACCCTAAAACTATGAAAAGTACCACCCAGTCTCCAACCTTACTTCTCTAGCAAAAATTCTTGAGCAAAGTTGTCACTAAACAATCTTCTTAACCATTTGTAAGAGAACATCCTTGCTGAGCCTTTCCGACTGGCCATACCATAATGTTTCTTTCATTGCCCTCCTTGATCTTTCAGCGGCGTTTGAAAATGTTATCATGGTTTGATTGGCACTCAAAAAGTCAAACACAAAATAATACTTGACGGATAAATAAAGTCTTGTTCAAATTCGTCACATTTCCGCATGTCACATGGGTCTGTTTTGGGGGCCAGTTCTCTTCACTATGTACACAAAAGCACTGGCAATAACATCACAAAACTTTCGTAATATTTTTGTGCACATAATACTCAGTCATATTTACCAAATAACATCAATATCTTTTGTGAACACTTTAATTTACAGAGAACTTCAAAGAAACAATTGCCTCAAAAGATGCAGTTGGTTTGACGGAAACAGTTGACTTGAAAGAAACAGTTGATTTTAAAGACACAGTTGACTTGAAGAAACAGCTGCCTCAATAGACAGACTTGGCGTGAAAGAAACAGTTGACTTGAAAGACACAGTTGACACTAAAGACGGTTGTATTGAAAGAAAAACTTGACTCTAAAGTTGAACTGAAAAAGTTGACTTTAAAGACACAGTTGGCTTGAAAAAAACAGTTCACTTGAAAGAAACGACTCTAAAGACGCAGTTGATTTCAAAGAAACAGTTGACTTGAAAGAAAAAGTTGATTTGACAAAAAAAGCTGACTTGAAAGAAAGAGTTGCCCTAAGGATGGAGACTGCTGAATAAGACTTCACACACTGACAAACATTCAAGATCATCTATAGAAATAAAATCTATTTTCTTTCTATGAAAGTAACTAAAGGTTCCATATCAATATTTCTGTGACAGTAACTAAAGGTTATAAATGAACAAATCTAAATTACCAGCTGATTTTTTGGCCTCAGGTGTGACTGTGTCCTGGCCCAGTGCCTCCATTTGCAGCCTCATCTGTCCAATCAGCTGTTTCAATGCCTCATTCTCACGCTGTAAGTCTTCCACATAGTTCATCTCCTCTTCTCCCTCACTCTGATCCAGTGAAAACTGCAAACAAAAGTTTCAGGTAAAGACAACTATTCTAGATCCACTCTAAGCCAAAAACTGTGTGTAGCCAAACTGATATTGAACAGAATAGTTTGTTGGGTATATCGCATGTGTGCTATGGATATCGTGTAAATCCAAATTTTTTATTTCTGGTTTTTTAAATAAAATAAATCAGCAAAGAGCGATCTACAGCTTGGTACCGGTCTCATTATTTCATGTTGATAAATGGTGGCTATATCGACACTTTTATGATTTCACCTATATCACAGGATGAACACCATGTATCTCACGATGCATGGTGTTCATCGCACGGGCACCCGCGCTTTCCAACTGATCATAGAGAATGAATATTGTGCAACTCAAGATGTACGATGTTCATCTTACGGGCACCTGCATTTTGCACAGGATCACAAAGAATGAATATCATGCAAATCAAGATCTATGATGTTCATCTTGTGGGCACCCCCCAGTTTCCACCTGATCATGGAGGGTGAACAGCCTGTAACTCAACATGTACGGTTTCATTCTTTATTATCTGACAGCCGGGAGAGTTTTTTTTCAGAATGAACACCATGTATCTGCACATACTTGAGTTTCATTTGACACTTGTTCTCTGAGTACAGGAATGATTTCAGATGAAGATCGTGTATCTGACATAAACCTTTTCTTTAGCGTTTTTCTCAATAACTAAAACCGAAGGATCAGCAAAATGTCAGTTGCAGAAATGGACAGCGCTCCCTTTGATGTATCACTGATTTCTCTATGCCACCGGCCCCTGGAGCTATGTGCTTTCAAAACCTTAAACGGCCACATCTCGAAACCACGTTAGAGCGACTTATTGAGTTTTCATTCTACAGATACGATATCAAAACTGATATAGACTGAATGATTTGTTGGGTATATCAAAATGATATAAACTGAATAATTTGTTGGGTATATCAAATTATTCAAAACTGATATAAACTGAATAATTTGTTGGGTATATCAAAAGTGATACAGACTGAATAATTTGTTGGGTATATCAAAAGTGATATAAACTGAATAATTTGTTGGGTATATCAAAAGTGATATAGACTGAATAATTTGTTGGGTATATCAAAAGTGATATAGACTGAATAATTTGTTGGGTATATCAAAAGTGATATAGACTGAATAATTTGTTGGGTATATCAAAAGTGATATAGACTGAATAATTTGTTGGGTATATCAAAAGTGATATAGACTGAATAATTTGTTGGGTATATCAAAAGTGATATAGACTGAATCGAATAATTTGTTGGGTTTCAATCTTTAAAAAAAAGCAATTACAGGTCCTTGAAAGTTTTGTTTCCCTTGCCTCCTGTAGGTATGGTATTTACATAAGATAAGATGTACACCTGAGTTGCATATGACCTTGACATACCCTGACTAAGTTATCCAAGGGGATGCCATGTTTCTTCAGCAGAGCTCTCAACTGGTCTCGCTCTCTGTGAAGGGACTTTACCAGCAAAGTTTTATGATGAAGTTCTCTCTCCCTTTCCTTGACTAAAGCTTGAGCCTGAAACCATTGGAAAAAACAACAACAAAACTATGGCTTGATCTAAGTTTACTAAAAATAACTTTCAGAAACAATAGTAAAAACAGCAGTCTAAAATAATACTTGAAGATCATCAAACCTGGTCAGGAAATAAAGAACAAACCAATAACAAAATGTACCAAACATTGCTGATATCTTGATAGGCAGGAAATATTTTCTGGAGTGGTGCACTTGATTTTACAGTAATATTCTGCTTTCTGTGTGTGACTGATTATCTAATTCTGAAAATTTTTAAGTTTTTCGAAACTTAGATTTTTATCATTTCAACAGTATAAATAATTAAATCTGAGAGGTTTTTGCGTTGGTCATCAGTAGTTTTATTGTAGTAACAAATGAGGGAAACTGGAAACTTTGATGCTGGTCAATATAAATTACATGAAGTAAGGGGAGGGGGGGGAGAGAGAAAGAGAGGGGGGGAGGGGGGGGGGGGGCATCTGTTCTTTTGTTTAGATGTTAAATTGTAAATGTGATACCCAACATCCCAACGTCCACCATCATCCAATCCCAATTCAACCCAACCAAACAACCAATACATAATCAATAATACTGCGGTAAAACATTAATGCAACCAGTGAGGCTTTCTCAAAATTTATCCAACTTATATATCATTTCTCATCAAATCACCCGAAGTTCTCCCCTCCTGCATTTACATATCGATTCCACCCACCGCCTGTGAAGGCTTTGGAAACACTTCTGGATCTCATCCTTTGGAATGCTGTTGAGGGCCCTTGACAATGCTTCTTGGATCTCCTCAAGGTCGTGGAAGTGCTGCCCTTTAGGCGATATTTTAAGCTTTGAGAACAAGAAAATAGTCACAGGGTGCCATGTCAGGGGAATAAGGGGGATGACGTACAACAGTGGTTCTGTTTAAATCAAGTCTTGCTGCACACATAGAACTTTATGATGATCAGTTGCAGTGTCATGCTGGAGGAATCATTGCATTCCTCTGACACCCACAGCTCTGGTTGCTTTCGTCACGATCGTTCTCTCAGCCATCTTAAAACTTGAAAACAATATTCCTGGTTCACATTTTGACCTTGTGGCACTTATTTTTTCATAATGATACCTTGCAAGTTAAAGAAAACGATGAGCATGCATTTCTTGTGGGCTTCTTTGGTCGTGGGGAATGGCGACCTTTCCATTCAGAAGGCGTTGTCATGGCAACACAACAAGGCTAACAAAATAGCATATCAAATGAAAACAGTTGAAGTAAGACGTCTACAAATTTTAATGACAAACAATCAAGAAAACAGAACGTACTGACGAGAGAGCTATAAGCCCTAGGTCAGGTCACGAGCCTGATAGTACACAAGCGCCATTTGTCATCCTGTCCACCTTTGTGTGGGCGACAATTGTAAGTTTGCTAACCAGAAGCTGATCTGTCATAGCGAGCACCCTCATTAGTGAGAGAGAATGAGCCGTTCCACACAGTGGATGACCACTGATGATACAGTCTGTATCTAGTTTGTACTAAATGTCAAGTCAGCTCAGCTAAAGCAATTCTACCATCACATCGACTCCACCCCACCCCCAGGGGTTGTGATCTTCCTGGTTACCTCATGCCTGCCTGTTGTCAGTGTTTGAATCAGATCCTCTGCCTTATCATACTGCTGCCTCTCCAAATCTTCACATCGTCTTTGCCAGTCCAGCTCAGCCTGTGTCTTGGCTTTGTCCAGTTTTTCCTCCCTCTCAGCTGCAGCTTTCAACTCCAGTTTGTACCTGGACAAGAATGAAACAAACATCCTTACAGATTTATATGCCTCATCTTTGCTGATCAACAACTGCAACTACTGGTTACACAACTACTGGTTACACAACTATTGGTTACACAACTATTGGTTATACAACTATTGGTTACACAACTATTGGTTACACAACTATTGGTTACACAACTATTGGTTATACAACTATTGGTTACACAACTATTGGTTACACAACTATTGGTTATACAACTATTGGTTACACAATTTTTGGTTATACAACTATTGGTTACACAACTTTTGGTTATACAACTATTGGTTACACAACTTTTGGTTACACAACTTTCCCACTGACTACAACAGTGCATAGACTTAAGGCATAATTCTAAGAATTGTCTTGTTTTCATCACATCAATTCAAAAGGTTGTACAAACTTACTGTTGTCCCTGCAGAAATAAATGAACCAAGAGGAGATAACCTTAAGATAACTTCACCATTAGATCAATCTGAGGCTGGAAATTTGGCATGGCCTTCTAAACCATTTCCTCTTCACTATAAACTATTTTCTCATTTAAACTGCATTGGATTGGAAGATATCGCACTGCAAAGGTATGCAAAAATTAATGGAATCGTATCATTCAGGCCTGGCCGGGGGATCAGCATGCTGTCATGGATGTGCACACGGCTGACAGATGATTTATGACTGCATCGCGGGTGGCCAGCAGGGGATTTCGGTCGGCAACTAGAATATGCTTTCGAGGCAATTTAAACAGCCGTGTTAAATACCTAATCTTCAAACAGGATGGTAAACAACAATCCTGTTTGCCCTCTTACTATCAACAATGAAGAGGTTGAAATTGTCACAGAGGCCAAATATCTTGGCATTACTATTGATTCATTGCTTAACTGGCATGCGCAGGTAACATATGTATACAAGAAAGCCAACCAGCGCATGTATTTCCTCAGAAAGCTCCGCTTTTTAAAAGTTAGCAAAAGCATTCTGAAAATATTTTACACCATGGCTATTCAGAGCGTTTTGATGTATGGAGTTGTCTGTTGGGGAGGAAACATCTTACAAAAAGATAAAAATAAGATCAATAATTTAATTAAAAAAGCATCCAAAATTTGTATCTGTGATCTGCCATATTTTGATGAGCTGTACACTGGTGCTTGTATTAAAAAAGCTAATATTATTATAAATGACCCCCAACATCCCCTGAACAAGGAATATATAAGATCTGTAAGAAGTTTAAGGCTGTTGTCAAAGAAAACTAAAACTGAGCACTACTTTAAATCGTTTATTCCATCATCAACTAGGATGTTACAATATTGTCGTCATCTTGATCGTAATCTGTGCACAGTTGAATTGTGTCCTGCGTGTCAGGTCAATGTGTTTTAGTTAGGGAAGCATATTGTGTGCACTGTTAATTTTGTTAATTTAGTTAATTTATCAGTGTGTGTGTGCGCGCTATGTATCATACTTTCTGCTTCTGTAACTGTATTGTTATGTATTCAATGATCAAAACAAATTTCCTTGTACAAGGACGAATAAAATTTATCTTATCTTATCTTATCTTATCTTAAAATTTATTTAAAAATTAAGGAACGTTTGTTGCAAATGCCATGCTAGTGTACAATAGTTGCATTGGTTTGTTCTTTAAGGGACAAGATTATAACGAAAAATGGTGATACGGTGGTCTAGAGGCATGGTGCTCGCCTCTTATGCCAAAGGTACCGGGTTCAAATCCCGGTTGGTGCCGGCATGTTGGAATTTTTCTCATATCTTTCTGTCCCTGATCCTATGGGGAGGTAGGATCGAGCACCTACTCTTTTCGGAAAAAGACGAAAATTTCAGAGGGCCTGTGTGCACATTGCGCATGTTAAAGATTCCTTGGCAGTTGAAAATCGAAAAGAGCAGGTCAAACAGGCCGATGCCCAGGCAAAATTAAATAAAATTCATCCCTACCACACCCTCCCCCCTCATCCTCCCCCCCCCCGAAAAAACCTGCCGATCGGCGCTGCACTGTGGCAACAATGTGCCTACTCCAGTTGTTACTGGGCTGCAATGACACAAAGGCAAATTGCCCAAATGAGATTAAAGAAGTATAGAAAATACAAAATATATAATTAAATGCTGTTGAGTAGTTGGCCCTATATAACATAAATCATTCTTATTGATGAAGTCTTGCTTGATTTTGACCCTCGTCCCACATTGAGTGAACTCGTCCACATAACGCCCTGTGCAAGGATAGCCAGTGGCCAGTCAGCCGATCGTTCGCGTGTTGCCGATAACCTCGGCAGTCGGGTCAATTGGGTCCTTTTGAACTCGTGTATTGTGTTTACTTTAGGAAGAAATAACAACAGTAGTGGTGGATAAATCGTAAGGGACCCCTATGGTATTTGGATAAAGTACATGTGATGATATGCAGTAAGTTCTATTGTTAAATAGAAGGCTCGTAATCAAGAACTTTCTGCACTTGCATGCCGTTTAACACACATTTCATCCTTTTCCTAAGAGCTGCACGCTTGTTTTGTCTCTAGGTCTGGCCAGTCAGGTGAACAAATTATTTTTTATGCCAGGGACTTCATTTATTAACCACATATATCGTGACTTTGCCTTCTCCCCCGTGAACTGTGTAAAGGTTCCACGTACTATGGTGTTAGTTTTCTTAGCATACCTTTGGCAAGAAATTTGATTTCCAGCTCGTAGAGTACAATCATGTACTGAAAAGCGGTTTAATCAAAGCAGCACAATATCTCTCTAATGGCCACAACAAAGTCGGTCATTTTCTCCCAGTTTTCCCTGATGAAAAACCTACTGACAGACACCCTTATGCAGCATGCCCTAATATTACATCGGAATTCATAATTACAGACGTAGAACGGCGTCTTAAATACGCACATGGCCCCTTTCTTCTCATTTCACATGCAGACAACAACCAGCATCAAAGTAAAAGTTTCCCCATGCTTTTCCCAGTTCGAACTCCAGACCGTCAGTACTATTACATGAGTATGACGAACAGTTACGACTAGTTGCATTGTAATAAACATAATCTGGCGATACCATTTTGTTAGACATAGTAGGGGTGACAGGATAGATAAACAAGTGAAAATAGTCTGAAAAAAAAAAACGCAAAAAAAAAAAAAAATGACCAAATAAACAAAACATGAGGAGCAGCGTTGCTACACAATATAAATATATTGGCCTCCCTCAGGACCCGGTTTGCAATATGTAGGCCACAACATTGGCATCGCGTGTCATGCGGGGAGGCCCATATGGTGGCCTCCCACAGGACGAGGGGTTAATACAAGGTCATGAAGCAATCACCTGGTTTGTTTTTGAAATCTAAATTAAACAATAATTTGTAGATAAAACAGAATGGTTTCGAGAGCCATGCCAAATTTGGATACACAGATTTACAGGGCAAAGTGATCTTTAAAAAATCTTAGTTCATTTTGTTTCCACAGGGACTATAGTTTTTCTTTTTCTTTAAAAACTGACATTTTATGTTAGCTAATTCATTGGCTGAATGTACATGGATAGCTTGTCAGCATGTCTAATAAACATCGTCTCACACATGAGACTGAAACACTTGTGGCATACAACACAAATTCAATTTTATGACTGAGTAAACTTTGACCACTCACCTCTCCAAATCTTCTTTCCTCTGTTCCAGTTCCAATTTTAATCGTCTCTGCTCCTCCAGGGCAGTGCCGAGTTCAAGGTCACGGTTCACATTCTCTCTTGAAATCTCTGCCACATGTCTGTTCCATCTCTCCTTCACATCACTGACCTCTGCCTGCAATCTACAAAACACAGAAAAAGGTCATTCAAAGAGTTCTGCCTAGATAAACCAAAGGGACGCCATTCTGACAAGAACTCCTCAAATCTGAAGACATTTTTCAGTCACCCATACGTTTGTTCATGGCAGCTTCGAAACCATCCAAAAGTCCTTACATACAAGATTTGGCTCACCAGAAACCACCCAAAAGTCCTTACATACAAGATTTGGCTCACCAGAAACCACCCAAAAGTCCTTACATACAAGATTTGGCTCACCAGAAACCACCCAAAAGTCCTTACATACAAGATTTGGCTCACCAGAAACCACCCAAAAGTCCTTACATACAAGATTTGGCTCACCAGAAACCACCCAAAAGTCCTTACATACAAGATCTGGCCCATCAGAAACCATCCAAAAATCCTTCATTAAAAGATTTGGCTCCCCACCAACCACCAAAGAGCCCATGTACACATACAATTTGAGCAGACAAGCTAATGTGGAAATTGTTCCCTACTTCTCTGCCATTTGCTCTTTTTCCTTTGCCAAGTCCTGATTGGCCCATGTCAGTTGTCTTTCCTTGATATGAGCATCTTCAAGTTTGGACTGCAGTTCCTGATTGGCTGATTGTAGAGCCTGTTCACGTTCCAGGTAGCCGGTTTTAGCCCGCTCAATCGCATCTTTTCTCTCACATGCCAGTTTGTTCATTTCTGTATATCTGATTAGACAGAACAATGTGAAAAACATTTCTTTCTTTGTCTAAAGTGATTGGCTGTATCTGAAACATAGAGAACCCAAGGATAGACAGAAAACATACAAGGATAAATTATCAATCACTGAAGAGACAGAATATGGCCTGTCATTTCTGACCAACGTAAAAATGATAATCTAAATCATTTTTTTCAAATTCACTGTCCCGTCTCCACTGTAAAGACAGGATACAATACAAACCTGACAGAGAACAGATTTCAATTCTCTGGATTCTAAAAAAAAACATGAAAAAATAAAAAACGACAAGTAAAATGATATATGATCAAATCATCATGGATCGGTCCAGAATGTACCACTGGTCAAATCTAGATATGGAACATAGCTTGGGGTTGAAAAATATCAAGTTTTTTTTTGTTGTTTTTGTTTCTTTCTCTTCTTTGTATACATTTACATTTATTTCACAATCTGTGGTAAATTAAACCTGAAACTCTTGCAGACGTGTATTTTTGTGCACTTCTAGGATTATTATTCAAAGCGTTTTTCTGGTGCTGCCTTTGGCAGGCTCCAAGCCAATATATGAAACAGAAAAGACATCAGCCTATCAACAAAGTTGAAGGTGTACCGTGCAATCGTCCTTCCAAAACTGCTTTATGTCTGTGAGACATGGACAGTTTACCAATGCCACGACAGGAAACTGAACCATTTCCACTTCCTCAAACGACTCCTGGCCAACAAATAACAAGACAAGGTCACAGACACCGAGATCCGTGTCCGCACAAACCTGCCCAGTATCCAGACCATCCTGATGCAGTCTCAGCACCAAGGGACATGCCACTTACCTCACATGCCAGACCACCAGCTGTTGAAAAGACTGTTTTTGGGAGAGCTACTGCAAGGGAAACCTTCTCAAGGTGGCCAGAGAAAATATTATACGAATGCACTGAAATCCTCCCTGAAGGTTTCCAACCTGGACATTGGCTGCTATGAGGAGGCTGCACAGGACAGGGCCAATAGGTCTCCCGCTCAGGCACAGCAACCAGAGGAGAGGAAATCCTGGGCCATTGACCCTCATCCGCCAACTGCTATTCTCTGACATCATTGTCAGAGTTCCTTCCATGCGCAGAATGGACTCATCAGCTACCTCCGCACCCACAATCAACCACTGCCCCACCCCTTGATGACTAAATGGGCTTCGTCGATCTCGAGGACAACCAGCAACAGACCTAGACTAGATCTTTACGATTTCCAACTGCCAAAGTATCTTTAACGTGCACACGGGCCCTCCGAATTTTTTCGTCCTTATCCGAGAAGACTAGGTACTCGATCCTACCCCTCAATAGGATCAGGGACACGAAAATATGAGAAAAATCCCAAACTTCCAACATGCCTGCACCAGCCGGGTTTTGAACCCGGGACCCTTGGCATGAGAGGCGAGCACCTTGCCTCTAGACCAACTTGTCCCCTACCGAACCATCACAGCCTAAGCCCAAGTTGCTATCTTTCCAAATAAAACTGAAAGAATTCACTTTCTGGGCAATATTTTGTGTTTTAGAATAAATAAGAAGAAACAAAAGTAAAATAATAATATAAACTACAGTAAATCATGCAAGACTGGCAAATTTATCAAAGAATTACAAACGTAGGAATACTCCCATAAATACGTTTATCTAAATGAACGCACATTAATGCAACAATTATACAGACGAGCACGCGAAAATCGAACACACCTAAGTCGAAATCACGAACAAAGATCTAGGTCCCGAATTTATTTCTCAATATTCTTGGTAGTTATTTCACGCGAACCTCAAACTGTGACACGGATTCATCGAACCAGTTTTCCTGCTGCGAGTGAGATCCAAGCATCCAAGTAGCCAAGAAGTAGAAAAGAAGAAAAAAAATGAACGCCAGAAACTTCATTCGGTAAGCCGTAGCATAACCTAGCGGTGGCAGGAGGATAGTGCGTATAGTCGCCCCCTCCCCCTCCCCCCGATAAAACGGGGACTACAATACAATACATGAGACCACCGATTTGGACAGGAAATAACATTTTTTGTTTTTTGTTTTGTCCCGCGCATAGACAATGTATGTACATGTAGTACTAGTACATCTATGGTCCCGCGCATAGACAATGTATGTAGTACTAGTACAGCTATGGTCCCGCGCATAGACAATGTATGTAGTACTAGTACAGCTATGGTCCCGCGCATAGACAATGTTGTCAAGAACAGATTTGATTCATAAATGTTTCCACTGAGTAAATTTTTGTGAGAGAGCAGTGAGTAATTTTTACAAACGTAATTATTGTGCGAGCCAGCATAACTTGGTCTCGTAAACAATTTGTTTTGAACAGTTTTTTTCCTAATAGATAGACAGAAGGTGTGGGGAAGGATAGACGGACAGCGTAGGTGTGCATGACTGAGCACTTTTTATATCTCGTGTTTTGAACTAGGTTTAGTAGAGAGGGAAGGGGTGAGTAGGAATTAAATGTTATTGAGACGTCTGTTGACGTACAGAAAATCCGTGATCCAGAGTAAAAGCTCGGGGTTTTGAACATGTTAAGAATTTATTACTATAAAATTACATTTTATTGTCTTGAGTGATTCGACCTTTGATGTCGACCCAAGGTCGTTGCGTAGGGCTGTTACTTAAAATAACTCGGTTCGGCAGCTGAGCTAGAGGTGGTTGCACCAATCAAATGTATGAATCTGGACGGAAGGTCGAGACATAGCTTTAGTATTTAAACCCGTGCAGAGCTTAGATAGATGCTACATGTAGACAATCCATTTACGAGGTGGACGGCGATAGTTCTCGGCCAGATGAGAGACATAAGAGACGCAGTTGAGCAGTCCATATTGTGAGGAGCGCCATGAGTTAAAGCTCCAGAGCCTAAGCTACTTGGTTTGATATGAACCCACAGCGTTTACATCCAGCGCTCTCACTCCCAGTGAGGGCCGCATGGTGAGAGTCCATACTAATTTGTAATGATGAAAGTGAACCGTTCTACTTACTTTTGAAGACAGTTTCAGAGCTACCGCCAGACAACGCATGGTTGTACAAGCATTCTCCATGGCGTGTCTAGAGGAAATGTCCATATCATAACATGTCTCAGTGAATTAATAGAATTTAAACTGTTATATCCGTCGCCACGTGCGCGGATTCTATTTGGCATATAACTCATATGACCTGCAAGTAGTTAGAGTGAATAAGTTAGTCTTTATAGAAAGCTGTAGTTTCATTAGTAGATTCAGTTGCCTTTGAATTGATATTTATATTTATAATTATATTTGATACATTAATTCCTGTAATTAAACTGCCCTACAGTTCTGCTAAAAATCAAAGCAATTGATTTATTTAGTTTTTAGAGTGCAAGTAATTTTTTTGTGTGTTCGTCGATTGTGGGAGCGGACCTCGAAAGAGTGTCAGTCGAATTATCCCCATCTAACCCACATCGCGACAAATGTATGTAGTACTAGTACAGCTATGGTCCCGCGCATAGACAATGTATGTAGTACTAGTACAGCTATGGTCCCGCGTATAGACAATGTATGTAGTACTAGTACAGCTATGGTCCCGCGCATAGACAATGTATGTAGTACTAGAACAGCTATGGTCCCGCGCATAGACAATGTATGTAGTACTAGTACAGCTATGGTCCCGCGCATAGACAATGTATGTAGTACTAGCCAAGACCCACTATACCAAGACGGTGCAATTCAAGCACTTCCGTCCGCCGAGCCAGTAGTTTCTAAAAATAGTCCGGCGCATACAATCGTAAACACAAGCATGCGGTTCGTCGTACGTGTTGATCAAAATTAACACTTTGCAAGGCTGTTTGCCGTCTTGAAGTTTATGTCTATTATAGTAAATTGGACTTCAGACATATACACTTTTGCACTCCTCATACAGTCCCAATATTTTTGTGTTTGGACTAGTGCATGACATGTGTGCTATTGAGATCATCAGCTGCGTGTTTGTGTTTGTGGAGAGGGAGGGGCGTAAAAATCTAATTGCTAATTCAACTTTCGGTATAAGGGCATCGTCTTTTTGTTTGTTTGAGGAAGCCGTAAAAGGTCATCGATCAAATACTGATAAACTTTCTCTAAGCTAAGGAATCCCATATGTACAATCAATAATTATGTGAATGAACTTTTCCACTTGATCATCCCGAATTTCTTTTAAAGGAAGTGTTTTGTTGTTGTTGTTTCTTTCTTTCTTTCTTTCCTTTTTCCTTATTAATCTTCAAGAAATAGAAATTCAATCAGAAATAGTGCCCCAAAACAGAAAATTTCAGGAAAGAAAGTTGGAAAACTGAAGAAGCTGCAACATGAGTAACACTTATTCAACGTTCATTATCATCAGAATACTGCAGCTGGATTTTGTTGAGTTTTTTTAATCGCCCATCTGGTCTCTTTTCCTACTTCATTACCCGTTTTCTGCCACCCTGGTTATCTCTACACTTTTTCATAAAATTAGATGTGAATTTCCCCTCTGGTCTGATGTATGTGAGAACTTCATTCAAAGTTTGTGCTTTATACCCATTTATTTGCTTTAATCATTTAAATAATGTCCCATCTGGTCTCTTTTCCTACTTCATTCCTCTTGTTCTGCTATCCTGGTTATCCCTACACTTTTTCATAAGATTAGAAGATGTACCTGTACAGTTCCCCTTTGGTTTTTATGTATGTAAGAACTTCATTCAAAGTTTTGCAGTTTATACTCATTTATAAGCTTTAATCATTAAATTAATTCTTTGAATAGATGATCTATTGTACAGTTCTTGGTAGTCTATTAATCTCATCTCATCCAATGGGACATAAAGAAAATGTCACTGTTTACTTCATGCCACCATTAAATCTTTGCTAACCGAGCCATGACTGAGCACACCATATGCGCTCGGTCAGTCTAGCAGACAACGCACGCCGCGGAACTCTTCGCCTTTGTATTTAACGACCGATTGCACCGTCTTGGTACAGTGGGTCTTGGGTACTAGTACAGCTATGGTCCCGCGCATAGACAATGTATGTAGTACTAGTACAGCTATGGTCCCGCGCATAGACAATGTATGTAGTACTAGTACAGCTATGGTCCCGCGCATAGACAATGTATGTAGTACTAGTACAGCTATGGTCCCGCGCATAGACAATGTATGTAGTACTAGTACAGCTATGGTCCCGCACATAGACAATGTATGTAGTACCAGTACAGCTATGGTCCCGCGCTCATAGTTGTACCGCAATAGAAAAAAGAAGAAAGGAAGTACAGCCGAACAGAGAATAATGGTGAGTTGTGTTCACCTTTTAGTTTATTTTATCGCTGTTGGGCTTGACTTGCCTTACCGAAGCACTTGCAGAAGAAAAAAAAAAAAAAACATCGGGCACAACGTCGTGTGCCGAGCGCCAGTTTAATACCTGCTTCTCTTTCAACTGACCACGGGAAAAAGCGGGGGAGGGGGGGGATTAGGGGAAGTCTTCAGTAGTGTATATCTATGGGGGAAGTACAAGTAATACGTGGTACACGTTGTCAGCTATATTATTTTCCTTGAACATACAGTAATAATACCTCATGATTAAATGCTTCACGTATTCCCCAAAATTCGGCAAACTCGAACTAGATGAAGCGACCCCAAAGAATTAGAGTTTTCCGTGCTCGACTGTCTATTAAACATAATACATAAACACACACACAAACATGGACACAAATATAGTACAGATACCAAAGATAGCAATACAGATATACAAACAATGCTGCCAACAGGTTTGTGAATGCAAATACGGATACGATACATGCACAAACACAGATACAAATACAAACAAAGGTACAAACAGTGATATAAACCAATGTATAAATGAGTACAAACATAAATACAAACAGAAACACAGATATAAGCACATACAAAGATACCCACATACACAAACAGACACAATCTTACTTTCTCTGAAAATCCTCCTGCATTGTCTTCATGGCTGCCTCACAAGAGTTCAGCCTACTCTGCAGCTCAGCAATTCTACGAACATGAAAGATTGGTGTCATGTTTCACTCTGCTCACCTGTCAGGGTTCAAGTCCACTAACAAACAACAAACTCTTTAACTATCTAATCAATGAGCATTACCTGTAAAACAACAAACTCTAGTAGCTTTATCCCCAGTCTAATCTATTCCCTCCCCTCACAACTCAGACTGACTCAACAATAAGACAAGACTTGCCAACAGGACTACTTATTGAACCATTGAAAGAAAACCATTTTTTATCATTAATCCCAACCACCGCGACATGCACCATCCTTCCTTTCTTTCAGATCTCCAAGTTCTACTTTCACATCCTCTCACATTTTCAGCCCCTCTTATTTCCCTCATTAACTCTTTGACCATGCAACAACACTCACAATGTTAGCCGATATTTCCGGTAACCTCGTAAGAACGCTGACAGCATCGATTGCTATTTCGCACTATTTCTTCCACTATCTATTCCAATCCATGATTTTACTCTTACAAAGGACACATATTCATAATTCCCACATCATTTATTTCTGAATGCAATATCCTTCAATTTGGTATATGACACCCTTATGTTACTGCACAAATTGGGCTTGAAATAGGAGTTTTACTAAGTCCTATTGGCACCAAAAAAAAAAAATAGCCCCAAAAAAAACTCTGTGAAAACATGAAAAAAATTTCCGTGGTTAAAGAGTTAAGTTATATCTCTTTTAGTTTTAGTTAAACTCTCTCTCGACATAACTTTGACATGAACCCCCAGTTTTGCTGTTGACTGATCTGCTAGTGCACCTTTCCAACTGGATTATGTCATTGCCCAATGCGAGGGCACAGATCTAAGTTTGGCTAAAATGAGTTTCCAAGTAATCTGATGTACAAGTTTATGTGATGTCACATGGTATATAGTCCATTGTAAGTTGTGATGCAACCCTGACCAGTTATTCAGTGACGACCACATGACATAAATTTTTGAAATGGTTGATAAACTGCCCTGGGTGGTTTTACTGCAACTGCTTTCAAAAGAACATGGGAGTATTTCTTCCTGCTGACCTGCATACATGATAGATACACTGCACTGTATGTTTTTACGCAAAATTTATTCTACTCCCAATGTTTTTGTCTCTGATCTGTGGGAATGACAAAACTTTAGGTGAAATCAAACTGCAATTTTCTTTTGTTTTTTTCACTGACTGCAAAACTTTTTATTTTTGTTCCCAAACATTGAAATAACACAAATATTTTTCTTAGATGTAAAAGATCACATTAAAACTGCGTAACTTACAAATCAGGTGAAAATGACACTCTTTTGTTAGCTCAATTTAAAGTGTAAAGAGACAAACTAGTCCTCACTAATTTGGAATCTGTAAGCAGCAATCAAGGTGGATAAATGGCGATAAGAGGAAATGAACTAAAATGTAATACCATATATATATGGCCTTTAGCGTCTTTACAGACGGTCTTAGCAGCTAGAATATTCACTTTCACTTTGACTGACAGCTTCTCTCGTGGCTTATTCTACCAATGTTTGACCCGAGAGTGCGATGGCAGTGATTGCAGGTCAGTCTTTTTGGTTCACTTTGGCGAGTGTTTTCATTCCGCCTCTGTCGTTTTGTCAGGTATGTTTCTTTTGCCTTGAAGTCTATTGCGAGCGTGCCACTGCGCAATTTTTGTCTCCATCTGCTTCGATCACTTGCAAGGTTCTCCCATTCATTGGGGTCGATGTTGAATGCTTTCATCGTGACCTTGCAAGTGTCTTTGAATCGCAGATGTGGCCTACCTCTGGGTCGGTTGCCAGTAGCAAGTTCCCCGTAGAGAATTTGTCTGGGGATGCGATCATTTTCCATACGGTGGAGATGTCCAAGCCACCGCAGTCTTTTTTTGCCTAGGAGAGCCTGAGTTGATGGAATGTTGGCTCGGCTCAGAACTTCGATATTTGAGATCCTGTCTTGCCACTTGATCTTGAGAATTTTGCGTAGGCAGCGCAGGTGGAAGGAGTTGAGGGATCTTTCATGTTTGGAGTAGGTGGTCCATGTCTCTGAGCCATACAGCAGGGTGCTTAGGACGCAAGTTTGGTACACGAGTATTGTAATACCATACGTTGTTTCAATATACATTACCACAATATATATCACTTTCTTCTCCTCTATGGAAAAAATATAATTATGTGACAAATGTTTCTGAAAGTATTCCACTCATCCTCTGTCATTGCAGAGTTAGATAGAAGTTTTAGGAAAAGAACTGTTACATAAGGAAAGTTGTTCTGGGAGTGATGACTGAGGACATTTATTGTGCTGTGAACTTTGCCATGTCCTCCATTGGTCTTTTTACAATTGCAAACGAACAGAACATCATTTTCTTCACTTGTCTCACTGGCAACACCAACTCTGGTGTAAAATCTCTAGTTACTTTATATTCAAGTATATTATTTCCGATTTCCAAATTGTACTTGGATATGTGAGTCTAGTATTCTCTAGACATAATAATTATTACCCTGTATTTAATCTTCGTCAAATGGACATGCAAAAGTGTTTTTGAACACAAATTTCATTCAGGCCCCGGTACACTTCTTCAGTGAATTTCACGGAATGCACACACAAGTTGAGGTAATAGGTTCTAATTACTCACTGAGAGTCTTTGATAGCTGTGGTATCTGCCAACTCCCATTCTTTCTGCTTAACTAGTTTCTCTAACTCTCTCTGGGACAACTCTGCCTCTTCAGCCACTGCTGAACTTTTATCCTGAGATTCTCGGCTCAGCTCCAACTCTTTCTCTAATAGTTTGGCCTGGAGATAGAGTGAAAATTCTGCTGGTAAAATTTTAGCCACAGCAGGCAAACTGAACTAAGTCATAATGCTGTAAAACCAGGGGTCATTTCAACATCAACTTCATTCTTGAGAATTCATACTTCATCAAGATATTTACAAGATTTGATCAGCTTTAATCTCTCCAATGCCTCATGACTCTTACATCTTCCCTCACATACACATCAAGCAAGTTCAGCACAGTAATGTCTTATCACATTTGTCAGTTTATGAATTTATAAAACATAATAATGTACTTCCTGCCTGAATAAGTTCCTGCCATTGGTTACCTTCAGCTCATGTTCCAGAACTTGAGCATTCAGTGAATCTGACTGAATCCTGAACTCATGCTCGCGTTTCTTCATGGCATTCTCAAATTCTGTGACCAGCTCGCGTTTCTGGGTGTCCAACTCATTCTGGACACTGGTCATTTGGCGTTGAAGGTTCCTCCTAAACTGCTCATACTCTTTCCTTTCTTCTTCAATCTCACCATCTTTACAGCTGAAACAGAGTGATAGGTCAGCAGTCAATGGTGGGATAAGTTGAGTTGCTCATGCACTGATTTCCTGGTCAACCTTTAGGATTTACTGGCTAAACTGGAAGAGGCCACTATTCACTTTAACCTCTCATATGGCAATAGGGATTCAAAATCAACACAACTTATTAGGAAACTGCTTGACGCAAACCTGCACTGAAAGTTGAAAGAAGACACAAAAACGGATGCTCTGGAGACAGAAAGAAAAAGACATTCCACTGGTGGAGCTGCTGTACAAATACTTCTTTAAAATGAAGAAAAATTGTATTCCCATTAACCACATAAAAAATTGCCATCCTTTTCTCAAGGAAATTTCACATCACAAAATGTCAAGAAAAGAAAAAGTAACATCCAGGACAGCAGCCAAAATTTTTATTTTACATTGGCAATCAGAATCAATTTATGGAGGTCCTGCTTTTGTTTTTGCCATATTGACCATTTTAATTTACCGTCCTCCATATCACGTGAGTTACAAACAAAATGGCGGCGTGTAGGGCGGAAGCGGTGGACAACGGTCGAACGATGCCATCCTCTTGTTGGGCACCCAACTGTACAAACCCGTTACGTGCTGGTTCTGGCATAAAAATGCATCTTTGCTTTGAATGTGCACATATTCAGATGCCATCACCAAGGCAAGTTGAGGTTTTTGCCCTACGCGGTGCTTTTCGAAGCCGTGCGGCTCCCCGCAAACAACCGTAACGCGGAAGTTGAAAAGGTCTATACAAACAGCTTTACAGACAGATAATTTATGCAAAAGATCCATGTAACACAATTTCAGACTTGATTCTACTGGATCTGTCTATGGCCAAGATACACGAGTTGTGCAAAAACAGGACATCTATGTCATACGACAGTAACCTATATGTGGTTGGGAGAGAGAATTATATTTTACGTAGCGGAATTTTTAACTGTTGCAGTATTTCAAACTTTATCTGAGATGTTTACTGTAAAGAATATGTGGCTACTCAGAAGTCTCTTAATTACTTTTTATACTGATCAATCTCTGCCTGTTTTTCCCTGAGTCTGCGCTGGTAGTTTGTCTGTAGTTCTTCTCTTGTCTTTGCTTCCCGCTTAATCACAGTCTTCAGATCATCTAGATGAATTTTCAGTTCACTGATCTCTGCATTCTTGGAGTTCAGGGA
Organism: Onchidella celtica; assembly: GCA_963931925.1. Taxonomy (NCBI): domain Eukaryota; kingdom Metazoa; phylum Mollusca; class Gastropoda; order Systellommatophora; family Onchidiidae; genus Onchidella; species Onchidella celtica. Next base: position 878,557 of record OZ007568.1, read on the forward strand.
TGCCCGCAGATCTGAATAGGATAAATCGGGGCATGATATTTAACTGACCTGTCATAGCATATCCTTGACAAAGAGTTATGAACACAATTCCACTTCATAATCAGAAAAACACATCACAAACAAATGCCACTGTCTATTGTGTAGTTATATACCATACTCAACATATTATGCTATTATTATCATTATGTCTGTACGGCGTTATTAGTCTAAAAAGCGGCAAAAGGAGCCCATTGCTCTCTGAGACTCTCATTTTCAAAAGTATGAGATTTTATTAAAAGAGTTAAACTACAACCCAAACCCAAAGGTCATTCCTGAATGAGTGGACATAAATTTCTTTCACCACCTTCGTCTCTCTGAAGAGAGTAATGCTTGTAATTTAAGATCTGCACAGTGTTGTAGTTTCTGACTTTAGCAACCAGATTTTGTCCATAAATCTATCTAAACAAAAGCAAATATGTATGTAATGAACATGTGTGTTTGAATGAAAAACTGCTCAGATTTGCCTGAAATTTTACAGTAGCCTGCTAAAGAGGCAAAATCCCATTTGGCACAATTTTAGGCAAGCATTACAAGGCTGCTACTGCTGTGTATTTATGTAAAACAACATGTATCCTACATCAAAATAAAGTTCAATCCTTCCTGTGACAAAATATACTTCCTTTTGTATTATTAATGTGTTTAGCTGTGTGTTTTTATAGCTTGAACAGGATATAGTCTTGCAGTTTTCGCTCTGAGCTGCACGTACCAAATTAACCCCCTCCTAACAAAGGGTCGCAGAGCTTCGCGCTGATGTAGCGCAGGTGTTTGAAAATGACTCACACAGCCAGATAAATGAGATTTAATTCAATGTATTTTCCACCGTGTTTTAAGTTGAAATTCCTTTAAAAATCATTTGTTGAAAAGTTTGTTGCCCGAGAAACTGGTGGAAATTTTAATAGATCAGGATCAAAATTATATGCAAATTAACCCAGCCTTTGTATTATAAGGGTATGCCAAGATAAGACATTGCCGATTGTTTTCATAGACCCACCCAATGCTTGATTGCGTCACCTTTGTCTGACATTCAGTGCTTAGACAACGGTGATACGGTTGACCTCCTTTTCAATTAAAAAAAAAATAAAACATTATTTTTGTCTTCCTTGTAAGAGTTCGCAAAAAAAATGACGTCGGATGAAGTTTGATGACTAAAAAAAAGTAAAATGAGATGCTTGTATTATATTTGTACCCCTTGAAAAAAATTGAAAGTAATGTATACCCCCTTGACTTGGAAACTGATAATTTTTAACACCGTGACTCAATAAACAGTCATTTTATGGGCGGTCAAAGTTGGACTATTGTACAATCTGCAAAAGGTAGCAAATTCAAGGAGTTTTTTCACTTTTGAAAATGCCATAACTTTCATAGCCTTTAAGCCAGAATAATAAATTCGGTATCAAAATTCTTGGAAAAGCAAGCTCTATCAGATTAGACAGTAACTGGTGAGATATGATAAAAAGTACAAATCAGTTTGGACTACCTATTTACAGGTGCCTTCTTTTTGACCTGCGGAAGGTTCTTTTTTAGATTTGGAGTCTTGAAAATGAAGGGAAGTATTTTTTTTACTTTGTTTTATGTCTCTGATTTTGCCTGCGGTTCACCTTTTCATGCAGGCATGAGTTTGTGGTATCAATAAATTTCCTTCCGCCAGAAATGAGCCCATGGTGTCATCACTTCCTTCCAATGTGTTCACATTATACAAACTACCCAGTCTGCAGTGTACCCTTATTTTGTGAATGCTGACGGGGTGCATAGGGCTTTCGCATGTAAAGAGGGTGCAGTAAGACCAAACATACCCCATGCAGATACAATATGATGAAACAGTCTCAGAACACATAAACCAACAATTGCAAAAGCCCATTATAATCACCCAGAGATGAAACTAAAAAAAAACACATATTTACCCTGGGCAGCTCTGGGTACCCCAGCCAGTAAAACATATCAAACACTTACACCATTCTCATGCTAACTGGGGAAAACCTTAATTAAACTATGCTTAATTGCACTATTCAAATAATCAGACTGATGACATTAAAATGTCCATGTACTCATACTGCTGATCTCTGACGAGACAGAACTGATCAATTTTTATATCATCACTTTATTAACCCTCACAATTTCACATTTACAAAAAACAACAAAAAAACCTGTCATAATTTACCTGAGAAAGATGCGTCATATTTCTCCAACTCTCTGTCTCGTTCTTCCAATAGTTTGAGGTTATATTTGAAATGATCTTTCAGCTCTTGAAATTTCCCTCTTTCTAATTCAACCTCTTTCTCCTTTTCTTTACATTCAACCTCTAGACTTTCTATCCTGAAAGCAAAGAAAAGAATGTCAACCATGCAACTCCATATGAAAGAAGGAACATGACTAATCTTTCATAAGAAAGGAAGACATACATTTATTACTTTAAATTTTGTATTACTTTGCATTTAAATATGAATTAGTTTACAAAAGAGCACACACTGTATGAAAGAAAAGCTTGAAGAAATAGAAAAAACGAAAATTTTATATAATATATAAGCCTAGCTTTTTCTCTTACTTTTATGTGAGCATGTGGCATTCTCTACTCGAACAAGTAAAGAATGGCCGAAACAATTTTACATTCGGTCGCAAGAATTGATTTCTTTTGAGGAAACCGACCGGAAATCTTGGACATAATGACTTGTGCCACTATTAATATGAAAAAAAATCATGCCAGTTGTCACTGCTCTGTGAGGCCAAACAGAATTTTTTTGGAAACATTGTCCAACTTCAGCATGACCTAACCATTGTAGAAAGCTACTCCACTGTCACTGCTTCACCATGAGTTAAATGACCAAGAGTCAAATGAAAGAAATTTACGCAGTTAACACATGGCCACGTGAATGCCACTGCTTCTCCACATCTAGGCTTTTAAATGCCTGTAGACTTCACAGATTCAGTATTATTGTGCTAGTGTCAAATTCTCATGGAGGAACTGAGGGACATGAGAGACACATCATCAAGCATTTTTTGCTCTAGCTATACAACTAATTCATTCTCAAAAATAAAAACAAAAAAAGGAAATAGCTGAAGACCTACCTTTGATTATTTACTGCAACACATTGCTTTTGTACATATATATATAAAAAGAAAACATACCTTGATTCTAAGATTTCTCGCCATTCTCTCTCTTTTCTCTCAGCCAACTGTTTCCATGAGCCGGAATCAACATTGGCCATGTTTATCTCTCAAACAACACACTTTTGTTCTGGTTCCATATTCACTTTGTATTCCTTTCTAGAAACAACAGACTCCAAGTTTAAAATGTTGCAAGAACTCATCACAGTTTAAAATGAAGAACTAAAACATGAATATGACTTTTAAATTGTTATTGCATTTCATTGAAACATGCGTAATTAGATAAAACCAATGGGTTAGATACAGTGGAAGTGACAGGAAAATCAAACAAGCAAACCTAGTGTGAGAAAATGTGACGCAGCCTGAGAAAGCCCGTTGGGTTGCGAAAATCTTAGTACTAGAATATCAGCTTCCAAAGATCACCTGGGTGACCCTATAGGTCTAAATCTAGCCAAGGTCAGAACCTCATTCTGCATCCATTCCAAGTCTGAGCATGAAATAAAGCTTCTAAATAATTTAATTTTGCATTATAAAGATAGTGAACCAAATCTGTTGATATTACGTACTTTTACTGTTATCATGGTCAACAACTGTGTCCTCTTTTGGACATCCACTCATATTTTCACACCCTATCACACCTATTCCAATAGAAAATCTATAGCTTTTCATTCATAGCTAGTATATATGTGTGGATACATTGGGTCTGTAGGATTTTGTAAGAGTTGTGCATCTTCGAAAACAAAAGAACAATGTCTGCTAGAAAAGGCCAACCTTACAGCATCGGCTTTCCAATTGATTTTAAATGCAATTCTACACGTAAATCTTTTAGATGACAAAGTAAACTATATAAACATGCTTTGTGCAGCAAAACTTTTAAAAACTTTATTTTCATTAATATCTGCAAAAAAATTGCGGTTGCTATCAACAAGATGGCCGGCAGAAAGGTAGAGTTAGATCTACCAAAACATCTGTTTGGACTTGACTTTATGCAAAAAAAAAAAAAAAAATTCCAGTGGCCATATGCATGAGCACAGGTGCATAACTGGTTACACAGTACTAGTGTAGGCCTTACCTATCAGTGCAAAACACTACCTGGTATGCAGTAACTCTTTGTAGGCCTACACCCACGTGTAAAGGGTTCATAAGTTTACACTTTCTGCGAGGATGACCAAATCAGCTACACAATGCGAAACAAAGTTAGTTAAGAAATAGGCGTCCGCTAGAAAGAAAGAAAGGAGGTAACTAATATTTTTTATTCCAACCCATGACTTCGCAGGCCGACGAAAGAAAATGGATTTCTACTCATCCTCGATCTCTTAATTAGTTTTATTTTGATCGGCGTTGTTTTCTTGTGGCATTGATTGGCCAAACAAATTCTAAGCATGCGGAAAGCAGTAACTGATTTGTAAGTAGAGGCAGGTGTAACATATATAATATATAAGTTCATCGACACCGACTAAATTTGAGTTTACACCAAGGTGGCCGTATGCACTACTAACTTACTAAGCCTGCACCATGGTGCAAAATGGGCAGATTTACACCAAGTTCATGCAAACGGTCACAAGGCTGCTTGAAATGTTGGTATCTAGATCTACTCAATATTTGGGTTTTCTAATGGTTACAAACTCAAATAATGCCATTATTTTGCTTTCCTGGTGAGAAAAACATCTCAAAATGTATGAAAATAAATGTGTTAACTTAACCCTCCCCGCACAACACACGGGGCCAATATTGTGGCCTACATACTGCAAACCGGGTCCAGCGGGAGGTCAATATATTGTTTGGTAGCGCTGCTCCTCATGCTTTGTTTAATTCCATTGTCGCGACTATAGTTTTTGCCACATTTTTTTTTTCCACACTATTTTCGCTTGTTTATGTATCCTGTCACGCCTACTAGACACTATATCTAACAAAATGGTATTGTCCGATTATGTTTATTACGATGCAACTATTCGTAACTCTATCCGTCATACGTGTGTAATAGTAGGCTACTGACGGTCTGAAGTTCGAACTGGGGAAAATCTTGGGGAAACTTTTACTTTAATGCTAGCTGGTTGTCGTCTACATGTGAAATGAGAAGAAAGGGGCCATCTGCGTATTTGAAAAACCGTTCTAATGTCTGTAATTATAAATTCCAATGTAATACTAGGGCATGCTGCATACGGGCATTTGTTGGTAGGTTTTTCATCAGGGAAAACTGGGAGAAAATGACTGACTCTGTTGTTGGTCGTTGTCTTTATTTGATGTGGTAATTCTAGAGATATTGTGTTGCTTTGATTACATCGCTTTTCAGTACATGTATGTACTCTACGAGCTGGAAATCAAATCTCTTGCTATTAAATTTCATCCTCTTCCTCACCTGCCGCTTTTCAGTCTTTTGCTCAATTTATACTCATATCTTCTTCTTCTTTTATAGTTGGTTGGTCTATAAGACGATTCCCCAACTGCACTATAGTATATGCGACTCAACGTCGCTCCTCTGAGGCTAAAAGCAGGGTAAAACCTTACATAGATGTTAAGACCATTTAAAAATATATTAGTTGTATAAAGTCTTTTGTATATATAACTCTGGTATAAATATCTCTTGGTTTCCAGATTGTGCACAGAAATACAACCCGCACTTTAGTTACAATGGTAGCTGCAACGGATAATAATGTTCTTAAATTCATTGTCGAAAGTCGTTGCAGACGATAGTGTTTGGACTTCTGCCGGGAGGTTGTTCCACATCCTGATGACATTAGGGTAAAAAGAGTAAAAATGGCTGTTAACCCGTGAGCTTGGGATGTTATATTTTATGTTATTCCTTCTGTTGCCTCTGGTATTAATGGTGAGGTGGTTCAGTGGGATATGGATATTTCCTTCCCTGCCTTTATAAAATATTTTTACTTTGTTTTTTGCTCTCCTCTCTTCTAATGGTGTCCACTCGAGGTCTCTCATCATTTTATTTACACTACTACTTCTAGCATAGTCATTTGTCACAAAGCGGGCAGCTCTCCTCTGGACCCTTTCCAGTTGGTCTATGTTTATTCGACAGTGGGGGTCCCAGACACTGCAGCCATACTCTAGGGAGGGCCTCACAAAGGTGTTATAGCATTTTTCTTTTACTTTCCTATCGCAGTTAGAGATGTTCCTTTTTAGAAATGCTAGTATACCGTTTGCTTTGTTACATGTGTTATTAATGTGTTGGTTCCATGTAAGTTTTCTGTCCAATGTAACTCCCAAATATTTAGCCTCATGTGTTTCGCTCAATTTTTCGTCGTGTATAAAGTAGTCTGAAGTGATGTTGTGTTTTTTATTTGAAATTCTCAGGACTTGGCATTTATTGGGGTGGAATTCCATACGCCAGTCCCTCTCCCATTTTTGTAGACTGTCTAGATCTTTCTGTAAAATTTCCGTATCTTCTTTTGAGTTTATTGTTCTATAGAGGAAGCTATCATCAGCAAACAGTCGTAATTTAGTGCCTGGAGAGATCTTACTTGGCATATCGTTAATATAAACTAGGAATAGTAAGGGGCCCATTACAGTACCCTGGGGTACTCCCGAGAGAACAGCTAGGATTGGATGACTTTCCATCAACGACGACTATCTGTGTTCTATTTTCCACATATATAGACCTATATATTTTATATAGATCTAGGCTTACGGCATTCCGATACACACAGGGCCTACTGTCATTTATGGATGTCTACGTGAAATGCGAGTACCCGCCCCTCTTCATTTTCACAGTCTTCAGGCCTGACCCTTTTTATTTATGCCTGATCTAAATCTAGATCTAGGTCCAGCACCCCACAGGCGGAGCAAGCTGTATCACGTTTGTTTAAAAGGACTCGGCATCCGATAGAAATCTAGATCTAGATCTAGATCTAGGTCCGTAAGCGAAAAGAATACATTACTATCCATCAAAACAATATGTGCTGACTAACCTTAAAAGCCGGCCTTAGTTCCAAGCGCTAAAAAAAAAAATATACCAAAAATTTTTATTACTTTTAAATTCACATGTAAAGTCACTACATCATACTAGCTTCCCCCTCTTGACAACCACTCTTCAGAAAAAGAAATTCCACACTGACAGACAACATTAATTTTGACTCGAAAATAAAAGAGTGCAATGACGTTGTTTGGTACATTCGACTTCCATCTTAACAATTTTCTAATTATACACGTTCAATGGAGCTTTTCAAAGTTTTGGTCACGTCAAGCGGCTTAAAACACACCTAAACTCCTTGTGTCACATTTTCTTATCCTTGGATGTGGCAAAATGTTTCAGATATTTAATTTCACAGATGTTAAAGATATCAGTGTCTCTCATTTTGAGAATACTAAATCTAGATGGTAGCACAGGCCAAAGTACTCAAAATCAAGTAACTTTGGTTCGAATTTTTCGGTCATAACCCCAAACCAACAAAATCATGGATACACCACTGCATGAGATGGTCGACGAATTATTGATCGTGAGAGTATATTGTCATATTTTGCATCTTTATTTACTTTGTGGGTAGATCGAGGATTGATTTGGGAAGACAATTGGGGAGAGGTGGGGATTAATTGATCCAGTTACCCGCTGAGATGCCTGGCGTTGCCCCGGATACATTCTGTTTATAACCATTACTTTTCAGTTCTGGGTAATTACACACACCTGGATCTACCTGAACTTGTTCATTACCTTTATTTGTTTGTGTGTTTGTCCATTTTCTGTTGTTTTTCCGGTATACCGGGTAGTCTTAATGCGGGCATTCCCTGTCAGCATTAACGTGCGACAAACCCAATCAGGAGATTATCATTGTCGTGGAATGGCAATAGTCTGGCACTGAACAGTTTGTTTAGTGAACACCAAAGATATTAACTCTCTGAGTTTGGCTAAGTTCTTTGGTGGGCCCACGTACAGTACATATGTAGCCTACTGCGTACCAAGGGAACGAATGAAGTTTGTTCATTTCTTGGGAAATAAATGTGAAGAGTTTCACAGAATATGAAATCTGTCAAGCTAAAATTCATTTTTACTCCTAAATTTGCATTTCTTGCATTAGAATGGGAAAAATGTAAGAATTCTGGCAGAAAATGGGATTTTTAATTTTTTTTTAGACTGCCCTGGTTCAGCCATGTTGCTTTACAGAATATCGATTGTTCACGTCGCGCAGCTTCATTATTATTATAATTATCTATTGCCCACTTTCCACATCCCACATCTCACCTGCACCCTCCCTCCCCCCCCCCCCCCAACCACCATAGCCATGACGCTCTAGCTTGATTCAAATGTTATTAAAACTCACGGTCCTCGCCAAATTATAGTTGGTGAGTAAATAAATGTAAAGTTAAACGGTTAGATTCACGCTTGTCGGTTTTAATGTTCGTGATTAATAAGTAATGGAGTAGGGGTGAAACAAGGTGGGGACAGTTGACATTGTTAAGTATGACTAGACAAGTTTTTGCACGTTAACTGGCTGGTAGAATAGTGCAGACGTATTACTACAATTAAAATGGTGGGAGGTTTCGACCTATGAGATAGCTGAACTAATTGGGCCAGCGGACTAGCACGCTGGGTAGTTAGATAGTATATAACATCGTGTAACGTTCAGATTAGGGGAATAAAGGCGAGCAGAAGCATCGTGTCGTGAAGTATCTCCGGTTGACCAGTACCTGAACTGTGTGCTTTGAAGACAAGAAGTCCTTGCTAACGGACTGACTGAGCTCTAGAAAGAAAGGTCTGAGTGGGCTGACCTTTGAAAGCCCACGCTGCGCTATTTTGATGTTCGCGCCTACCAGTAGGCGTGAGCAATGGTAATATATTTTATTTGTTCAAGCATAATAGAGATCGGAGATAGAGAGAGAACTACAGCCTCATAGGAAGACTAAGGAAATCCCAGCTGGCACTCGACCACGAGTGTCCTGTATCATAGATCTATTGCCATAGTATGATTAGAATAATATAGCACATTGTTGATGAATTGAATAGTGATTGTGCATAAAATATAGTCTTTTGGCAACTGCTTAAATTACCTACAAGCCGAAGAGTGCTTCTGTAGGCTTTGACGTACTGGGCTCTCCTAACATTTAAGCCCCTATGATTTATGGAGAGTTTGCCTGGCGACTGGCCAGTGGCGACTCAACTGTCACTTTAAATTGATATCTAGTTTCGTATAATATACCTATTTGCTATTGATTGCAGTACCTCCATAGTTACATGAATATCATTGGTTAAGTTATTAATTAGAGGTTTTTTTTGGTTTGGATATATACCCCTATTGTCTTTTGTTTTGTTATTAATATTTATGTAAACTATGGCCTGACCGGCCTGACATATATACGCTCTAGTTATTTAATACTTTTCTTGTGTGGTTGTGTCCGAGTGTGAGTTAGCTGCCTCTCGTGCATTCGTAACATCCCCAAGACCCTAACTCTGCTCGTGACAATTATTATAATTATCTATTGCCCACTTTCCACATCCCACATCTCACCTGCACCCTCCCTCCCCCCCCCCCCAACCACCATAGCCATGACGCTCTAGCTTGTTGCCTGTATCAAGTTTTGATAAAAATTCTTAGCCCACCTGTGAACATTGCCGCCCGACACGTGAGGCCGTGGGTGGAGATTCCAAGCACGTCCACAAAATTTTATGATTTGTGTAGTGAACGAGACACCAGAATTATTATTTTTGTTATTGGTTTGTACAAACTGCGGACACGACAGGCTAAGCAATGGTAGATAAACTCGCGGCATGGCCAAGCTGGGGCTCAACATTCAATAACTGTCCTCGCTGAGCATAATAATAGTTCGTCCATCAGGTATGATGATGACCTTAACAACACCAGAGGAATAAAGAACAGAAATTGTTGAGAATTTCAACACATGGACAATAAAGAGAACTAAAGGACACAGAGGACAGAATGGAAAGACTGTTCTTTCATGTCTTATGGCTTCTCATGTGACTGATAAGTCCTATTTTTGCCCTGCAGACCCTTCCGCATAAATGACAAGAGTGCTCCGTTGGTTCAGTACCACTGGGCCTTTTCTTGCGCCGTTCTCTTTTTTTGATAGCCTGCTGGACTCTGTCAGCTTCCCATGCTTTGCTGCCTCTGGTAAGGGCCGCCCTCCAATTTGCACGATCAAGCGAGAGCTTTTCCCACTCACTCACATCAATGGGAAAGGCCTTCAGTGATTGCTTGAGAGTGTCTTTGTAACGTCTCTTTGGGGCCCCAACATTCCTCGTTCCATTGGAGAGCTCAGAGAAGAAGATTTGCTTAGGGAGTCTGGAGTCGGGCATTCTGACAACATGTCCTGCCCAACGTAGCTGAATTTTTTTCAGGTGGCAGAAGATGCTCAATTCCTTGGCACGATTGAGGACCTCAGTGTCTGGAATTTTATCCTGCCATTTGATCCTTAGGATCTTTCTAAGGCAGGCCAGATGAAAGTGATTTAGCTTTCTGGCACGCGATTGGTACACTGTCCAGGTTTCAGCCCCATAGAGTAGGGTGGGAAGGACCACAGCATTGTACACTTTCAGCTTAGTGTCTGTGCGAATGCCGGCGACATCCCATACTCTCTTTCGAAGCCTGCCAAATGCAGAGCTGGCTTTGCTGATTCTTGAGAGAATTTCAGTATCAACACGATGGAAGTACACTGTCTTCCGCGGCTCGTGTTGATGCTGAGCATAATACACATCATATAAACCCACAAGTTTTATCGTCCAGCGCAAGCTACATAATGCTTTATGAATTTAGGGGTTTCTGGGCCTTTTGTGATTATCTCAGAGTCCTCGGTGTAAGTTTTGTGTCTCGCCTTTACATAACAAAAAATGGTAACCGGAATTAATTAAAGGTGGGAAATGCAATGTGGAAAAGCTTTCGGTAAACTGGGCTTTCCTCTGTCGCAGTTTAAAAGAAAAAGAAAAACAGCAACAGCAAAAATGTGTGTACGATATGACGAAATATTTCAATGGACCTGAGAATCAAGAAACTTAAGTCACTCACAAAGTGAGTCGAATTTGTTTATGCGATGGTGCGCATGTGTATGTGTCTGTTTGTGACTGGTTAAGTGAATGGATGTTTGGGTGGGGGTGGGAGGGAGAGAGGAGATTCATAGAACATTCTCCTTCTCATTGAGCCTCCAGTGTCAACAAGACATTATGAGTAGGCATCTACATCAATAAATAAATATGTTTGTGTGTGTGTATACTTGTGGCATGTGGGTAGACTTTGGCAAAGGATACACAAGTAGAGAATTTCCCAGCCGTAACTAAAGACTCCACGTGATCTTAGATCTTGTTTGTTCCAACTCCACTTTGTGCACAACTGAGAAATTCGACT
>OZ007568.1:1597500-1605000 GCA_963931925.1 Onchidella celtica
TACCGAAATCAGGGGAAAATATGGGGATCAATATGGCCTGCAATATGCATATATGTGTCACATCATGAATAGCTAACTAATCACAATATCTAATACAGAATCAAAAACCACTCAACCTATCAACCATTCTTCATATCATATTTATAATGTCAATATTTTAAAGTCGACTCATTCACACAGATCCTGTCAATGTTCCTGTCCTCCGATGTATAAGCTCCTGAAATCTTCCCCTAGGCTCGACTAAGGTAGTCGGCGATATGATTGCTGGTTCCTGGAATTGGTTGAATAACGAAGGTGTACGGCTGTAAAGCCAATGCCCATCTAGACAAGCGTGGGCTGGACGAACGATTCTTCGACAAAAATGTCAGTGGCTTGTGGTCCGTCTGGATACAAAATTCTCGTCCCATGAGATAACGTCCTAGTTTCTGGGCGGACCAGACAATGGCAAGACACTCACGCTCTATCACAGAATACTTTCTTTCTCTCTGCAATAACTTCCTACTGACATAACATACAGGATGGAGACATTCGTTCTTCTCCTGTAGAAGACAAGCGCCGACACCAGAGTCCGACGCATCCGTTCTGAGGATAAAATTAGATCGAAAATCGGGTAATATCAGAATGGGTGACGATGATAATGCTGTCACCAAATTATCAAATGATGTCTGACATTCAGACGTCCACTGGACCTTATCGGGTTGTCCCTTCTTAGTAAGGTCAGTAAGAGAAGATGACAAGGAGGAAAAATTTGGAATGAACTTTCTGTAATAATTTAAAATTCCCACTAAGCTTCTGACTTGTTTCTTTGTTTTTGGGATTTGCAACCCTACTAATTTGTCAATTTTTGTTCCTTCAGGCCTCTGAACACCTCTACCCACGATATGTCCTAAGAATATTATCTCTGGACATGCCAAATCCATCTTTGCGGGTTTAGCAGTTAACCCAAAATGACGTAATCGTTGAAAAATTACTGTTAGTGTCTGAATATGATCAGACCATGTCGACGTATGGCATGCTATATCATCAAAGAATGACACGACATTAGGTATGTCCTTCAACACCAGTATGGGAATACAGATACTCTGGTCTCTCATGAAACCTCTGCAGCATATCAACGTGGAAAACCTTTACTGATCCATCAATGTGGATAGCGTAATCTACCCTCGAAACAATTCGCTCAATAACATAAGGACCTTTCCACGTCATCAATAACTTATTATGGTCCGTAGGTAACAACAACAGAACCTTGTCTCCTGGCTTAAAAATTCTCAGTTTGGAACCTCTATCTTTATAGTCTTTTGCTCTTTTCGAAGCGATACCAGAAGCTTCTTCTGCTATAGTGCGCGCTGAGGATAGTCTTTCTCTTAAATCAACGAGGTACTGAAACCTTTTTAAACGGTTCCGAAACCGTGGGGATCTTTTGACGAGGAGCCTGGGGTGAACGACCCTTATGCGTCGTCTTTTGGCACGCACTGCACGTCTTACAATATAAACGTACATCTCTGTATACTGACGGCCAATAAAAATATTTCAGGACTCTCTCCTTGGTTCTAGCACTTCCCATGTGACCCGCTAATGGAACATCATGGGCCAGACGCAATACTGTAGCAATTAACGACCGTGGCACGACGACTTGCTTTTCAACGGAAGCCACTGTGACGTACATACGGAACAGAATGCCCCCCTGGACAAAAAAAGAAGATGACCCGTTCCTATATTTCCTCGCTCTCTCGGTTCGCGCTTCCCCAAAACATGGGTCCAACGATGGGCCCTCCCTTTGCAATCTCGCCAAGCGCTCTGGCGTGATGTCTAGGCTGACCGCTGGCGTAGCCAAAGGTCCAATCTTGTCCCTATCGGCTACCCGTCGGCGTGTTTCGACCGCGGCGCAAAAGTCAATACCTTTTGATTGCGACCATGCTTGCACGTTCTCATCGGAAGGGGAAACCACCCGTGATACATTCCCAATGATGAGCTGGGCGCCTGGAAAACAACCAACGACTGCTTCGACTTCCCCGCTAAGGAAAGGTGTATCTATCATTATTCTTGCCATGGGTAATTTCTCAATGGCCCCCGAAAATTGGATGCACGGGACAGTCTCACCTGTAAGCTGTGAATCCCGAATGCAGTCCCTATGCACTCCCACAACGGTAGATCCTGTATCTCGTAAAACCGAGACCGGTTCGTCCCCAACAAACCCCGGATAAACCCTAAGACCACCTCCCGCATGACATGAATTTATGACGGGGATCCCTCTCCCACAAGGTAAAATACCGGAAGATAATAACTTCTCACAACTGGGACACTTAGAATACTGTCCGCCTCCGTTGTCCGATGTAACGCACGCAGCCGCATGATGAAATTTATTTGGGGAACATGGACTGGAGCTACTGTCCGCGTTCGCCGCTATCCTACCTGCAGGGCAGTTCACGCTGATGTGATCTGCTCTTCCGCAGTTCCAACACTTCGCGGCCCTACACTCGCGCGAAAAGTGACCCACGCGTCCGCAAGTCCAACACTCCGCTCCCTGTGCTGCTCTAGGCCTGGGTCCCCGTGACCCCTCGCGACCGGAACTGGAGTCCCTATGCCGTCGGTCATCGGCAAAGGTCACAACTCGCCCCCGGCCATTACCGCGACCTAGCCCTCCTGCTCGGTCAAACTTACCGGATCCATACGCCGGTGATTGGTGATAGCCCCTATGCTGCCCCTGGGCTTGCCCACTATAGGCACCACGCTGACGCGACCTGTCCCTAAGTCCCGCCGGCGACCCCTCGACAACGGCGACGTACCCCGCATCCTGGACGTACGCCCTGGCGACTGGTTTGGACGGATGCGCCGTACGGTATGCTTCCGCCAACTTAGACGCCTCCTGCACCGTCGCGGGTTCGTTCTCTTTCAGGAAAGCCACCAGATCTTTGTGGCACGACGCGTACAGCTGGTCACGGATCATTAAGTCTTTCAGTTTAGCAAAATCCGCGCCCACATGCGCCAGGTCTACCCAGTTCGCGAAATACTCCGTTAGTCTCGCGACGAAGGCAGCAAAGTCCTCCCTGGTGTCTGCACGTGCTCGCCTAAACTGCTCCCGGAAATATTCCTCGGTACGCGCAAATCGGCGAAGCAGCAAAGCCTTCAGCTTATCGTAGTCTTGCACGTCTTCGCGCTGTAGCTCTTTAAAGTAGGTTAACGCTCGCCCCTGCAATAGCGATGCCAGGTACGTGGCCCATAATTCCTTATTTTCCCCCCATTGCAATTGTGCGTTCAGTTCGAACCTGTAAAGGAAGGCGTCTATGTCGTCCTTCCGGTCGTCGAACGTAGGGAGCTTAATCCTAACGCCACCTTTATTGGGTACCTGCCGCTCAACTGTTTCTGTTGGCGCACTCTTTTTGATTTCCAACTCCGCTATTCTTACTCGCGCGTCTGTCTCCCGCTCTTGAGCTTCTATCTCCTTTAACCTTATCTCCTGCTCCCGTTCTTGAGCTTCTATCTCCTTTAACTTAAGCTCCCTCTCCTGTTGCTTATCCTTAGCCTCTCTCTCCTGCTCCTGAGCCTTAGCCTCTTTTTCCTCTTCTCTCTGTCGCTCTTGAGCCTCTTTTTCTCGCTCTCTATCCTTAGCACGCTCATCGCGCAAATCCGCCTGCTGTTCTTTAATCCAGCCGCGTAGCTCCTCTCCCTCCAGGCCAAGTTCCTTACCCAACTTCATTAGTTGTTGGAGTTCCGCCATTTCACAGATTTATGGTTATGGTATATATTTAAAAAAACGGCTAACCTGTCGGTATGATAACTAACGACACGACCAGAGACCTGAGATCACACCAGATATAACAATACCCGGTTGTCTCAAATACAATTCAGAAATCTACCTTTACAGCACAACTAATTCTATATCTACAAAATGCCTAGCACTATTAATTATAAAAGAAACTAGAAACGACAAGAATGCAGAAATACAGTAGAAGGACCACAAGTACGTCAAGGACAACGAACCAGACTAGGACAAAGCTTCTACAAAAAAAAACTATAATGGAAAAAAAAAATGCAACCTACTACGCCGATTATACTACACGGTACAACAAGAACAGAGTCTGAAAAAAAAGAACGTATCTATAGATAGGTAGGGAGAGGGACAAGAGAATACGTCTTCCTGCGGAACAGAGAAGATATCGACGCTACAACTAAACACTAACAAAGCCCTACAGAATGTTCACCGTGATGAACGAAGTTCCAAGTTTATCACACCTTTTTTTTTTAAAGGATAAACTAGGTTCAACACAGCAAACGAAAACAGCAAAAACAGAGAAAAAGACAGATTAAAGGAACAGCCCCCGATCCAGGGCACAAAATTTCAGCTTCACTTAACTTCGAATTTTGAGTTTAACTCCTCCCCTTAATCGGAGCTCTGGCTGCTTGTCTCCTCAGGCTGGCACACACACTCTGCAGAAATTTAAGTACACATTAATACATATTCATCAAAATACATGCCTCAATACATATTATTATTCATAACCATACATAAATCATACCATCATGACATTTCCATTCATCCCACGAACAAAGACAACAGCACGAATTCCTAGCACAACAGAAAAACAACTAGATATAACGAATACACAATGTCAAAATGACCACAGGTAAACAGGACGAGCCCCCAGTGTCACAACGGACGAGCCCCCAGTGTCACAACGGACGAGCCCCCAGTGTCACAACGGACGAGCCCCCAGTGTCACAAATCCCAGACTGGGAGATGTAATAGTTTATGACAGGACGACAATCACGAACAAACAAGTTTAACACTTAACAAAACAACCCATCAGACTCACACATTTATTAAACCTAATTATACATATAATAGCGCAATTACATACATTATATCATTGAAATGAACTGCCGTACAACGGCCTTATTCTCACACACACTCTCCCTCGGATCCACAATCCGGTAGTTACTCCTAAAGGCACTTCGGCCTCAGCCTCTCCCCTCAGGGTCTTAATAGCACCCTAGTAATTCACTGGCACCGCAGTCTCTCAATATCACATTCCTATTGTCATACCCTTAGCACTCCCCTAGCACCTCAGCAGGGCAATAACACATTATTATTTCCATAGCCATCAACATGGCAACAACATAATATCAGTTCACTAGCCTATCAACATGGCAACAATATAGTATCTCAGTCACTCTCATATCTACGTCCCTGTCCGTGGCCTGACTGCCACGACTTTATGTGCCTCTACTGTCCTGCACTGACAGCCTCACTTCTGGCCTATGTGTGGCCTCCGGCCCTATGCTGGCCTATCCCCTGTGCTCATCGAGGTGGCTCTGCGGCCCGTCCCCGACACCTACAAGAATAACATTACATTGGTATAATACCCTACCATTTCTATTCACTCCACCTCTCCTTACAATCCATGAAGCGTACACACACTAGTTCACCTTTCACTCACCACACATCTTACGGTAACACACTTCCATCGGAGTACACACTACTCACTCGCGCTACAAATCCGTGAACTCACTTTCATCTATCGCTCGTGGCGCACATTGCTATATCCAATATCAAGGACTTCCACATTCCTCACATATACTTATTCACATCATGGTAATAGACGAATATAATATAATACATCAATCATAATAATCAATCAACGTTCTACATACCAGTCATAACTGGAAAGACTCTCACTAGTCTTCTCGACTGCTTCCCCTTTATGTCCGCCCGATGGGCTTTTATTCACAGGTCCGATCCCTAGGACCTTCTAACTTGCAGTGATAGTTATACAGCGCTTTCGCCTCATTCAGACCCCGCCCCCACTACTACTCACAACAGCACGCTTAACTTGCTGTCTACTGTGAGTCCTTACTCTGCACCCGCTCTGTAGCAATCCCCTTAATTGCACTCACTCCACTCGTGACATATCTATCTATCTATCTATATGTCTGTCTGTCTGTCTGTCTGTCTGTCTGTCTATCTATCTATCTATCTATCTATCTATCTATCTATCTATCTATCTATCTATCTATCTATCTATCTATCTATCCGTCTGTCTATCTATCTATCTATCTATCTATCTATCTATCTATCTGTCTGTCTGTCTGTCTATCTATCTATCTATCTATCTATCTATCTATCTATCTATCTATCTATCTATCTATCTATCTATCTATCTATCCGTCTGTCTATCTATCTATCTATCTATCTATCTATCTATCTATCTATCTATCTATCTATCTATCTATCTATCTATCTATCTATCTATCTATCTATCTATCTATCTATCCGTCTGTCTATCTATCTATCTATCTATCTATCTATCTATCTATCTATCTATCTATCTATCTATCTATATCTATCTATCTATCTATCTATCTATCTATCTATCTATCTATAGAAGATTGTCCTTTAAACAACAACAACAAACAAACAGAAAGAATTGCTCACCAGGGTACTGTACCTGCATTGACAACAGAAATGAGTATCGTCTGGTTATTTGACAGTCTGTAGAACTCTCATACTGCAGGCATTCCATCACTTTGGTCAGGGGTGGGCTGGGTTGGGGTGATGGAGTGGGTGGGGGAAGAGGGAAATGTTGGGTGGGTCGTGTCTTCCTCTCTTGTTCCCTGCAGCTCTATGAGTGAAGCGACACACCAGGGAATGGCTAGACCAGCTCGTAAACAACACGTCTGACCTGTGAACTATTATGTTATTATAATAAAGAGTCTATCTTACGATTTCTTCCCTTCTCATTCAAGACTTCCACCTCGCGGGGGCGTAGAGTTTTTTTTTTTGGAGGGGGGCACCCCAGGACTCGGGTTGAGAGGTTGGGGAGAGGTACACCGGGGCATAGGTTGAGAGGACGGAAAGCTTTTAGTTTTATTGTATTCAATTATTTCCTTACGATTTGTATAGTAATCACAGTTAAAATACGGCAATACTAGGCGCAGACATGCAAAACATACATAGATCTAGGTGTTTCCCCAAACGCCACGGACAGCGGTTACGCCACTGCCAATTCCAGTTCTCCCTCTTTCACTGCTATGTTTTACTAAGCTTAAAATCTGCCAAATGGAATGTCAGTTACGTGATTGGTTAGATTTTCTGTCCCCGAGTTATTCTCCACAACCCGTCCCCAATTTCACACACACCTACATACACATCCACCCTCACCCACCCACACATACACTTGGAAGCTTGCCCTGTCGAGTATCTTCTCTGGAGGATAAGCACCAATACGACCACAGAATGGACAGACTTAGTTCAGTGGCTGACAGTAATGTGCTGTAGCTATTTATAACAATGCCCCACCTGCTTGTCTCCACTACTCCACTTCTCTGACTGAACCATTCCTTACACGTTATAGATCTCTACCCTCTCTTCATCTGGATCTTACTCACCGGGGAAAGGGGGATGACGATGACGTGGGGGAGGTTACAGTCCCATTCTTGTAAGCCTGAGCGTAATCCCAGCTTGCCACGCCATCAATTTCATCCCACTAACGATTTCGTCTT
>OZ007568.1:1610000-1612500 GCA_963931925.1 Onchidella celtica
TTCTCTGAACATGCCACAAGAGACATAGTCAGATCTGACGAGAAAGGAATGAGTGAAGGACCTGTAGATCAAAACTTCTCCCACAGCTGCAAGATGATCTTGTCTATCTTTGATCCAAGTAAACTGTCATCTCATTTCATCCTAATCCCTTTCTATCTCACTGATAGATTGACTAACTGATCGAGGAATTATATGGTTGACTGACTGGCTGATTGACTGACTAATTGGTTAATTAACCGATTGATTGATTAATTGATCTATCTATCTACTGATCGATCGATTGCTTGCTTGCTTGCTTGATTGATTGATTGACTGGTTGATTGATAGATTGCTTGATCGATTGGAACTGCCCACAAGAAAGACAGAATTTCTCAGTGAAGAAAAGAAAATAACTTTAATTCTTTTTAAACCGTTGATGACAATTTTCCTACATCTGTCAATACGAGTAATGACGCACAGAGGCCTGAAGTCTGACAAGGCCTTCGGAGAGATGTCAGAGTTAGGTCTACATGGATCACTTGTCCTCCGTTTCAGCGGCGTCTTCTTTATTCATAATAGCCCAGTCTGAAATAAACTAAAAATTAAGAATTCGAACGAGCTAATGAAGCAACTTGATAGATAAGGAAATAATGATAGAAGTAATGAGGATGACATGTCTTATCCTTGCGGTCGGGATGACAGATTACAAGATCATTGTCCTACTTATATTTATTATCTGATCATTCTGTGATTTCCGCAGTATAAACTACTCGCCGTGCGAGCAACGCTAGCTTCTAAAGCTGTTTTATTTTATAGTTTAATTTTTAGACACACAGAATTTTCTTTATGTCGACTTTTTTTTTAAAAATTATTTTCCTAACTTTTTTTTTTTTTCTCTCGAACAGACAAAACGGGGGAGGGTGGGGTGACATGAGAAAAGGAAAGAATATAACACTCCTCCCCCCCTCAAAAACAACAACAACCCAAACACCACCCCCACCACCACAACAAGAAACCAGTCCAAGCAACCGGAGTAAAAGTACTAGGGAAAAACTGGCGAGAGTTGAAATTGTTGGTGGAGCGACCAATCAGTGGAGCGACCAATCAGTGAAGCGACCAATCAGTGGAGCGACCAATCAATGAAGCGACCAATCAGTGGAGCCACTAGTCAGTGGAGCGACCAATCAGTGGAGCAACCAATCAGTGGAGCGACCAATCAGTGAAGCGACCAACCAGTGAAGCGACCAA
The DNA here is from genome assembly GCA_963931925.1 of Onchidella celtica. Lineage (NCBI taxonomy): Eukaryota > Metazoa > Mollusca > Gastropoda > Systellommatophora > Onchidiidae > Onchidella > Onchidella celtica. The sequence goes on from OZ007568.1 coordinate 1,611,228, forward strand.
TCAGTGGAGCGACCAATCAGTGGAGCCACCAATCAGTGGAGCCACCAATCAGTGGAGCCACCAATCAGTGAAGCGACCAATCAGTGGAGCGACCAATCAGTGGAACCACCGATCAGTAGAGCGACCAATTAGTGGAGCGACCAATCAGTGGAGCCACCAATCAGTGGAGCCACCAATCAGTGAAGCGACCAATCAGTGGAGCGACCAATCAGTGGAACCACCGATCAGTAGAGCGACCAATTAGTGGAGCGACCAATCAGTGGAGCGACCAATCAGTGGAACCACCGATCAGTAGAGCCACCAATTAGTGGAGCGACCAATCAGTGGAACCACCGATCAGTAGAGCCACCAATTAGTGGAGCGACCAATCAGTGGAACCACCGATCAGTAGAGCCACCAATTAGTGGAGCGACCAATCAGTGGAGCGACCAATCATTGGAGCGACCAATCAGTGGAGCGACCAATCAGTGGAGCGACCAATCAGTGGAGCAACCAATCAGTGGAACCACCGATCAGTAGAGCGACCAATTAGTGGAGCGACCAATCAGTGGAGCCACCAATCAGTGGAGCCACCAATCAGCGAAGCGACCAATCAGTGGAGCGACCAATCAGTGGAACCACCGATCAGTAGAGCGACCAATTAGTGGAGCGACCAATCAGTGGAGCGACCAATCAGTGGAACCACCGATCAGTAGAGCCACCAATTAGTGGAGCGACCAATCAGTGGAACCACCGATCAGTAGAGCCACCAATTAGTGGAGCGACCAATCAGTGGAACCACCGATCAGTAGAGCCACCAATTAGTGGAGCGACCAATCAGTGGAACCACCGATCAGTAGAGCCACCAATTAGTGGAGCGACCAATCAGTGGAGCGACCAATTAGTGGAGCGACCAATCAGTGGAGCGACCAATCAGTGGAGCGACCAATCAGTGGAGCGACCAATCAGTGGAGCGACCAATCAGTGGAGCGACCAATCAGTGGAGCCACCAATCAGTGGAGAGAGAAGACACCAGAATAAAACTGTCCTCCTTACGTCTAATCTGTCAGAAAGAAAACAAAACCAGAGAAAAGCAGGTTGGGGGTGGTTTGAGTTTGAGTTTGAGTTTGTGTCTGAGGAGAGCAGGTCCACGCGATAACCCTCACATTGTGCTAAGAAAAACCAAGACGATAAACAAGAAACAGCAGATCAGTAGGGACAGGAGAAGATCCTACTAGAAGCGCCCAGCAATCACCCGCCTTGGGATGGCATAAACATGCAGAAACTAAAAGCC
>OZ007568.1:1617500-1697500 GCA_963931925.1 Onchidella celtica
TGAGGAAATTTCGAACTCTGCTGATGTTTCTTAGTTGGAAACGTGCATTTCTGCAAATATTATTTACTTGGGATGTGAAAGACATATCAGAGTAAAAAAGAACGCCTAGATTTTTTATGCACAAAGATGATTGTATGATAATTATGTCCGTTGATGTTCAACTGGATGTTTGGTAGATCACTTATCTTAGCAACATAAGGGTTCGCACACAACATGACTTCAGTTTTATCTTCATTAAGTTTTAATCTATTGCTGTTCATCCATTCTTTTACTTTGATGATACAATTGTTGGTACAAGAAATTAGATCTGAAAGATGATCTACGTGAGAACTTTTATAAATTTGATTATCGTGTGCATACAGGTGATATTTCATATCAAAGCTTGTCAAAATATCAGTGAGAGGCTGAGTGTACATGACAAACAAAATGGGAGCTAGGACAGAGCCCTGAGGTACACCACAATCTAAAAGAACCTCATCAGATGACTCATTCCCGATGGTAACACACTGATACCTATTGCTTATCTATGACCCAAACCAACGCAAAGCCGTTCCTGAAATCCCAAATGTTGTTTCGAGACGTTCTAACAACATAGCATGGTCGATGGTATCGAACTCTGCGGATAAGTCAAAAAGAGTGAGGAGGCAAACGTTCATTTCGTCCAAACTATCTAAAATATCAGATGACACTTTGAGAATTGCCGTTTCTGTACTGTGGTTTTCTTTATAGGCGGACTGATACTCCTCGTGTTATTTTTGCTCATGTGCGTTAAAAGCCTTTTTAGAACTATTTTCTCAAGGATTTTGGACAGAAACGGAAGATTGGAGACGGGCCTAAAGTTACTTAAGTTATTTTTGTCCAATCCTGTCATTTTCAAAAGAGGTTTGACTAAAGCTTTCTTAAAACTTAGAGGAACGGACCCTGTTTGGAGTGAATCATTTATGACTTTGGTCACATAAAGTAAGATGTTGTCAATAAGTTGTTTCATAAGATCAGTTGGAATAGGCTCAAGTTTACAAGATTTGTTTGGGCTTTTCAAAATATTATTTCGTACTTCAGCTTCAGAGACGGGTTCAAAACAGGTAAGTGATGTACCATTAAAAACACTAAATGTAGCTGGTGGTGGGGACAAAGAGTCAAGATGACATCGTATGTCAGACAATTTTTTTATGAAAATAACAAGAAAACTTTTGACACAAGTATCGATAAGTCACCATCCAACTAGTTGGTTAGTGGGCGAGGTCTCATTGAAACTTGGTATCGATAAGTCACCATCCAACTAGTTGGTTAGTGGGCGAGGTCTCCTTGAAACTTGGTATCGATAAGTCACCATCCAACTAGTTGGTTAGTGGGCGAGGTCTCATTGAAACTTGGTATCGGTAAGTCACCATCCAACTAGTTGGTTAGTGGGCGAGGTCTCATTGAAACTTGGTATCGATAAGTCACATCCAACTAGTTGGTTAGTGGGCGAGGTCTCATTGAAACTTGGTATCGGTAAGTCACCATCCAACTAGTTGGTTAGTGGGCGAGGTCTCATTGAAACTAGGTATCGATAAGTCACCATCCAACTAGTTGGTTAGTGGGCGAGGTCTCATTGAAACTTGGTATCGAAGTGTCACCATTCAACTAGTTGGTTAGTGGGCGAGGTCTCATTGAAACTTGGTATCGAAGTGTCACCATTCAACTAGTTGGTTAGTGGACGAGGTCTCATTGAAACTTGGTATCGAAGTGTCACCATTCGACTAGTTGGTTAGTGGGCGAGGTCTCATTGAAACTTGGTATCGATAAGTCACCATCCAACTAGTTGGTTAGTGGGCGAGGTCTCAATGAAACTTGGTATCGATAAGTCACCATCCAACTAGTTGGCCGATAAAACCCTCACCCAGACTTCAATAGACACAAGCGGCTGATCTGTGTAAAACTAAAGTGAGGTTGGTAAACAGAAAAAAAATAAATATTTTGCTGAGGCTTTCCATACTAGAGTGAAGGTTCAGGCCTAAGCTAGGGGCTACAGGGAGACTGACACACTACAACAAACAACAACAACAACAACAAAACTGCCCATCTGTGATGGTTAAACTAAGTTCCCCACACAACTTCGGTTTAAAATAGTTCTATCCCTCCCCCCTTCCCCCCCCCCCCTTCAGCAACACAGTGTCCTTTCAAATGATGTACAACCAAAGTCTGTGAAATATGTCGCTGGTGTTATACCCTAACCGTGTTAACTGGTTTTGTGATTGTTTTCCAGGAGACGAAAAAAACATCTTTTTGCGAGTTTTTTTTTTTATACAGGACTAGATCTTTTTGGTCGTATTAATCAAACAAAACATATCTTTCCGTCGTAATAATTTTTTAAAAATTTAAATGCAGGTCTTTGAGCCGGTTAATCTTGTTACGCGGTTATCACACAAAGTATAGAGATACGCACGACTAGAGCACGACGAAATTCCGCCACAGAAATCAGTTACACGATTAGAACAGCCACATACACGGTTAGAATTGTAACTATTGATATAATTGAAGGCTTCGAAGCTCAGTTTTGCTATATTATGGTGCGTGTAGACTTCCCATTTGAATAGGGAACCCCCCCCCCCCCGGAAAGGCGTGGGGACTATTTTTAGCTAAAAACATGAGTTGGTCAATTTTTTCCAGTTACACGGTTAGAGCACAACACCATCGATGTGCCGTATCTGCAACGAGAACCAGATCAAATATGTGTGCAGATTTAAACATTAGCTCATTGATGAAGACATCAGGGGATTCACATGTGTAAAAGAGCTATACACGAAACAAAAATACTGCCTGTCATCTTCATGTCGCTGTCCAAAAACTGCACAATTTACAACGGACTTGAAGTTTACACGGCCGAAGAAAAAAACAAAACTCTTTTACTTGTAGGCTAATGTTTTCCTGATCTTAAATATATATTTTTTTATAATTATAAAAATTACTTGAACATATCGCACTTCTCCTTTTTTTTTTGGTGCAAATTTTTGAGAACTGACAGCTTTTGTCGCTGCTTTTCTGGACAGCTAAAACTGGCAAGTGGACATCATCGCCCGACCTGTTGCTCTATCCCTGGTCACTGGTCATTGATCCCATAACCCGCCGGGGTCGTAGTGGCGCTGCAGTGATGAACGCTGCACCAGCTGGCTCCACCTATGGCGGTTGTGGGCGAGTGTCTGGGTTGCAGGAAAGCTCATCTTGGTCCATTCCGCAATGTTATCTGCCCATTTCTTCCTGGGTGTGCCTCGTCTTCTCTTCCCCTGCACTGTTCCTTGTAGTATGGTCTTAGAGAGCCCATCTGATCTTGTCACATGCCCATACCATCTGAGCTTCCTTTTCTTGACTGTGGTCAGCAGGTCTTCATAGTGCCTTATTTGCCGGGTGATAGTTTGTCGGACTTCTTCGTTGGTGATGTGGTCCGTGTATGAGATGCCAAGAAGTCTTCTGAGGCATCTCATTTCTACTGTCTGGATCTTCCTTTGTAGCTCTGCATTCAGTGTCCAGGATTCGCATGCATACAGGAAGATGGAGATGACCAGTGCATGCAACAGGTTGACCTTGGACCTGAGAGAGATGTTTCGGTCTCTCCAGATGGGCTTGAGCTTCGCCAATGCTGCTGTTGTTTGTGCAGCTCTTGCCAGGATTTCGGTCTTTGAACCTTCTTCACTAATAATGGCTCCGAGGTACTTGAAGTGGTCAACAGTCTCAAGTTCTTTTCCACTGACTGTGATTTTTGTAGTGATTGGCTGGGCACTGTTTGTCATGAGCTTTGTCTTCTCGGCACTGATCCCAGTGACGTATAAATGCAGGCTAGTCTACCGTCAGACAGTTCCCCTGCCAGCCAATACCGTACTGCGCTGATCAAAGCGACAATCCCAATCTCTGGTTCCTGGGGCTGTGATTGTACAATCTTTACCTTCTATCGATACTCTTGTAAAATTTCTGGAACTTTCCCATCAAACCACGGACATAACGGCAAGTGCTTGTAATCATGAACTGTTCAGTCCCCCCTTTCTCTCTCTCTCTCTTTATCTTTCTCTCTCTCACTTCTTTTGTCTCTCTCTCACTCTTTCTCTCCCATTCTGTTTCTCTCTTCTTCTTCTTCTCTCACTCTGCCTGTGTCTCACCTTCTTTATCTCTGTCTCTCTCCAGCTCACTGTTTCTCTCTTTCTCTCTCACGGTCTCTGACTGTTTGCCCGTCTCTCTTTCTCTCTCACCCTGCCTCTCTCTCTCTCTCTCTCTCACCCTGTTTCTCTTTCTCTTTCTTTTTCTCCCCCCGTCTCTCACTCTGCATTTGATATAGTTCGTTGTTTCTCTTTCAAACGCATATCAAGACCCCAACCACCTATAAAAAAATCTTGAGCCTGACCGCTGACCCTTGATTCATTACAGACAGATCGACATCGCCCCCCCCCCCCCAAATCCAGTGGGTATCTCCGCGGGGGCCGAGAGAAATGATTGACCAGCACGCGTCTGTACCAAGCCGATACATCAAAGAATCGCCGACACCGTCTGTTCACAACTCGTCTCTGCTTTCTGCGTATCATTTTCTTTGATGGTGCCGCCACTGGCTTGAATCCCTGCGCACGGGAGATGAAAAGGAAAGATTCAGCAAAGAAAGAATAAAAAGAAGAAACCAGTAGATTATACCCGCCCCCCCCCCCCCCCCCCCCCCGAAAATTTCATTTGGCCACTTTGATGATTTACAGTCCCTTGACCGACCGTGAACGCTATCGTCTGCCAAAAACATCATTTGAGAATTGGCCAAAGTCTAGCCACGGGTCATTACCAGGCAGGTATAAATTCATTTTATGACAAACAGGTCTCAGTTGGAAGAGGCATCTGGAGGAATGGTCATCTCAGGTTCCAGACGTGAACATTTTCCTCCCTACAAAGTTCATCAAGCGAAATTTGGGATGAGTGAGCACTTAGACAGACATAGAGTGGGAAGGTAGGTGGTCGGCTCCATACGCTGGGCATGTTGTCGTAAATTAGGCTATCATGTCAGCGGTTATGGTGATGTTGTCAAATGAATCATAAGGTCTAGTTCTCACAGTCAGCGAGTGAGCGGTATTTATGGGCGGTAAATGAGAAACTCAAAAAGTCATATCTACTTTAGAGTGGTGGTTATCGTTCCTACTATTATTTCTCAACCTCTCTTTTTCTGTGGCTTTTCCTGACCGCTTGTTAACGTTTGCTAATCGACGAAGAAAACGAGAGCAGATGATGAAGGATAATATAGATGAACGTTTGGTCCCGACCAATGTTTTCCAAGGTGGGGTGTGGCAAATATTATAGTGGGGCTTGGGTTCAGAATGGAGTCTAGAGATTCTTCACCGAAATCTTAATTTCAAAGAGTATTTTAAATTAATTCCATGGCTAAACTGTTGTTTGTTGGTCATGTTGGTAGTTTCCCAGCTTAACTTGGTGTAAAACATCGAACTTAACAAATATTTTAAAAATATTTCTGTACATACGACACTGTATCCTAGCTTTGTCCTAGCATGGTGGGGCCTATGTTGTTGTTGTTTTCAAATTGAAGTGGGCCGCGGGACACAAAAAGTTGAGAACCACGGGTCTAGAACTGACATGTCCACAGTGTGAGATGTTTCAGAATCTCCGCCTCACATACAACAACATACTAGATCCGGAAATAGATAGCTCAATGGTTCTCAGACTGAGGGCGAAGGGGGGAGGGGGAGTTTGGGATACCATGGAAAAAACCTAGAAATAATCCACACACTCTGCTGTGTGAACGACCGTGGGGGGGGGGGGGGTTCACTTCTTGTTTTCTGACTCCGGATTGTGCGGCAATAATTGCTATTGAAAATCTCGCCATTTAATTCTATTGACCCCCCAGTTTTGCCCATCCAGTGTTGCCCGTCCAGTGTTGCCCGTCCAGTGTTGCCCGTCCAATGTTGCCCGTCCAATGTTGCCCGTCCAGTGTCGCCCGTCCAATGTTGCCCGTCCAGTGTCGCCCGTCCAATGTTGCCCGTTCAGTGTCGCCCGTCCAATGTTGCCCGTCCAGTGTTGCCCGTCCAGTGTTGCCCGTCCAGTGTCGCCCGTCCAATGTCGCCCGTCCAATGTCGCCCGTCCAATGTTGCCGGTCCAATGTTGGCCGTCCAGTATTGCCCGTCCAGTGTTGCCCGTCCAATGTTGCCCGTTAAATGTTGCCCGTCCAGTGTTGCCCGTCCAATGTTGCTCGTCCAATGTTGCCCGTCCAATGTTGCCCGTCCAATGTTGCCCGTCCAGTGTTGCCCGTTAATTGCCCGTCCAGTGTCGCCCGTCCAGTGTTGACCGTTCAGTGTTGCCCAGGTGCGCGAAATCTAAACCTGAATAGTTGTGAGGAGACTAAAGCCTTGAGATGTGAACGTAAGGGAAAACAGGTTTGATCAACCACTCGAGAACAGGAAGTGATGCTGTCAACCACTTCTTGCCACAGTTTAAAGCAATACCAGCACAAATTGACCTACTCATAACCAGGAAGTAAAATATGCTGGCTCTGTCAGTCTGTCTACTCTGTCTGTCTATCTGACTGTCTGTCTGTCTGTTTATCTATTTATCTATCTATCTGACCTGACCATAGCAAAGTTCTATACCCAATCTACCCTCCAATTCCACCCACTGCTTAAGAAAATGCCGTACTTGCTAAACTCCTTCTTGTCTAATCCCCACTTTTGTCTGTGATAAACAGAACGTCTTATCGCTATCAGATGTTCCCGAGAGAGAAGAAAAATCCTTCGTATCAACACGAGCTAGAGGGGCATACATGTATATCCTGGCAATGAATCAAGATACTTCGTGTACACCAAAACACTCATCTCAAAATGATACGGTGACAACTGAGTTCCTGGCTCTAGCGAGGTCTGTGTGTTTACATGTGAAAGTGTGTGTGTGTGTGTGGCAGTGATGGCGGCAGGAATACATCAAGGTATCAAGGTAGCCAGGTATCAAATGTTATCGTGGGTTTTTATGGGACATTGTTTCTACTTTCTCCACTAAGGTAAAGCCGGAGATGTGGGTTAACTGAGACAAAAGTAGATGGATATTCAAGTATGACTGACACACAGAGAAGCAGGCAGACAAGTAGACAGGCAGACAGACTAATACCCCTCACCTCCCTTACCCTCATCTCCCCCATCACTGATCTCCGCTATCCTTCTTATCCCCATCACTGATCTCCCTATCGGTCATCTCCCCATCACTGATCTCCCTTACCCCTCATCTCCCCATCACTGATCTCCCTTACCCCCATCTCCCCCATCACTGATCTCCCTTACCCCCATCTCTGATCTCCCTTACCCATCCTCCATTGCCCCATATCTCCCCTATTACTGATCTCCCTTACCCCTCATCTCCCCATCACTGATCTCCCTTACACCTCATCTCCCTCAGCCCCATCTCCCCCATCACTGATCTCCCTTACCCCCATCTCCCCCATCACTGATCTCCCTTACCCATCCTCCATTGCCCCATATCTCCCCTATTACTGATCTCCCTTACCCCTCATCTCCCCATCACTGATCTCCCTTACCCCCGTCTCCCCTGTCACTGATCTCCCTTACCCCTCATCTCCCCATCACCGATCTCCTTTACACATCCTCCATTGGCCCTCATCTCCCCTGCTCTAGCACATTCTGCTCTCCATAATCCTCACCTTTTCTTGTTTCAAATCACAGATTTCATCACTTTACCTGAGGATAACTGTAGGATCTACAGGAGGCTAAACCACTTCAGTCAGCTCCGTTGCAGAAGAATATGTAGATAAGACATGATCCTGATCCAGCAATGGTGCTATTGGAAAGTTTTTTTTTGTTTTTTACCTTATCAATGTCTCTGATTCAGGATCATTATCAAGAATATTATTATACATTCCACGTGCGCGCCCCAGAGAGTGGGAAAAGACGGAGGGGGGAAAATGAAAGAATTGTGAGAGAATTAATTGAAAAACCGAAGGAAAGAATGAAAAAGAATCAACGTGAGAAAGGAAACAAAGAAGAAAGCAAGTCTCTCTATCTGCACTTTCTACCATTTGGTGTGCAATGTGCCTGCAGATGTGACGTCAAACGCTCAAATCTGCGAGAACTTGTATATGAAAACCTGACCTCATTATCCTAATGTAAGAATATTTACATCATAGAGGAATAACTCAGTTGTTTCTGACATCTGCAATTCCTAGCCTACTTCATGTCAGCTCACGGGCAGTCAGAGTTTCTGGAAAAGGTCTGGCGATATAAAGACATCACGACAGAGTGCGGACGTACTAGGGAGTTTCCTCATCCGTACCCCCCCCCCCTCCCCCGCCCTCCCCACGCCCCCCTTTCCGATTATGAACCATTGCTCTGTGATATAGTACATGACTATTGCAAAACCTTACTATTGCAAAATCACTGAAGGCCTTTGCCATTGATGTGAGTGAGTGGGAAAAGCTCTCGCTTGATCGTGCAAATTGGAGGGCGGCCCTTACCAGAGGCAGCAAAGCATGGGAAGCTGACAGAGTCCAGCAGGCTATCAAAAAAAGAGAACGGCGCAAGAAAAGGCCCAGCGGTACTGAACCAACGGAGCACTCTTGTCATTTATGCGGAAGGGTCTGCAGGGCAAAAATAGGACTTATCAGTCACATGAGAAGCCATAAGTCATGAAAGAACAGTCTTTCCATTCTGTCCTCTGTGTCCTTTAGTTCTCTTTATTGTCCATGTGTTGAAATTCTCAACAATTTCTGTTCTTTATTCCTCTGGTGTTGTTAAGGTCATCATCATACCTGATAGACGAACTATTATTGCAAAACCAGAATGCAAATGAAATTCAGAAGGTAGACCCTCTGGCCGCAGTTGGTACTGGAATTCTAACACAACAAATATGAAAAGTTACAACAACGTTATGTTCTCGCCATGAATGTTCACCACACTGACATCACTGTCCGATGACCCATGTCTCCAGGACAGAAAACACTGTGAGAACAATGGTATGGTTTGTTTATACTTTGAAAAAACAAAAAACTGCAAAAAAATTAAACTGAGTCAAAATGATTCGATCTGAACTCCAGCAAAATCATCGCTCATTCCAGATCCCGGGTTTTTAATTGACCCAATTTCACGCGTAAATTAAGATTTAAATATAGGTCGCCTGTAGCTCTGGGTCCATAAGGGAAAAAAAAAAGAGAGAGAGGGAGAGAAAAAAATGATCGTGATTCATTACTCTTAAAAGTCGAATATCCCAGAATTTAGAAAGATGTAATTAACTTTAAACGGAAATCGATGATGAAATTGTGGATGAAGTGCAAATCATTTTCAATCGGGAGATTTATCCCTCCGGTTTTTGTAGAGTCTGACGGGGTTGGGGGAGGGGGGGGGGAGTCTAAAATAGAACCAAAAACAACAAAGGGGGGGGAGATGCTACCGGTGGAAATGAAATCAAACGAGTCTCTCTCTCTTTCCTTTTCCTTTCTTTTCATTCTCTTTTTCCTCCAACTCTAAAAATTAACGTCTGCCCAGCTTGGCGGGTTAAGAGGGACCTGATGTATTAGAGCTAGACGGACGGATGGACCCAGCTTGGCGGGTTAAGAGGGACCTGATGTATTAGAGCTAGACGGACGGATGGATGGATGGACGGATGGACCCAGCACGGAAAGAAGAAAGGACAGACGGAGAAATAACCACAAATAAAAAGTTTCCAGAGTTCACAGGATTGTAGTCATTGACTACCCAGTTAAAATCTTTCTGCACCATCGGGAACAAACAAAGGCAAAAGTCCTCTAGGCCAGGTGGCAACAGGCGGCTTTTGTGACCTGTTAGTGTGGCCAGCTTTCCATACACTTTACTGCCACCTTTTCACCAACGAAATGAGTTATTGTGGCCAGGGAGTCAAACGTAATCCCAACCTTAACCCGCACCAACCCACTTTCTCGAAAATTCTCCCACAAACCCACATTGACCACTTGACCAAAATGGACAATCTCCCCCCCCCCCCCCCCCCAAAAAAAAAAACAACAAACCAACAACCCCCCCCCCCCTTCCCCCCCAGAAAATTCCTTCATGAACTACTGCAGCATCAACCACCTTTCAGCCAAGCCCCAATTTCTAGCTACAATAACAAATGCATTACCGTACACTAATAGGCCTAATTTTACTGTAAATCACTCAGTTTTCTGTAGAGAACCATGTGAAAACCTAAAGGTGATCAGAGAAATTTATTGTTTAATAATTTGAAATGAAAGGCTAGTTAAACTTAATATTCTCAAAATGTTCAAACGATAACACTCACTAGTTCGCTGAATGACTCGGTAAAGTGTCAAAATAACAACTTGATGTTTCTTTTCATATCCAGCTAAAACTAATATAACCTGTCCGGCTTGCGTGTTCAGCTGTTCGGGAGACGCCGCCACTTCGTTCTGTAAATTTACCGGCCGGAAGGAGCGATTCTTTTGGAAACAAATATCACGTGATTAAACAAATTAATGTGATGAAATACAAACAGCAGGTAGTTTTACCTTTGTAATAACACACAGGTTTGTCAGTATAGCGACGGCAAAATCTGGTACATGTATGTGTTTCCTGCACCATGATCTGTCAAACGTTATGGAATTGATACCTTTCATTTCTCAAAATAAGTTACATAAGCTAAATCCAACACCAAAAATATTTCCACTTATTAATGATGGAAAAACTCCCGAAGAGTTAAAAATCAAAACTTACCAGGTGCAAAATTTATACTATTGGAAAAAATATCCGCAAAATCCATGCCTTTCTTCGTTTTCTTAATCACTTCGGTGTTTTCGTTCTTCAACAAAATAATTACAGCTGAATGCAGTATTTGAGTATTCGAGGCTGATATTCTGAATGGTCACATGCCGCTAACTGCGTTAAAACACTAACTAGTGCGTTTTGATGTCAGATCCTTATCTCAGTAGGTAGTTGTGCGCGTATGGCCACCTGTCCACCTGTAGAGAATCCCTTTGTTTAGTGCTGTCACCGGACAGTCAAAAAGCCCTCCTAAACGACCCAGACCATCCACTTGGTTAATTCAAGTGTGAAATAAATCTCTGCATTCACCCAGTTCTCTCCATTTCCCCGGCAATGGGCGACAATTCATTCATTATCCACAGCACCATGGTCAACACGGAACTGTTTGCACTGCTGTTAAAGTTATGCCTGCTTTGATTTTACTGGGTGTGCCTTGCTCGCTCCATTTCCTGTAGTCTTATAAACGGTTTCCATGGTGACGGATGGAGCTGTAGTAAATCTCAGCAAATGTTCACCAACAGACAGACATTCAGAGTTGTGACGTGGGATGGATCATTTACACACTGGAAAATAATGGCATGTCGTAGTTGAAGGTTGTCCTCCGGGTCCTGTATCCAGTTTACTCACAGTTAGTTTTTTTTTGGTCAACAGCTGGAGGCCAATTTCACATTCCGTAGTTTGCTCTTTGTCCTTAGGGAAAAACAACAACTGTGGCCAACTAGTCAAATTTAAATCCAACTCCAAAAATCTTTCCGCAAAAATCACTGTGTAGACTACACTTGATTTGGCCAGGTGGCCTAAATAGACATTTACGTCGGCGAAAACAAAAAAACAAAAACAAACAAAAACGAAAAACTGACTGATTGACTGACTGACTGACTGACTTACAAAAAAAGAGAACGGCGCAAGAAAAGGCCCAGCGGTACTGAACCAACGGAGCACTCTTGTCATTTATGCGGAAGGGTCTGCAGGGCAAAAATAGGACTTATCAGTCACATGAGAAGCCATAAGTCATGAAAGAACAGTCTTTCCATTCTGTCCTCTGTGTCCTTTAGTTCTCTTTATTGTCCATGTGTTGAAATTCTCAACAATTTCTGTTCTTTATTCCTCTGGTGTTGTTAAGGTCATCATCATACCTGATAGACGAACTATTATTGCAAAACCAGAATGCAAATGAAATTCAGAAGGTAGACCCTCTGGCCGCAGTTGGTACTGGAATTCTAACACAACAAATATGAAAAGTTACAACAACGTTATGTTCTCGCCATGAATGTTCACCACACTGACATCACTGTCCGATGACCCATGTCTCCAGGACAGAAAACACTGTGAGAACAATGGTATGGTTTGTTTATACTTTGAAAAAACAAAAAACTGCAAAAAAGATACAGAAGATCATTCTTGCCTTCAGCAATTCGCCTCAGCAAGTCATCTTACAGATAGATGTGTGCCACATTTCATTAAGGTTCTTTCCATGTCACGCCATGTGTGTCTGTTATTGACTTATTGAGTTTGTTTATTTATAATGATACGTGAGATGTATGTACCACATGTGTGCTGTTAAACACTCTGTGAAAACGAATTTCCCATATGGGATAATAAAGTGATTCTTATCTTATCTTATCTTATCTTAAGTAGCAGTTGGGTTTTTTTTGAAAATGCTCAACAAATTCCTGACCGGATGCACTGAATGAACAGTCATTAAACCGTCCGACGCACCGTTGACTGGACCGTCCACAACTTGTGACATGTCGGTGTCGTGATTGACTAGCCCAGACACCTGGAGTATGTGGCATGATGAAATGGTCAAGAGTTGAGAAAAACATTCTATAGACTGGCGGTAGAGGTGGGGATGGGGGAGGGGAAGAGATGGAGAGAAGCAAAGAAACTGTGGTCAGTGTCGCTCAAAGTTTCCTGGTCATGCAGAAGATGAGGCGGTCAGTGAGACCCAGCACCCTGTCACGTGGCGTGACCAGAGGCTCCCATTTGACAGTCAACGGCTCTCCAGTGCTCATTCTGTGTCTGAGTTCTGCTGGACCTTTGTGAATAATTTAGTTTTAATATAATTGTAGCATCTTACATATCCCTACCCCCCCCCCCCCTTGATTTTAGTATTTGTGTAGTGTTGAGGTTATCTCACCACCCGCCCCCTTTTGTTTACTAACGGGGTCGTTGACCCCGATCTTGGATTGTACCGTCAGGTCAGTCCTGCCACTGTGTGACGTCACCATTTCCATATCTCCGTGGAACGTGTTGTTCACGCTGTCTGACCTTTATCCTTTATGAATATGAGTGTTTCTCACAATACCTGGAAACGTCCATAATTATAGCTGATCTACACTCTAGTCGGGAGGCCCAGCTGATCAAGTGGCTGTTTCTACATGTTTTACGCGAATGGATATATATATAATATATATATGAGAGGAATGCGAGTGTGTGTGTCGGGCAATGTAGTATCATCAAGTTGTGTAATGTCATTAAGTAGTCCAGTGAATGTGTGTGGCTTTGCCCATCTAATTGCCCTGTCATACTAGCTTGGATTGACTTCGGAAATAACGTTGTCGTCTCCGTCATAGCCGAGACACAGGATACCGGGACGGTTCAATTCGCCAGACTCTGTCCGTCGACTTGCGCGCGTATCATCCATGTCAACAAGACAACAATTTGCACAACACTCCTTCGTAACTGAATGAAAAAGACTAGTACCACAGAGCTCTGTGAGTAGTGCTTGTCAGGGTTAATCTTGTAATTGTCGTGCTGGGTCACGACTTGTTTTTTTGTCACGGTTTCGTTGATTTTAACCAGCGGAAATGTCCTTGAACTGTTTTCGTTAACAGTTTGTTTTTGTAACGCTTTTTCTTAGAGATGGAAAGAAAGTGGGGCAAGATAGAATAAATGGATAAGTTAGCAGTGACGGTGCAGTTCTCGACCCCGTGATTTTGATGAACTCTAACAGGGGAAGAGAAGGGGTGAGTAAAGGGAGATAGTAAATTCGTACATAAAACGTAGAGGGTTTAGAGACTTTAGGAAGGGTTTTGACATGTTAATTTGCAGCCGGCCGCACAGTATATAAGCGCAGCCATTCCTATGTTTGATCACTCCATGCAGAAATATCCATCTGTGCAGGCGGTCGGCGGGATTCTGCCAGAAGAATCAGAAGACTGTTATATTCATGTCTATGTCCTTTATAGACACTGAAATGAGACCATATGCTATTTGTGAGAATTACCCACTGCTGTTATCTACGGTTCCCTGATTTCTGATCAGGGACCAAGTGTAAGTGTCTGCCTGTTGATTCAACAATGAACGTGAAGCTGACCTTAATTTTCCAGTAGGAGTGCTACCGAAGAATGCAAGACTACGATGTATATTAACTTGCAACTAGATCTAGCATGAATGTCTGGCATACACATTTGTAAATTGAAATTGATGTGTCTGGATGAGGCTGGGGATTGCCAGCCCATCCTAGAGCAGATCTAGATCTAACTTAACTACGTCAGTTTGTATTGACGAGTTTGATCCATTATAAGCGGTAGGCACAAATAACTGAGATAACATTGTCGTCTGAGACATTAGAATATTATTTGTTAGATAGTAGGCAGACTATATCTGAGAAATAGATAAGTAATACTTAAATTGTGAGTGAGACAGAATGATATAATCTTTTAGGAATCTAGAGGAGACTTCTAGTGACATATTATTGAATTTTCATTTGATGCTGCTGATGTTGTCTTTTTAGTATGTAAGAGCTAGACGAAATTGTTAGGGAATAATAAGTAAATAAATTTGTGGCCCTGCAGGTCTCGATAAAAACCATTCAGATTGTTATTAGTATGTGGCATGGTATGAATGAGTAATTCCTAAAAACCTCTCGATTTTTAAATGCAGTCGTAACACCTATAATTCCTTAATACCCAACTCGTAACACTGGAGAGGGACCCCTTAAAGAATTAAATAACGCCATGCCATTTAGGTAAATTATTCTAAAATCTATTGCATTTTATCCCATTATTTAATATTGTATTCTTGTAACATTGTGTTTTCAGGTCCTTTTATTATAGATTATAGGCAATTTGTATTAATTTAATATTTTGCTTCAATTTCACATGGTGAACTCATCATCCCATTGACCCGACGACACCGGCGAGGGACACCTTTCACCCTACAGATCTACCTGAGACAGAAACGCATTTTTTTGGGCTTGGAACGAGCTATGGTTTGAGGATATCTACCATCTGAATTCCTCAAAAAGAAAGATAAGTGAACCATTTGACAGTCTTGAGGAGGGCGACGTACTTTCCGCTCTGTGTTCCAGGCTTTTTACCATTTACTATATGTTTAGTTTAAGAGCGGGAGGTTGGTTGGGGTCATAGTATAGCATATCTTCTTTGCCATTTCGAAGGATATTGGAGTGCCTTGGTGGCTATTGATAACTCGGGGGGATTTGCTTCACTGTGAATAGTTCTATTAGGGATCCATTATTCGTATAGATTGTGGCGTTTCTTTTCCTTCCTTACATTTTTTAGGAAGATGTCTCTCCTGTCTTCTTCTTAAACTTTCTGTAATATAGGTTAGGACTTGTAGGGTCTGTTATCGTTCGTCTTTCTTGTGAGTTTAGCGTCCTGTTTATTGTATTTCTTTTTGCTTCCTTATAAACTTTAAACTAGTATACTAATATTGCTATGATTTACAATATATGCCTGAAATATTTCACGTGCTAAAACCACGTTGAATTTTAATCTGGATTATTGACATTAAGTGAATTATTAGAACCCGTGCAGTTAATACTGCCAGTTCTGGGTTAGTGTGATATAACCGATCTCGTTTTAACATTGACGAGCCCCCGAGAGGGCAGTACTAGGCTGCTTAGGGATGTGACATTTTATTTTTTTGAGTAGGGTTATGTGGTGAATATTGGTGTTATTTTCGGCTGTGCGGCCGCCCGAGGAGCAAAGAGTTTATTGTCTCATGGGACTTGTTCGTATCAGTATTGAGGTAATGTCATTATAAAAGACACGTGGTATGTTGAGAGAGAGAGAGAGTTGAACCTTCTTACAGGCATTGTAAGCCCCACAGGGCAGTGTAAGGTGTCGCGATGTGGGTTACATGGGGATATTTCGACTGACACTCTTTCGAGGTCCGCTCCCACAATCGACGAACACACAAAAATAAATACTTGCACTCTAGAAACTAAATAAATCAATTGCTTTCAATTTTAGCAGAACTGTAGAGCAGTTTAATTACAGGAATTAATGTAACAAATATAATTATAAATATATATATCAATTCAAAGGCAACTGAATCTAACTAATGGAACTACAGCTTTTATAAAGACTAACGAATTCAATCTAACTACTTGCAGGTCATATGAGTTATATGGCAAATAGAATCCGCGCACGTGGCGACAGATTTAACAGTTTAAATTCTATTAATTCAATGAGACATGTTATGATGTGGACATTTCCTCTAGACACGCCATGGAGAATGCTTGTACAACCATGCGTTGTCTGGCGGTAGCTCTGAAACTGTCTTCAAAAGTAAGTAGAACGGTTCACTTTCATCATTACAAATTAGTATAGATTCTCACCATGCGGCCCTCACTGGGAGTGAGAGCGCTGGATGTAAACGCTGTGGGTTTATATCAAACCAAGTAGCTTAGGCTCTGGAGCTTTAAATCAGGCCCCTCACAATGGACTGCTCAACTGCGTCTCCATGTCCCTCATCTGGCTGAGGACTATCGCCGTCCACCTCGTAAATGGATTTTCTACATGTGGCCCAGAACTAAGTTCTGTATGGCCTTAAATACTGGACTGCATCTGCAGCTTACCGTCTAATTCCTGGATTGTGATTGGTGCAACCACTTCTAGCTCAGCTGCCGAACTGAGTTATTTTAAGTAACAGCCCTACGCAACGACCTTGGGTCGACATCAAAGGTCGAATTACTTCAATACAATATAATATAAATTTTATAGCAATAAATTCTTAACATGTTCAAAACCCCGAGCTTTTACTCTGGATCACGGTTTTTCTGTACGTCAACAGACGTCTCAATAACATTTAATTCCTACTCACCTCTTCCCTCTTTACTACCCCTAGTTCAAAACACGAGATACAACAAGTGCTCAGTCATGCACACCTACGCTGTCCCTCTATCCTTCCCCACCTTCTGTCTATCTATCAGGGAAAAAACTGTTCAAAACACATTGTTTACGAGACCAGCTCAAGGCCAAGTTATGCTGGCTCGTACAATAATTACGTTTCTAAAAATTACTTACTGCTCTCGCAAAAATTTACTCTTATGAATTAAATCTGGTCTTGACACATCCCCCACCCCAGTGAAAACTTAGGGTTTGAACGACACAATGTGTACTAAAGTCATTAAGTCAGAATACATTTGGAAGCCATATGGAAAAACTATAGCGTTAACTGAAAGTCATGAAAAAAATTGTTGAGAACGTGCATTCTGAAGGACATATGCGACGTTCTATAATATATGTGGTAATTGTGTATAGTGTAATATATGTAATGTAACAATATCGTTACAATTAAAGTGATAACCTATTTCACAAAGACATACTGTAAAGACTTAAAATATTGAGCATCTAGCTCATAGCTTCACTGAGCGTAATTATGACATATATAACATGTACAAACAATGGTTAATCTAACGTAATGGTATCCTGGCAGCAGTAGGTCTGGTCCCTTGGTTTGCCATTTCCTCATCTCATTGACCCGCAGACAAAGGCGTCAAGGTTGTCTGGAACTCAGGTCTTGGTCAGAATGGACGCTAGTGGATAAAGGAATCACATAAATTTTGAGAAAGTATGCCCATAACTTGTAGGACAAATAATGTGAAACCATCCACGGTCTCCGAATAAGGTGAAAAATGCTCAACCTCAATGTTTACAGACTATATAATGATACTAAATTAACCGGGACAACACATCGGCTTGTAGATTATCATTCCCAGGTATAGCTCTAATGGTAAATTTGTATTCCTGGAGCGCAAGGCTCCATCGGGTAAGTCGCGCATTTCTCGCTCTGTTCGACTTGAGGAATAGTAATGGACGATGATCCGTTTCAATTATAAATTCGGACATTAATAAGTATCGAGAAAATGCATCGACCGCGTAAACAATCGCGAGACACTCACGTTCGATAATCGCATATCGAGTCTCTCTATCAAGTAGCTTCCGGCTTGCGTAAAAGCACGGACGTAAAGAACCTTCATGCTCTTGGAGCAACACGGCGCCGATACCTTTATCCGACGCATCTGTACGGACGACGAAGGTCTGGCGAATATCTGGTAAAACAAGCAGGGGGAAAGTAGAAAATAAATTCTGAATAGTCTGAAGGGCATCAGCGCACTGAGGCGTCCAGACGACTTTATTTGGAAAATTCTTCCTCGTTAGATCAGATAACGGGGCTGAAAGGGAAGAAAAATTTGGTATGAACTTCCTGTAGTAATTCAAAAGTCCCAACAAGCTACGGACTTGTTTTTTAGTTTTAGGGGGTTGAAGTTTCAAAATAGTGGATATTTTGCGATTGTCTGGAGTCTGAACCCCGCGGGTTATGGTATGACCCAAGAAGTTTATGTGGGAATAGCCCAAGAAGACCTTACTGGGCCTCGCGGTAAGGCCAGCTCGGCGAAGAGTGGCAAAGACTTCACGAAGGGCCATCAAGTGGCCAGCCCAATCGGTCTGAAAAATACATATATCATCGAAGTAGGATAACACGCTGCGCAGTTCATTTAATAAGATGTTCATCATGCGCGCGAAAGTTGCTGGTGCAGTAACCAGTCCAAAAGGCATATATTTCCATTGCATTAAACCCAAAGGGGTTTGAAAGGCTGTATACTGTTTACTATCCTCTTCGAGAGGAATCTGCCAATATCCTTTGGATAAGTCTATTTTAGAGAAGATAGTGGCGTTAGATAACCGCGCGAAAAGGTCCTCCTGATTGGGAATGGGTTCCGCATCATAGATGGTAATAGCATTGAGCTTTCTATAGTCAATGCAGAAGCGCACGGTATCGTCTTTCTTCTTGACTAACACAATGGGCGAGCAATAAGGGCTTGTAGACCGCTCTATTACGCCTAATTGTAACATTGCACGTACCTCGGTGATTATTGTTTCGTGAGCGTGCAGCGGGTACGGGTACGGTTTTACAAAAACAGGCACGTCTGTCTGGAGACGGATTACATGTTGGACTAAAAACGTACAACCGGGCAGGTCAGTGAACACTGTCGCAAATTCTTGGAGCAGGTCCGTAAGGTCCTGTTTTTGAGACGGCGTAAGCTCATCACTGATATTAATATCACTGATGCTCTCGGAGGCTTGTAATATGGGCAAGGATCTGTCGATACTTAACGGGTCCTCGTCGTCGACAGTAACTAAAGCCGCGTTGGCCCTTGCGATGACATGAACGGAGTCGCCTCGACGACGATCATCGCTAGGCAGGTACTTTTTGAGCATATTAATATGGAATACTTTTTGCTGCCCGCGGATGTCTATCAAGTAATTGACTCTGGAGAGTCTCTTTTGGACTCTATATGGTCCCTTCCATGTTAGAAGGAGTTTATTTTGCGTTTGAGGCAAAAGTACAAGTGTCAGATCTCCGACTGACAAGGCGCGCATGTGGGCGCCCTGATCGCGATAAAATTTTGAAGAACTCGCTCTAGCGCATGCAAATTGCAGAGCGGTTTTGCATGCATTAATAATTCGTTGTCGGAGATCGACAACATATTGATACGCGGAGCGCGTATCATAATCATCGGTTTCCGAACCGGTGAACAATTGACTAAGAATGGCCATCGGGCCACGTGGTTTACGTCCGTATAATAGTTCAAATGGGGAGAAACCCGTGGACGCGTGCGGGAGTTCCCTATAGGCGAAAAGAATAGCGGGGAGCTGACGGTCCCAGTCTCCTGGTCTATCGGCAGATACGCGGGCTAACATTGCCTTCATGCTCGCGTTCCACCGCTCGCAACAACCGTTTGATTGCGGATGATAGGGGGACGTTAATTTCTGCCTAATGCCCGCTAACTCCAGCACCTTTTTGTATAGTTCAGAGGTGAATTGTGGACCTCTGTCGGAAAGAATCTCGCCGGGAAATCCGACTCGCGAGAAAATAGTCATAAGCGCTTCAGCGATATGGTCAGCCGTAATGTCTTTCAAGGGAATAGCCTCAGGCCAGCGCGTCGCGTAGTCGATGACCGAAAGAATAAAACGGTGGCCCCTATCTGATTTAGTAAGAGGGCCCACCAAGTCAATCGCGACCCGCTGAAATGGGATTGAGACTGGAGGCATTTCCTGTAGGGGCGCGCGCGATGCCTTACCTTTGGGTGTACGTTTTTGACACACATCGCAGCGCGCCACAAAACGGTTGACGTCCGCGTATACTCCAGGCCAAAAAAAATGTGCCAATATTCGTGACTTGGTTCTGGCTGAACCTTGGTGGCCTGAAAAGGAAGTGTCGTGCGCGAGACGCAAAATATCACGACGGAACGACTTAGGAACTACCAGCTGTTCGACGGCGTCGCGTTTATTTCTGAAATTTCTATAAAGTAATTTATTCTTAATAAGGAATGGAGAGTCATTTCCATTCTGAGGTTGAACCCTCGCAAACAGCGGTTGAAGTGAAGAGTCGTTTTGTTGTTCTCTGTAAAAAATGGAAGGCGTGACATTGAAATCAAAAACGGGGGTCGCTAAATTACTATCCGGTGGACGCTTTGACTGTTGTCGGGTGATTACACACGCAACTTCTTCTGTCCAGATGTTCAAGTCGCCGTCAGGTGTATCGTTCACCTGTGGTAAGTTACCAATTATTAAATCGGCAACCGGATTCGGTAAAACACACGCCGTTACGACACCGGTAATAAATGGCGTGGCGACGTAGACCTCCGCGAGTCGGAAACGCTCGACGGAGCCCCCAAAAGTAATACATGTTGCCTGTTGTTCAATAAGTTGGGTCGGTCGAACCAAAGACTCCCGGACACCTATGGTGGTGCATCCTGTATCCCGTAACACGGACGCGGGTATGGCATTTACATGACCTTTATATAATGTCAATGACCCGTGCTGATGAAGGGCCGACATCACCGGGACGGCGCCCGTCATGGGCGACGTGAGTTCGACGGGGCTGACATTCTGTGCAGCCGGAACTACGACAGTGCAAGCATTCGCAGCCTCGAATTTTACTTTACAATCCTTTGATATATGCCCAGGTCTATTGCACCGATAGCACCTGATAATATTCACGTTACGTTGGGGTGGCATTGGAGGCGCGTTATATGGAGTAGTAAAATATGCCCAAGGAGGTGGGCATGGTGGGCCTTGATACTGGAAGCCCTTGCAATTATCCCGACGCGGTGGACCAGAAAAATTTTGCGCTTGTGGTCCAGTGGGTGGTCCAGCACGTCGCGGAAAACCGCGCGATCGATTCGGTGGCGGTTGGGAGTATGCCCTCGGAGACGGTGTCTGGCGATTAGTAGGACGGGAATTTCTACTTCCCGCAGGTGGAGCACCACTGACTCCGGCATAAAAGGGTTCGCTTGTTTTTGGTTTCGCCAGCGAACGATTGGGATGGGCAGAAGCGTACTGCTCCGCCAACGACGTGGTTTCTATTAATGTTTTCGGTGCCCACTCTTTAAGGTGGGACACCAGATCAGGGTGACACGCGTTATAAATTTGGTCCTTTAATATTAGCTCGTACAGCCCTTGAAAGCTACCGTCAGCGATGCCGGCTAACTGAATCCAGCGGTCGAGGTAGTGCTTTAATCGATCAACGTACGTAGAGAAGTTTTCGGATGGGTCCGGTTTACACGTCCGGAATCGTTGGTGAAACCCGTCCTCTGTATGTTGAAATCTTTTGAGAAGAGCCTTTTTAAGGACATCATAGTTTTTAGAATCTTCAATATTGAGGCCATGAAATACCTCAAGCGCACGACCAGTCAATAAATTTGCAAGGCACGAAGTCCATTCCGTGCGGTCCCAACCGGCGGCTACAGCGTGGAGCTCAAAGCGATGGATGTAAGAATCGATGTGGTCGATCTTATCATTGTAGGTCGGTAGCTTCGGCTTAGTTTTAACATTATTCGCGGATGCTAGCGGAGCCGCGGTGGGCTGGATGGCCTGCAATTCTAGTTTCTTTAGAAAAATTTCATGCTCTCTTTGAGCCGCGTTCTCAGCTCTTTTTCGTTCTTCTTTTTCTCTTTCTCGTTCTTCTTTTTCTCTTTCTCGTTCTTCTTTTTCTCTTTCGTGTCGTTCTTTTTCTCTTTCTCGTTCGCGTTCCTCGGCCTTCTCGGCTCGTTCTGCGGCGCGCTCCTCTCGAGCCAGCTCTTGGTCTTCCTTTTGTTTCCTTTCGCACCAAGCGGGTAGCTGATCATCGGGGACGCCCAACAGCTTCGCCGCGTTAATATAGGCAGAGTAATCAGTCATTATGGTTAAGACTCCGAATAGGTCTCTATATGAGATCTAGTATTGATAAAGGTCAGGTATCCGGATCCTTCACGCGATAACCTGCGTACAGTGAACTATGTTAGCACTGTATTCTTTACGATTATCCGATTAAAATAACAATCTTAATTATTAACCTGAAGTTATCAATTATCCCTGAGGCCAATTGACCTCGTCGGGTGGCCGCTACTAAGAACGACGAATTACCAACACTGTTCCTTCGTTATACAACTTGCAGTGTCCTTACTGTTATCACTGCGTAACTAATGTTTATTACGTATAAATCAACGACAATTTTATTTCGTTGATTAAAATTACAGCTATCTTTATATAGCTATCGTATATTTTAAATTCCGAGGTAAATTCTATTACCTGAAGTTCTTTTTAAGAACTACTATTTCAGTACTTAGTTACTGAAGATTCAAGGCAGGTGCACAACTGCGCTTGAATGGGGAATCTCTATTCCCAACAATATATCTAACTTCCGGCCTATGAGCCTTACTCGTCACAACAACCAGAGAATATAATCAATGCGTCAACATTGACGCATGATTCACACAGGCAATATATTTAAGAAAAGGAATGTATAAATACAATGTACGTAAGGTGTAATAAAAAAAAACAACACGAAACTCGACGCTAGACTAACAAGAAAAGACGGACAATAACAAACTCTACAGTCTGAACATATTTACAGATAGGATTAAGAAGAGGACAAGAGAGACGTCTTCCTAAAACAACGAGGAAGATAGAAACGCTACAATCTAAACAAAATGTACAGATCCCTATCAAAATCTATTCTCACGAATGCGAATCCTCACTGTTTTAATCACCACTGGTTGTTGCGAGACCGCAGACGTTGTCGTCGAAACGGCAAAATCGGCGACCAAGCCACCACTTTGGCACAGAGGACACGCACACGTAAGAACGCCCTCGCCACCGCCCGTGGGTTCCTAAACACAGAGAAAAAGTAAAATGAGCCTGTAAAACAGAAGGAGGAACACTCAACTCCTTAACGCAGACGATATTAAAGATGGAATCACTTAACTCAAGGAACTGGTGGAGATTCCTTTAGCCCTTGCGTACACCACAGTCAGTACGTTTGTCTTTCTTCGTTTAGTTATGTTGAAGTCTCCTTGGCCTCGATCCTCGGGTCAATGGGAGAGCCGGAAATATGTGGAACAAATAATGAAAGAAAGCAGTATACAAAACTAAATACAATGAAGTAATTAAAGTAGCTCAACGTGAAGACCACGTGAGCACTGAAACTGAAAAAAAAACAAAAGTTAATCAAAGAGAAAAACGATATACTCTAATCTAAATAAACTATAAACTAAACAATGGTGTGTAGTGTCCCCTCCAGTGTCGCGATGTGGGTTACATGGGGATATTTCGACTGACACTCTTTCGAGGTCCGCTCCCACAATCGACGAACACACAAAAATAAATACTTGCACTCTAGAAACTAAATAAATCAATTGCTTTCAATTTTAGCAGAACTGTAGAGCAGTTTAATTACAGGAATTAATGTAACAAATATAATTATAAATATATATATCAATTCAAAGGCAACTGAATCTAACTAATGGAACTACAGCTTTTATAAAGACTAACGAATTCAATCTAACTACTTGCAGGTCATATGAGTTATATGGCAAATAGAATCCGCGCACGTGGCGACAGATTTAACAGTTTAAATTCTATTAATTCAATGAAACATGTTATGATGTGGACATTTCCTCTAGACACGCCATGGAGAATGCTTGTACAACCATGCGTTGTCTGGCGGTAGCTCTGAAACTGTCTTCAAAAGTAAGTAGAACGGTTCACTTTCATCATTACAAATTAGTATAGATTCTCACCATGCGGCCCTCACTGGGAGTGAGAGCGCTGGATGTAAACGCTGTGGGTTTATATCAAACCAAGTAGCTTAGGCTCTGGAGCTTTAAATCAGGCCCCTCACAATGGACTGCTCAACTGCGTCTCCATGTCCCTCATCTGGCTGAGGACTATCGCCGTCCACCTCGTAAATGGATTTTCTACATGTGGCCCAGAACTAAGTTCTGTATGGCCTTAAATACTGGACTGCATCTGCAGCTTACCGTCTAATTCCTGGATTGTGATTGGTGCAACCACTTCTAGCTCAGCTGCCGAACTGAGTTATTTTAAGTAACAGCCCTACGCAACGACCTTGGGTCGACATCAAAGGTCGAATTACTTCAATACAATATAATATAAATTTTATAGCAATAAATTCTTAACATGTTCAAAACCCCGAGCTTTTACTCTGGATCACGGTTTTTCTGTACGTCAACAGACGTCTCAATAACATTTAATTCCTACTCACCCCTTCCCTCTTTACTACCCCTAGTTCAAAACACGAGATACAACAAGTGCTCAGTCATGCACACCTACGCTGTCCCTCTATCCTTCCCCACCTTCTGTCTATCTATCAGGGAAAAAACTGTTCAAAACACATTGTTTACGAGACCAGCTCAAGGCCAAGTTATGCTGGCTCGTACAATAATTACGTTTCTAAAAATTACTTACTGCTCTCGCAAAAATTTACTCTTATGAATTAAATCTGGTCTTGACATAAGGCCTCAGGGCAGTGTAAGGCCGCAGGCAGTGTAAGACGCGGAGATGCAGTATAAGACCTATGGGCAGTGTAAGGCCGCAGGCAGTGTAAGACCGACGGGCAGTGTAAGACCGACCGGTAAGAAAGGGAATTTTCGCGTTTTGAGAGTTTTTCCAGTGCTAACAGAGTACACTGATTCGTCGCGTTGAGAGAGATTTTGCAGTGGTAACAGAGGACACTGCGTTGTCGCGTTTTAAGTTGTGGAGAAGAGTGGTTTTTTTTTTATACCGATTATGTCTTAGGCTGTCCGCGTTCCGTGGACCAGCTAACGTAATGCCAGATATGACTATATACCGAGATGACTGTGACACTTGACGTGTGCATGGCTTGCGTAAAGCGCATTAAATTAACCAGCTATCGCCTCGTGCCATCTCATCTATACCGGATTCGATACGGAGATTAAATAAATTAAATCATATTGTTATTAAATTGAGAAAGTTCTATACTATTGTTGCATTTAAGGCAGCACCACGCGAGTTTGAACTGTAAACGTTAAGCTAATTAACTTTTCGCCGTTTTATTTCGGCTTCATTATACGGAAATCCGTTGTACGACAGACCCACAATTTCATTACTCTATTACAGAGTCTGTCTTATATTGGGATTGGATAGTGCTTTTCCCCCTCAATTCTAGACGGTGGATGGATTCACATTTATCTTGTTCATTACTTTATGAACCAGTTTTACAATCCTTTTTTGTGAATATCCTCTTTCCACCAGCGTCATTCCGGACTGTGACCTGAACTTCTGACAAACCTGACGCCCTTGTCAGCGGGTCAATGAGATGGAGACATGGCAAACCAAGCTACCAGAGCTACTGCTGCCATTGGATACCACAGTATTTTAATTAACAATATATTGTGTGTGAATGTGTATATAAGCAGCAATTATGTGTGTTGACTAGATAATTATGAGCCTATTCCTTCAGTAAGGCTTCATTGTTTGATAATAGTTATACTTTAATCCAGCAGTATACAGTGATATACTCATTTGTTATTATAGATGTTCCTGAGAAGTTTGATTGTCTGCAGTAAGAGTGTTTCGATAGAATAGATTCTATAGAACGTGACATCAATAATTGTATGCTTTTTGTCCATCCAATATGCACGTTCTTAGTTAGATTTTTCTTCTCAAGCTTAAGGCTCGTTTTTCTACAGTACTACTTAAGCCCCTACCACAATAACTTTGGGATTTCTTGGATCCTATCGTGTAAATTTTTCTTAAAATTTTCACTGGGGTGGGGGATGTCAGGGTTAATCTTGTAATTGTCGTGCTGGGTCACGACTTGTTTTTTTGTCACGGTTTCGTTGATTTTAACCAGCGGAAATGTCCTTGAACTGTTTTCGTGAACAGTTTGTTTTTGTAACGCTTTTTCTTAGAGATGGAAAGAAAGTGGGGCAAGATAGAATAAATGGATAAGTTAGCAGTGACGGTGCAGTTCTCGACCCCGTGATTTTGATGAACTCTAACAGGGGAAGAGAAGGGGTGAGTAAAGGGAGATAGTAAATTCGTACATAAAACGTAGAGGGTTTAGAGACTTTAGGAAGGGTTTTGACATGTTAATTTGCAGCCGGCCGCACAGTATATAAGCGCAGCCATTCCTATGTTTGATCACTCCATGCAGAAATATCCATCTGTGCAGGCGGTCGGCGGGATTCTGCCAGAAGAATCAGAAGACTGTTATATTCATGTCTATGTCCTTTATAGACACTGAAATGAGACCATATGCTATTTGTGAGAATTACCCACTGCTGTTATCTACGGTTCCCTGATTTCTGATCAGGGACCAAGTGTAAGTGTCTGCCTGTTGATTCAACAATGAACGTGAAGCTGACCTTAATTTTCCAGTAGGAGTGCTACCGAAGAATGCAAGACTACGATGTATATTAACTTGCAACTAGATCTAGCATGAATGTCTGGCATACACATTTGTAAATTGAAATTGATGTGTCTGGATGAGGCTGGGGATTGCCAGCCCATCCTAGAGCAGATCTAGATCTAACTTAACTACGTCAGTTTGTATTGACGAGTTTGATCCATTATAAGCGGTAGGCACAAATAACTGAGATAACATTGTCGTCTGAGACATTAGAATATTATTTGTTAGATAGTAGGCAGACTATATCTGAGAAATAGATAAGTAATACTTAAATTGTGAGTGAGACAGAATGATATAATCTTTTAGGAATCTAGAGGAGACTTCTAGTGACATATTATTGAATTTTCATTTGATGCTGCTGATGTTGTCTTTTTAGTATGTAAGAGCTAGACGAAATTGTTAGGGAATAATAAGTAAATAAATTTGTGGCCCTGCAGGTCTCGATAAAAACCATTCAGATTGTTATTAGTATGTGGCATGGTATGAATGAGTAATTCCTAAAAACCTCTCGATTTTTAAATGCAGTCGTAACACCTATAATTCCTTAATACCCAACTCGTAACAGTGCTCATGGTGATTATACGCGCGCACGCTGTGGACATAGTGAAAGAGGGAATGGTCCGTCTCGGCATTCTGTCTCGGGTCATACTCGGATCCTGTATTTTCATTGACAAGCACTTGTGTCAGTTATATTTTCAAAGGGGAGCAGTTGACATATCAACGTATTCCTCATCTTCACCTGCTGTGAACACATCAACTGCTACAACAATTCTATGTTAGATTGTGGTTGAACGTGTGAATGACACCGCTGGGCTAATGTGCCGTTTCGTAGCAGTTCACTCAGATATGATGTGGATAGGTGAATCAACAGGCAGACACACAGACAGACGGACGAACAGACAGACTGAGCTAAATTGGGTGGTGGGGATGAGATAAGAACGACAGACAGTATGAAAAGTAGCTACAAAATCTTTGGAGATCACAACTTACTCTTGCAGGTGTTGATCCCCAGTATTTATAAATGACAAAAGTTGCAGTGGAGAAAAAAGTGAACTCGGATTGGTGCGAACAGGAAGGCGAAATGGACAGTTTTCACCTCAAACATTGGCATTGTAGATTGAAGTTCACATCAGAATGGATAAAAAGAACAAAAAATGATTGCCGAGGAGCTTGTGAGCCGCATAAGTTGATTGATCTGCGTAATTTGCAGAGAATTGCCAAGTTGTGGCTAGAGGCGGCGATAGCTGTGATTGTCCGGAAAGCGCTTGTCTCCGAGTGGAATGACATTCAGAATAATGTTGTTTTGGCCAGGAAACTCGGTTACACTCGGCCACATTCACCCCCGCCCCGGGTCTGTTTGTGGGCTTTTTTTTTTTTATCTTCCTTGTGAAGTGCACGAGTGCAATACAAAATCGTTTGATTTCCCAGTTAATTATTCAATGAAGTTGTTGAGTCCTTTTGTCCTGGTGCGTTTTTGTTTTATGATTCACTTTTAAGTTATCGCTTTTTCCTTTTTTTCCCTTCCTATTGCTGAGGGCTAATCATCTCAGCTATCTCTTCATCTGTTTCTCATTAACTTTTATCTGACACCTGTTTTGATCTCTTCTTTCCATCCGCCGGCTGTACCAATCCCTTCATCTGTTCATCCCTGAGCCGTTCCGGATGTCGGTGTCTTTGATCGCAAAACTGCACAATACTGAGAAAACAGAGATAATAAAAAATACGAATAATAAATTACTGAACAGAGAGAGAGAGAGAGAGAGGAGATTCCTTTCAGTAAATCTTAAAAAACACTATTTATTTGACTGACTTGTCTATGAAAGAATGCACCAAGGAGCAATCATTAGATATATTCAGCCTGGTCTTGCTGGACACGTGATAACAATTGTTCAAGAACGGATATGATACCCTCCTCCGCCCACGCACCCCTTTTTCCATATACGTACAGTAAATAATAATAATAATAATAATAATAATAATAATAATAATAATAATTGATTTATATAGCTCCAAAATCCACTAAAAGTGCTCGGTGGCGCTTAACAAACACATAGAATACACAGTCTCAAACACTCCAGAATATCACACCCACACACTAACACATCCAAAGATACATTTCAGTAACAGTTCTAGTGTCATCTATAAATCATACACTTTTTTGAAAAGCAATGTTTTGAGTTTCGATTTGAAGTGCTCTACTGAATTAGTTGTTTTTATATCATGAAACAACAACAACATCAACAAGAAAACCCCACCAAACTACAGCAACATGCTGCCAAATTCGGGCAATCTCAGTGTGAAGAAAAGAAAGTAATTGCGGCCGGGGAGAGACAATGTCTCCGTTTTCAAGTGATGCCAAACACAGAAAATATTCAGTTGTGTTAACACTACAAATTAATGTGATAGTAGATCTCGTAGCTTCTTATGACATTCCCTGACGTTTCTTCTAATTTCCAGACTGTTTCATTTTTATTCTTGTTTATTAATGTACAGGTTCACCATCAGCCCTTTGTAAAATACACACGCACACCCGCTGGTGCGCGCGCGCGCGCGCACACACACACATACACACTAAAGTAAGCTGAAGCCGTGAAAGGGCGGGTATCGGAGGTAGAGAAGAGGAATTTCCGCACAAACCTGGACAAATGAGGATAAGTGTACTTAGCGCCAGCTATTTTGAACTCACGCGACCATTGACCACCAGGTCAGACACAACTTCCACACAATCCCCAGATCCTGGTATAATTATGGTCTGTCTTCTAATGGTTTCAAGAACAGGTATCATACAGAGGTCATTCACTGGGCAGCCACACTTCGGCTTTCCAAAACAGTTGTTGAGTATCTGTAAAAGCCTTTAGGTGGTGTGTGTGTGGGGGGGGGGGGTGGGGGTGGGTGGGGGTTGACGAACTCTAGGGAAAACAAAACAACATCTCAACAGCCATGTCAAATCAGTCATGAGGCTCTCTGATGCAGGCTGGGATTTTCTTCAATCGAAAAAAAAAAAACTTTATCCCTAACTCCACCATGACCTACATTTTCTCGATTAACCACCGTTTTTTGCAGTACAGTTGACAGAGAGACTTTTCTATCTACTTTACTTGGTTATTTCCTCCAGAATGAATCATTCAACTAAAAAGAGACAAATCAATCAATTAATTGCCCTTTTCCAATTTAGGATTCACAAACACAAACACACATACACACACACAAAAAACAACCCGAAAAAAAAAAAAGACCAGAGATCATGAATATTTTCTTGACCCACAGAAATTCCGAGTTGTGCGAGAACCTGGGCAAGGGAAGTCGTTTGCTGTCTAACACACCAGCTGTTGTCTTTGTTTCATGCATTTCTTCCGGCAAAATCTCAGCATTACACATGAGGCTCAAACAGTAGCCTATTAATGGATTCGGAAAGAGCAATACGTGTGCTGAACGCGTGAGTATTTGGGCAGGTAAGTGAGTGTGCACGTGAGTATGTTGTGGAAACGTGTACACGTGAGTATGTTTTCGCGGAAACATGTGTACACGTATGTTTTCGTGGAAACATGTGTACAAGTGAGTATGTTTTCGTGGAAACTTGTGTACACGTGAGTATGTTTTCATGGAAGTCTATGAACACGTGCGTACGTGTTCGTGTGAGTGTATGTACAACGTTTGAGTATGTGTATGTGTGTGAGTGAATATGTGTACATGTGTATTTCATGCCTGGGGATGTTTGACCATGCAGACACTTATATTGTGCTTTTAACGACCCCCCCCCCCCCTTGTTTTGGTGTTAATTTCACAGGTGACGAATCATACTATAGAAAAGTATATCCACAAAAGAAAGCGCAACTGCGTCAGTGAGTGAAGGAAGATGTTATCTATCTACCTATACTATGTATATTTGTGGACTTGAGATTTTTCGTTGCAAAACGCTTCTGAACCACTCAACACTCAGACTTCAAATTTTATATGGTGCACCAGAATGGATGTAAGAGTGCACAGTTTTTAATAGAAGTCTCAAATCGATGTAGTTTTTTTTTTTATTGGAAATTTATTGTTTCCCCAATTTTCACTAGGTCCATTTACATGCTGTAGGTTTTTATGACATCATCACTGCCTGAAAATTTTCGGTGCGCACCACTGCACACTGTGTACTGTCCTATCGCTGAGTTTTGGGGCTGACCCTACGCATCTCGGCTTTTGTTCTTATTCCTTTCGGTCTGAGGTGGTGTCCTTTGTTGTTGCATCTTTCTTATAAGCTATCTATGCAGCCTGAAGGCCTTTGCCATTGATGTGAGTGAGTGGGAAAAGCTCTCGCTTGATCGTGCAAATTGGAGGGCGGCCCTTACCAGAGGCAGCAAAGCATGGGAAGCTGACAGAGTCCAGCAGGCTATCAAAAAAAGAGAACGGCGCAAGAAAAGGCCCAGTGGTACTGAACCAACGGAGCACTCTTGTCATTTATGCGGAAGGGTCTGCAGGGCAAAAATAGGACTTATCAGTCACATGAGAAGCCATAAGTCATGAAAGAACAGTCTTTCCATTCTGTCCTCTGTGTCCTTTAGTTCTCTTTATTGTCCATGTGTTGAAATTCTCAACAATTTCTGTTCTTTATTCCTCTGGTGTTGTTAAGTTCATCATCATACCTGATGGACGAACTATTATTATTATTATCTATGCAGCATTAATGCCTTTCTTAGTTCACAGCGTCTTAAGTTTTACCTCCCCCCCCCCCCCCCCCCCAAAAAAAACCCAACCTACACAAACCTGTTCATCGAACAGGTACTCAGCTAGTATGTTATAAATTAATAGTAGTTTACGCTGTCATTGTTGAGAATTGATTAAATGATAAGATAATAGTAAAAGTACATGTAACCTATAAAGTGCTGGTAAAATTTCCATCTTAACCCTAGAACCGCTACAATCAGATTCCCTGATCAAGTAGTGATTAGTTCCCACCAGCCGACGCTATATATAAACATTAATGGAAGTTTTTAGTCCAACAAAGAGACGTGTCTAGCGACACAGATGTGAGATTGTCATAATTATAGCTGGTCAGTGGCGAGTATTGTTTCGGCCTCCTGGAGGATGGTTGGTGACCGTCACCTTCTGTCCTATCACTCTCTTAAATTCTGCCTATTGTCTTACTTCTACCTAGCACAGTTTGACCGTTAACGTGTCGATATGCTTTTCCAATTTCAAACTCAAAGTCAGAGCTTAAGCATATCGTAGTGTGCATAGCGTCTTTGTTCAACTTGTCTACACCAGGACACACTTTTATGAATTCCTGAAAACGCTGTTTTTCATAGTTCAGGCTAAATTTTTGTACCTTAATAAATCCCTGACATGCATGCATAATGTCATATCTTTAACGTCCTTCCTAAACATATCTGAATCAATCCTGCCCTACAATTATTCATAACTAGCTGAGATTTCCCGGCATTTTCCAGGGTTGAACCGCCTTCACCCCTTCTCTTTCTCTTTCTCTTTCTCTTTCTCTTTCTTTATCCCTCCTCCTCCACCCTCCCCGTCTCTCTCTCTGTCTCTCTCTGTCTCTCTCTGTCTCTCTGTCTCTCTCTGTCTCTCTCTGTCTCTCTGTCTCTCTGTCTCTCTGTCTCTCTGTCTCTCTCTGTCTCTCTCTGTCTCTCTGTCTCTCTGTCTCTCTGTCTCTCTGTCTCTCTCTGTCTCTCTCTGTCTCTCTGTCTCTCTGTCTCTCTCTGTCTCTCTCTGTCTCTCTGTCTCTCTCTGTCTCTCTCTGTCTCTCTGTCTCTCTCTGTCTCTCTGTCTCTCTCTGTCTCTCTCTGTCTCTCTCTGTCTCTCTCTGTCTCTCTGTCTCTCTCTGTCTCTCTCTGTCTCTCTCTGTCTCTCTGTCTCTCTCTGTCTCTCTCAGAAAGATTCTATTCAGCCAGATCTGCCCATAATTATTTTCCAAGTTCAACTGATAATGATGGCGGGTGAGTAAAAACGTGTAGAACATTGTGTGTACTTCAGGGTATGGAGAATCACAATTGTTCACTTGGTGCTCACCGGTCGTTTTCTAGTTCAAGGTCAACATACAGCCTGAAACTGAAAGGCAGTCAAAAACGATGAAAGCCGAGCGTGGACAACATACGAGGAGGAAATAAACTGAAAAAATACATTTTGTGGAAATAGGCACTTTGGTATCAGCCATTGTCAATGGTTGCGTTATGGTTTAACACCTGTAACTTGTATTAAAATGCTGAAGCTTATAGCTGTTTATGCAGTAACTGGGGCCAAACATCGGCGAGTCCTGAAATATATTATTCCAGTATCGATGATATCTTCATCATGTCTGCTAGTCATTGTTGATTCAGTCAGACATTTTGCATTGCCCACGTAGCCATGCCGCATCTGTTGAAATCTTTGCCACACAGAACGGAAAGGCTCACATGCGTGACACGAGCACATTGCAGAGTCGACAGAAACATGAAGAAACTAAGACACGAGTGCAACACATCAGAAGTCGCAGGTGTGCGCATGTCCATTTCTCCGTTTATCAAAATAAAAATTGCGACCTTTTCTTCTTCAGATATTCGTTTTTTTTCCCGAATGATTCAATTATCCAAACCATCAAGAAAGAGAAATATTTGTATGGTCAACTAGAACTGTTAAAAATCAAAGTTTTAACCGCGAGAAACTGGTGGAGATTTGCTTGGACCAAACTGAATTCACACCTGTTTTTCCTTCTCTCACTCCAGCCATCCTTGACCCAAAGCAAGCAACTTGTGTAAAAGCGCGGGTAGTGAAATCAGCTGTACTTTATGTGAATCTAATAACTCCTGAACGGAAAGGCAAACTGGCACATTCAAACCGCGAGCGGCATGAGCTCACTAACAGCGGAAATTATGGTTTCCTTTTAACGTTTACCCGGACAATCGTAAACTCTGATTTGGAACAAATTTTGGATAAAAGGAACAAAAGCAAAGCTTTTAAATACCGGCGAGGTCTCTGTTTTCTGACCTTTCCCCCCATCTCTGTCATCTGTTGTCACAGATCTCCGTTAGCACCCTCGTCATTTGCTTAAGTGCAAGGTCGTACATTTCACATTTTGTGGCTTATTTCTTTATCTGTCTCAAAATATGTCTATAACAAAAAGGGTAGGGTAGTGGGGTGGGCGGGGAAAAGAGGGGGGGGGGGTGGCGTTCTCAAAATCAGAGGACCATGGCATCTGGACCATCTGGCTGCCGTCTCCCTTCTGGCTTTTTTTTAGGGAGGGTGGGGGAGGGATGGGACAAGTGTGTGGGGAGAAACAGGTTTGAAAAGATGACAGAAAGACTGACTAGTGACTTACACTACAGAAAGACTGACTAGTGACTTACACTACAGAAAGACTGACTAGTGACTTACACTACAGAAAGACTGACTAGTGACTTACACTACAGAAAGACTGACTAGTGACTTACACTACAGAAAGACTGACTAGTGACTTACACTACAGAAAGACTGACTAGTGACTTACACTACAGAAAGACTGACTAGTGACTTACACTACAGAAAGACTGACTAGTGACTTACACTACAGAAAGACTGACTAGTGACATACACTACAGAAAGACTGACTAGTGACTTACACTACAGAAAGACTGACTAGTGACTTACACTACAGAAAGACTGACTAGTGACTTACACTACAGAAAGACTGACTAGTGACTTACACTACAGAAAGACTGACTAGTGACTTACACTAGATTTGATCAGGAAATGTTGGACCCACTGAAATCCCGACTGAAGCCAATGAAAATGTGGACACGATTGAAATCTTTTTCTCACGTTAAAATATCGTCCACAATGGGATCAGGCAGAAATTAAAAGTAATTAAGTAATTCCACTAGTGACACACCCATAGCCGTATGGAATCCGATTTAACACAAATACGGTTTCTCGATGGCCTACAGCATGGGGGGGGGGGGGTCAAGGTTTTTTTTTGGGTGGGGGGGGGGGGAAGAAAACAATAACAACAACAAAACGTCTGTCTCTTTCTGTTTGCGTCTGTCTCTTTCTCTGTCTGTATGTGTTTGTCTCCTTTGCTGTGTGTGTATGTGTATCGGTGTGAAAGAGAAAGAAAGCAAATTAGTGTGTGTGTGTATATGGGTTGGGGGGGGGGGGGCTTGGGATGTTGAGATTGTTGTTTTCTTTTGGGGGGGGGGGGAGTACGATATCTCATGGTGATCAGCCGAGCTTTGAAAGGGTCGAAACAAAAAAGGGTGAAAGCCCTTGGCTAGACACCGTCAAACTTGGTGAGTTATGAGAAAGGTGGGGGCGGGGGGGGGGGGGGAGGGAGGAGGGGGGAGTGATAGTGGTAATTTTTGTCATAATGAAACAGAACAGTATATTGTCTCTGTGCTCATACAAAATCGTATCTCTTATAAATTTCAGTTTTTCAGAGTTTGGGGGGAACAAGCAAATGTGTTATCACGGAGAAATATTTCATTTTTAGTGTTTAATGCGTGGAGAGAAATTGTTGTGTCAGATGTTTAATGTAATGTTGCGTGGACAGAAATTGGTGTGTCAGATGTTTAATGTACTGTTGCGTGGACAGAATTGGTGTGTCAGATGTTTAATGTAATGTTGCGTGGACAGAAATTGGTGTGTCAGATGTTTAATGTAATGTTGCGTGGACAGAATTGGTGTGTCAGATGTTTAATGTAATGTTGCGTGGACAGAATTGGTGTGTCAGATGTTTAATGTAATGTTGCGTGAACAGAAATTAATGTGTCAGATGTTTAATGTACTGTTGCGTGGACAGAATTGGTGTGTCAGATGTTTAATGTAATGTTGCGTGGACAGAAATTGGTGTGTCAGATGTTTAATGTACTGTTGCGTGGACAGAAATTGGTGTGACAGATGTTTAATGTACTGTTGCGTGGACAGAAATTGGTGTGTCAGATGTTTAATGTACTGTTGCGTGGACAGAAATTGGTGTGACAGATGTTTAATGTACTGTTGCGTGGACAGAAATTGTTGTGACAGATGTTTAATGTTCTGTTGCGTGGACAGAAATTGGTACGTCTCTCTGTTCTGTTACTGGACACGGCTGGGCTTGACCTCAGCAAGAACAAGAGAGATTAATGCAGTTTGGGCGTAAGCCTGACTCCGGTCATGTGAGCTCTGACGTAAGTGATCAGCTCAGCTTTTCAAAGACCAGAATTAAGATGTTGATAGAGATATCCGATAGTCTCCCTTTAACAAGCTCATTGTCACCTGGACAAAGAAAGTTGATGGACATGAACAGTGACAGGTTTTTTATCACTGTCGTACGACGTGTCATCTATGGGAATTTACGTTGATGTGAAAATTATAGACAGAGACAAGAAGTGTGGCAGGCAAATAGATTGTTGTCAGGCTGATCGAGTGATCGAGTGATGGTTTTGTCCAAGAACACAATCAGACAAAAGACAACAATCCTCACTAATTTAGTTCTCATTGACACGTGGATGTTTCCAGTCAACTGATTGGACGTGGTGGGCGTGGCTGGGTATTGTCTTTGGTGCCATCCATAAAGTACATACACTCGCACGGGGGAGAGACGGTATTCCCCCCCCCCCTCCAACACCCCACATTCCATCCCATGAAACGCTTGACATGGAGGAAGAGAGCTTCTGGGCAGCGCACGTGCACTTTCCAGTTGTCATATTGAGTTTACAAGTTTATTTTTATTTATATTTGTGCCCAGGTAAAGCTAGTGGGTTATATAAACGGGCGGTGGGGGTGGTTGTGTTGTGGAGAGTGGGTCGAGTGTATTCAAAGCACACATAAGGCGGGGCGAGGGGGGGGGGGTTGTAAAAGTCGGCAAAACGGAGAGTACTTTACTGATAGCTCCTTCGGGGTCGCCGAGAAATTTGGGGGGGGGGGAAGGGATGGGATTAGGGAGTGGGGTGGGATGTGATGAGGCGGGGTGGGGGAAGGAAGGAGGGGAGGAGGGAGGGGGGGGCAGTTTGCGAGGATACTAAAAAAAAAAAAAGTCTCAGCCCGGTCGATTTCAAATTTGGACACATTCACAGTTGATATTCAAAGTGTCTAGTCACACAGTGTTGTTTTCTCTCTCCCTCTATGTGTGTGTATATGTGTTTTTGTGTGAGAGAGAGATAGAGTGTGTGTGCGTCAGAGAGAGAGGAAGAGAGAGACAGAGATAGACAGAGAGAGAGAGAGAGAGAGAGAGCGAGCGAGCGAGCGCTAGCTATTTGGCGGGGACAGAGCGAGGGTATGAGGTGTCCGAGTTGGTGATCAGATATCTATACTAATAAAAGTGAAACCTTACGACAATTGCAGTGCGCCTTTCGCTACTCCTCTGTTAATGCTGATTCGGTGGCCCTCAGATTTTATACAGCGCTTAGTACAGACAGTCGTCGTGTCGCCGGAACAGAAAATAAAAAAGTAATTAATAACTCGCAGAACGTTTGTATTAGTTTCCAGGTTGCCACACACTGGCGTTCCGTCTATTTTTTCGGCAAATGTACGTAATTGAGATTGGTTCCGGTATTTGTATCACACTCACAAAATAACTTCTGGTTAGGACTGGTTTGAATGATGAGATTGAGGATTAGACTATCAAGTATGAAACTTTGTGTGTTCCCAATGTGCCTAGACTAGGAAAAAGAAAGGGTCTGGAATTGGGAGATTGACGCTGCAGGGCCAAAAGTACACAGGTTTGTGTTTTCAATAATAATGCCTAGGAAAATATTATAACATTTCTTTTCCATTAACACATGACGTTATCACTCCCTGCGATGTGCAAACAAACTAACCCGTGCGCAAATCGTAGCCATTTAACGGATGCTGGCGGGACGCGCAGGACGTCAACGCGCAAAGGGAGAGCAGTAAAACGTATTATCTAAAAACAAACAAACAAACAAAAATAAAATAAAGCTAAAGGAACAGACAAAATGAAGCAGGTCCATAATAATCACCCAGAACTGAAACTAATAAATCGATTTATCCCGGGCAGGGCCGGGAACTCAGCTAGTAATATATAAAAAGATACAGGAAGCCAAAACGTTTGCAACAGCCTACCTGATGTAACCACCAAAACCTCAGAATTTGCCTTGGAGACACAAGCCTGGCGTCGGAGGGTGGGGCTGAGAAGGTGAAGATGTCCCTGCATGGGAAGCACCCACAATGGGAGGGAGGCCTGCACCACTGCAATGTCCAGAGTGAAATAGATTATAATGGGGTTTACAGCACTTGATTAAACTTGTCCAGCAAGTGAGATTCTGATGTTAGACACGTGGGCGACATCCCAAAGGCTTCCGGCTCCTAAACAAAATTGTTTTTTTTTTTTTTTTAATCTGACTGTGGATTAAGTCATGGGCCAACCAACCTCTTTCCAAGGAACTTCAAGATTCCGTACTTTGTTTTATCCAAAACTATAACGTTACTCTTCTTTCTTTCATCGCTGAAATGCTTGATAAAAAATCCTGTTTTTAGCGCTCTCAGTTTGTTCATAGGCATTGATAATGTGATGGATATTTTATCTGGAGATAACTTTATGCTTGAACAATTCATTTCTGCTGAACATTAAATTGGTTTATCTCATAGGCAAAAAACAACCCTTTTAATCGGCTTCCCGATTTGCCGTTTTTCACCTAAACGACCCATCCCCAGCCTTGAATAATAATCCACAGCTTAGAATTTGTTTTTCCTCACACTCTTAAAACGTGATTGTGTTTCCCGCCAAATGCTTGTACAATCATGATTGTGGTTTTATTTATTTTCTTCTTTTCACTGGGCGTGCCGTTCATTAATCTGAGTAAAAAAATCTCTTACATCTCGTTATCAGCAAACGCCAGCGGGGACTCGCGCGCTTCGGATGGAAATCCGGGAAAATAAATCCGAAATCCGAGCATGAGCAAGAACTTTTTAAAAGCATAAACCCAGTCTGACATGGGAGCAGAGAGGCAAAAAGGTGGCTGAATCTTAAAAAACAAAACCAAAAATAAAAACTAAAAAAACCCACCAGAAATGAACAAATAATTATCTGATATAATAAAAAAAAAAAAAACTCGCTCGACTTCTGACAAGACCTACCGCCGCTCACACAGCTCGGATTGGCCTGACATTTGACATGTGTCTTCATTTTGACCTGCAACAGTTTCATTTTAGACTTGGAGTCTTGGAATTGTGGGGAATTTTTTTTGTTATTTTGTTTTGTGTAGCTAATTTATCCCCCAGATCCTTTCTTTTCCACGACCACACAACGTCATCAGTTCCTGTGATGT
The DNA here is from genome assembly GCA_963931925.1 of Onchidella celtica. NCBI lineage: Eukaryota > Metazoa > Mollusca > Gastropoda > Systellommatophora > Onchidiidae > Onchidella > Onchidella celtica. Next base: position 1,656,439 of record OZ007568.1, read on the forward strand.
GTTCCCGTTAAACACACCGGCCACTGATTAGTGCTATTTCATGAATACTGACCTGGTGCAGAGGGCATCAGCACGCAAAGGGAATGTAGTAAGACTGATGTAAAAACAAACAACTGCAACCAAATTTAAACCTACAGGAACCGGCAAAGCGAAGCACATCCATTACAATCACCCCAAAACGGAAACTGAAACAGATTTATCCCGGGCACGGCCGGGCACATCAGCTAGTAGTAAGGAAAAAAAAAAAGGCCGGGCTATTTTAATGAGGAAACTTCTTCGTTCTTTATTTTGGAAGAATCTGTATGGACCTTGTAGTCAGCTACTCACAACAGGAGTTTTGTCCACAACTGGTGGCCAGATTTCTGAGATAGTTCCTGTCGCCGACCAAAAGATTGTTGTGGTCAGTAATTCACAAGACAATCTCTGACCCCGGAATTTCCGACAACATTCATCCTGCAAACAAAACAAGTTGACCCCATGTCGCAAAAGGTCAGTCCATTTGGTCCATTTTAGCTGATGGTCCATATTTGACCGATCAGTGCACCAACCTGTCAGTTTGTGACAAAATCAATGGGGTTTGCTGTAATGGAAGTTCAGTATGTCCATTTTATAAGCTATCGTTTCCACTTGACCACTGTAACTGTTGTGTTTGTATTGAATGGATAAATAACTCATGGATGTACCATTGGGATATTTTGTTGTTCCTTGGCCAAGGTGTAAGAATGAGATCTTGGTTTTCTAACGGTTATTTCTAATTCATCACCACGGTGTCATGATATGTATGTGCGCGTGTGTGTTTCGTTTGTTTGTTTTGTCTTTTACTGCCAGTACCTGCAACTGACATTTCTCTACACATACATTTTACCTCTGATTGTTCCTTCAGTGAAGGTTTTTTACACAGGAAATGAAACAAAGGCAGGGAGGTGGAGAGGAGGAGGAGAGGGGGGGGGGGAGAGGAGACTGGCGAAATGCGAAGTTGGCACAGAAGAAATGAATTACTCTCGCCCTCCCTCCAATGATCACAGAAACTAATTGACATCCGATATAGATTTTCTTTTGTTACCTATTATTAGTTTTTTTCTTCTCACCACTCGCCGTTTTGACAATAAGAAACTATAAATTGATATTTTTGCTTTTATGCGAGTCCCAGATGAATCTCAAAATGTCTCGGGTAAAGAAATAGGCAAATAATTCAAGTTACATGACGTCTCTACGTGCTTTGCACAATATAACGTGTTTGTCTAGTCGAAAAGAATTCAGGAATACAACACAATCCAGCAATAACTCATCAATACAACACAATCCAGCAATAACTCATCAATACAACACAATCCAGCAATAACTCATCAATACAACACAATCCAGCAATAACTCATCAACACAACACAATCCAGCAATAACTCATCAATACAACACAATCCAGCAATAACTCATCAATACAACACAATCCAGCAAGAACTCATCAATACAACACAATCCAGCAATAACTCATCAATACAACACAATCCAGCAATAACTCATCAATACAACACAATCCAGCAATAACTCATCAATACAACACAATCCAGCAAGAATTCAGGAATACAACACAATCCAGCAATAACTCATCAATACAACACAATCCAGCAATAACTCATCAATACAACACAATCCAGCAATAACTCATCAATACAACACAATCCAGCAATAACTCATCAACACAACACAATCCAGCAATAACTCATCAATACAACACAATCCAGCAATAACTCATCAATACAACACAATCCAGCAAGAACTCATCAATACAACACAATCCAGCAATAACTCATCAATACAACACAATCCAGCAATAACTCATCAATACAACACAATCCAGCAATAACTCATCAATACAACACAATCCAGCAATAACTCATCAATACAACACCATCCAGCAATAACTCATCAATACAACACAATCCAGCAATAACTCATCAATACAACACAATCCAGCAATAACTCATCAATACAACACAGTCCAGCAATAACTCATCAATACAACACAATCCAGCAATAACTCATCAATACAACACAATCCAGCAATAACTCATCAATACAACACAATCCAGCAATAACTCATCAATACAACACAATCCAGCAATAACATCAATACAACACAATCCAGCAATAACTCATCAATACAACACAATCCAGCAAGAATTCAGGAATAAAATCCAGTAAGAACAAAGAAGAGAAAACAATAATGTTGAGAAGGATGCACATTTCTACCAATACAATTTTTGTTTTGTGTTTTGAAATTTTGCGTTCGAAATTCTAAAGGGAGTTAAAAAATGAGCAGATTTCTGAACCAGCCATCTGTGACCCAGGAGACCGAGATGATCCAGTCTTTCCCCCACTATAAAATAATATGTGTGCAAAAAGCGCTCGTATAAGTATCCTGTCTCGGACGTCATGCTGAACCCAAACGTGAATATTTACACAATTGTCATGGCGACCTCATTTCAACGTCCAGTCTAAGGCGCCATCCATCCATCCATCCATAAAATGCATACGCTGGGGGGGGGGCAGGGGGTGTCTGATCCCCAGTAGAATAATAATAATAATAATAATAATGTCATTTCTATAGCGCCTGATCCCACAGAAGAGTGCTCTAAAGCGCCTAACAGTTCTCTCAGTCACACAACACATATTTTCATCAACCTATACATAATCATTGTCTTAAGAATGTTACATATCCTGCGCATACGCTTTCGTAAACAACGCTGTTTTAAGTTTTCTTTTGAATTGGATCAAGCTGTTTGAATGTTTCACATGATTAGTCAAGTCATTCCACATTTTAGGTGCACACACCGAAAAAGCTCTTTCTCCCATGATTGTTCTTGATCTGGGCACTACTAATAAATTTGCTTCTGCTGATCTCAATTTTTTGGGTGGAATGTATTTTTCAATGAGCTCTGAAAGATATTCTGGTGAGCTTTGATTGAGGCATTTAAACACAATGCATAAAATCTTAAACTGAATACGCTCTCTAAAAGGCAACCAATGAAGGTTTTGGAGAACTGGTTGAATATGTTCTGATGTTTTTGATAAAGTAACAAGTCTAGCAGCCTTGTTCTGGATCTTTTGTAATCTATAAATAATTGCCTCAGGGATACCGATGAGCAAAGAGTTGCAATAATCTAGATGACTGACAATAAATGTATGGACCAAAATCTTTGTGGTCTCTTCATCAATAAATTTTCTGATCTTACTGATATTCCTTAAGTGAAAGTGCATTGTTTGGCAAAGTTTTGTAACATATGTTTTCATGGACAAGTCTGAGACGAAATAGACACCCAGGTTCTTAATGGCTCCAGATGTTACGTTGATGGTAGTACCGCCCAGATTTAAGTTATTAATTGTCACATTAGATCTAAAATTTTTTGCTCCAAGTAAAATTAGCTCAGTTTTGCTGTCATTGAGTTTGAGTTTATTGTCAAACATCCATTGCTTGACATCCTGTAAGCAGTTCTCGATGGCCTGGATCCGCTGTTGCTCATCACCCTGGCAGATGGGAATGTACACTTGGGTGTCATCAGCGTACAGGTGATAATCCAATCCATGACTGCTGATGATGTCTGATAGGGGTGATGTGTGATATAAAAAGCATACATGGAGACATTTAGGGTACGGGGGAAATGCGGGGGGGGGGGGGGTCAGTACGCTTGTCTACCCTGGCAATGAATTAACAATTTGGTTTTATTTAAAAAAGAAAAAAAAAACTTAGAAAAGTTGTCAAGTGACCTAAAATTGAAGTGTGGACTGTCTGAGTGTTTGTGTGGTCAGATAGTCAAATCCTCCATGCAAGATGCCAGGTCCAGCTTTCAAACACCAAGGTTTTATCATTAATAATTCAACAGTTCTATGGTTTATGAGGTCACACAGGGTTGGTGCGTGGGTGGGGGTGGGGCAGGGCGTGGGGGGTGGGGGAGGGGCGTGGAGGCAAGGTATAAAATGCGCACAAAAGTGGGGAGAGGAGGGCAGATTTAAAAAAAAATCGCCCAAAATAAGCGCCCCGCACTGTATTGCTGACCTCTAGTGGTGAACTCATTATAGACGTGATCGAACAGTAGCTAGGTCATCTGAACCTATACCCTACCCGGCCTCTCTCACGGCACTGGGAGAAAACCTGTAATCACTCCCCTGTGGTACTAATTCTGTGGGAAGCCCCATCGTGCAGTCTTCATCTCGTGAACGGGGAGGGAAGAGACAGCTACTCATTCACCCTCCCAGACAGCAAGCCGTCCTTCCAATTCAAGAAGACAGACTCTTTTCGAGGTATCAGCAACTTGGCTGGGAGGAAGCGCCGCCCATGGCGTGATGGACTCTCGTGAGTCAACTCAAATCCTCAAACCTCCTCTCACACTCGGCGCCTCAACACTTACCAAGTTACACGTTCACAAAGCCGCCGAGTTCACCAATTCTCTCTCTCCACACACAAAACACTATTTTATTAACTCTTAACTCACGACTCAGTCACTTGACCACTGGCACCATTGACCTCTCAGACGGAAAAGAAGAAAAGAAAATGGGTTTCCCCAGGACAAAGCATGATTGGTGATCGTGATTGTCCCAGAGGTAAGTGATGACGTGTACACTGCGTCAGGTCAAGCAGAAAATGGTCGGCAAAGGAGCGATTTTCACAGGAATGACAGAACTACTGGTAAACTATGAGATCGGGATGAGAATGAGAAAATAAGAGGTAAAAGTTCAGTTTGGGACAGTAATAGCTCTCTATAAGGTCCAGGACTTGAAGAAAAAAATCAACACATTTTCTCAGTGAATGCACCACGTACAGCTTTCAAAGTTGACATGCACATTTGAAATTACTTTGAAGTTCGACGTGACTCCTGGGAGATTTAGCTTACCGAAAATCTTGGTTTGTTAGAAAATGTATTTCTTGAAATATTTCCACCCGAGCAGACAGGTGCAGAATCATTGTGATTAATATTTGATTACCATTGGACAGTGTTCAGTTCAGTGGACTTTTCTCAAATCAGAAACGGAGTGCACACTGCACTAACGCCCATGGGAAATTGTTGCGTTTGACACGTTTTCAACCTGATGCACTTTCACTGCCAAAGGAGTTATGTGCCGTGTCACGACGTACATTTGGGACTGAGTTTAGGTTTTACAGCTCGTCGGCACGATAAGGGTGCGCCTTTCCCGGCTTACGTGAGATCTACAGGCAGCGAGACTGGAGATGAGGGGAAACTGTCTAGATAGTTTTTCCGAACATGATCCTGTCATAGGTCTTGTGTTTTCTCATGCCGTGAAAGATTTTTTTTAAAGTTTGGCTTCTGTTGATTGGCGACTGTGATCATTGAGAGCTACTTCTGGTTGAAACACTCAAACAAGCCAGAAAGCAAACCAACTACAATACACAATTCACACATCTATTGACATAGGACATAGGACAGGTCTCTTTCTTGCCGGGATCTAAGTTTGGTTGGTTGAGAGAGAGAGAGAGAGAGAGAGAGAGAGAGAGAGAGAGAGAGAGAGAGAGAGAGAGAGAGAGACAGACAGACAGACAGACAGACAGACAGACAGACAGAGAGAAAGAGAGAAAGAGAGAGACAGAGAGACAGAGAGACACACAGAGAGAGACGGAGAGAGAGAGAGAGAGAGAGAGAGAGAGAGAGAGAGAGAGAGAGAAAGAGAGAGATATGAATGTTATAAACACACACTGGCGTTGTCTGTGACGCGCTGCCAACCAGTGAACAAGCATTTTAATGCAAATTTCAAGTTCATTAAAACTGAAGGGATGGCCGATCAATGCATAGAGAATTCAGTGATCAGAATGGAGAAAATGAAGATTTCTTAACGACGCTCTAGAAAATCTAAGGCTAGTTTATCTGGGGGGCCCAAACTGTTTGGCATAGACCACCCATGAGAGAGCTTATCTACACAAAGTTAAACAGCCTAGCCCAGATAATGTTGCAGAGATTCGCTTTATTGCCTGGGGAAATTGTGTATTTTCATGAGACCACTTGCACGTGAAAATCGGTTTCTCAATGTTGACAGGGCTCGGTGTCCCTGAAAGTGTCGTGGATCGTTTTTTCTAGAAGCCGAAGGAAATGTTCTTGTTGTTATTTTTTGCTTTTGGGAATTATTGATTTTGTCATCGATTACAGCGGCTTTCTCAACAATGGCAATCAAGAGCGAGACATCAAGAAAGTTGTTTTTGATTGACAATCAAAACTTTGGCCTAGTGTAGGGATCCCCAGACTTTTGGAGCAATTGAATTTTGTTACCAAGGTGGTGATTTTTGCAGAATTCGCTGACAAAATGCACTGAAGAATGTTCAAAAGGCAGTAATAAAAATGTGCCCGAGGGCTGTGAAATATACATGAAAAATAAACAAATTTACAATAAAAAAGAGAAAACAGGCAAGCTCGAGGTGTCTGCAACATTGGCTTCATTCGTATACTGCGACACTGGATCGTTTTGTCGCGAATAGGATTCCTAATTGATAACTCCGGTCTTTCTTGGCTATTCTGAAATGTCTAGTATGGCAAAACAATTTTGAGCAAACCTTCGGTGAACATTGGAACAAGACTTGGGGAACATTTGGGTTCTGTGGAACGTTGGAGCAAGACTTGGGGAACATTTGGGTTCTGCGGAACGTTGGAACAAGACTTGGGGAACATTTGGGTTCTGCGGAACGTTGGAACAAGACTTGGGGAACATTTGGGTTCTGCGGAACGTTGGAACAAGACTTGGAGAACATTGGGTTCTGTGGAACGTTGGAACAAGACTTGGAGAACATTGGGTTCTGTGGAAAGTTGGAGCAAGTCCTGGCGAACCCTTGCAAAACCTATCTTCCCAATCTTGATTTGTGGAACTGATATTGAAAGAAATAATAACTCGGTGTGGGATGTGATAATATGATAATTTACATACTGCATGACCTATTTTGTTGAGGTTTGATGTGTCTTTGCAGAATCACGATGAACTGGAATATTTCAGAAAAATGTCTGAGGCCTCCGTCAAATCCCCCCAAAACTGCTGAAAAATTTTGTTCCATACGTGTCTCAGCCTCAGTCTCAGCCTCAGTCTGGTGGTTTTTCCTCAATTATTGGTTGATTTTTGAGTTGTTGTTTTTTTCCTGTAAGTTGTTAGGATTGTCTGTTGTTCTTTCTCATTGGTGGAAGAGGTGGTAAAAATACTGACAAGTTGGGAGAGAAGAAGCACAGGATGAGAAGGGGGTGAGGGGGGGGGGAGAGAAAAAGAGAGAGAGAAAGAGAAAGACAGAGAGAGAGAGAGAAAAGAGAAAAAGGGAGAGAAACTCAGCGACAGTGTGTCCAAGAAGCCACATAGTTATCGCAGCCAGATGAGATTGTCTTCACCGGCCCTGCGGCAAGGACATCAGCTCATCTTTGTTACTTCAGTGACCAGGACATCCCTAGCCAGATCACCTGCAGCTGTCAGTTGATAATTGCACGTAATAAATTGAAATGACGGTTCAGAGTTTGCTAACACCTGTGCGTGTCAGTGTAGATGTTAAATACGTGAAGGAGTTAATGGCACTGGAGAGAAAGAGAGCGAGAAGGAGAGAGAAAAGACAGAGGGAGAGAAAGAGACAGAGAAAAGACAAAAGAGACGGAGAGAAGGGAGAGATAAGGAGAGGGAGAGAAAAAAGAGAGAGAGAGAGAGAGAGAGAGAGAGAGAGAGAGAGACAGAGCGACAGAGAGAGAGAAAGAGAGAAATAATCTTGTTCCTCAAGAACATCAGGCCTATTTTGGAGTCTGTGGCTTTACTAAATATAATTTTAACAAAATATTTTTACATATTTGGCCCAAAAGTGTTGAAAATTTACCTGCATTTGTCAATTATAAGCCTATGATCGGGGGCACTTGAGCCGACATGGAGAAGGCTGAGGTGCCAGTCCCGCAGGACCAAGTCAAACTTGAGCATTTTCTGGTGGTATTTTCATCTGTAGCTGGATCCCGCTGGGAGACCTGGGTGACGTCATCTCTGACACAACTTCATAGCTGGGTGACGTCATCTACGACATAGCTTTATAACTGAGTGACGTCATCTCTGACATAGCTTCATAACTGAGTGACGTCATCTCTGACATAGCTTCATAACTGAGTGACGTCATCTCTGACATAGCTTCATAACTGAGTGACGTCATCTCTGACATAGCTTCATAACTGAGTGACGTCATCTCTGACATAGCTTCATAACTGAGTGACGTCATCTCTGACATAGCTTCATAACTGAGTGACGTCATCTCTGTCAAAGCTTCATAACTGAGTGACGTCATCTCTGACATAGTTTCATAACTGATTGACGTCATCTCTGACATAGCTTAATAACTGAGTGACGTCATCTCTGACATAGCTTCATAACTGAGTGGCGTCATCTCTGACATAGCTTCATAACTGAGTGACGTCAACTCTGACATAGCTTCATAACTGAGTGACGTCATCTCTGACATAGCTTCATAACTGAGTGACGTCATCTCTGTCAAAGCTTCATAACTGAGTGACGTCAACTCCGACAAAGCTTCATAACTGAGTGACGTCATCTCCGACATAGCTTCATAACTGAGTGACGTCATCTCCGACATAGCTTCATAACTGAGTGGCGTCATCTCTGACATAGCTTCATAACTGAGTGACGTCATCTCCGACATAGCTTCATAATTGAGTGACGTCATCTCCGACAAAGCTTCATAACTGAGTGACGTCATCTCGGACAAAGCTTCATAACTGAGTGACGTCATCTCTGACATAGTTTCATAACTGATTGACGTCATCTCTGACATAGCTTAATAACTGAGTGACGTCATCTCTGACATAGCTTCATAACTGAGTGGCGTCATCTCTGACATAGCTTCATAACTGAGTGACGACAACTCTGACATAGCTTCATAACTGACTGACGTCATCTCTGACATAGCTTCATAACTGAGTGACGTCATCTCGGAAACAGCTTCATAACTGAGTGACGTCAACTCCGACAAAGCTTCATAACTGAGTGACTTCATCTCCGACAGAGCTTCATAACTGAGTGACGTCATCTCCGACATAGCTTCATAACTGAGTGGCGTCATCTCTGACATAGCTTCATAACTGAGTGACGTCATCTCCGACATAGCTTCATAAAACAGTGACGTCATCTCCGACAAAGCTTCATAACTGAGTGACGTCATCTCCGACAAAGCTTCATAACTGAGTGACGTCATCTCTGACATAGCTTCATAACTGAGTGACGTCATCTCTGACATAGCTTCATAACTGAGTGACGTCATCTCTGACATAGCTTCATAACTGAGTGACGTCATCTCTGACATAGCTTCATAACTGAGTGACGTCATCTCTGACATAGCTTCATAACTGAGTGACGTCATCTCTGACATAGCTTCATAACTGAGTGACGTCATCTCTGACATAGTTTCATAACTGAGTGACGTCATATCTGACAAAGCTTCATAACTGAGTGACGTCATCTCTGACATAGCTTCATAACTGATTGACGTCATCTCTGACATAGCTTCATAACTGAGTGACGTCATCTCTGTCAAAGCTTCATAACTGAGTGACGTCATCTCTGACATAGCTTCATAGCTGGGAGCCCGGGTGACGCCAAAGCTTCATAGCTGCGAGATCTGGGTGATGCCATCTTTGACAAAGTTTCATGGGTCTGAATGAGAACTCCGTCTCCCTCCGCCCTCTGCCTCCAATCAAATAAAAGAAATGTCTGTTGATGCTTGTATGAACTGACAAATCCTCTACGTGAGTTCCCATTTGATCCTGGTCTATGAACATATAATATTTTTTTTTTTAGTTATTTCCTGCCCTGTTGACCATAACTTGTGAAAGTGATGTTTCTGAAGGAAATATGTCTGGAGATGCCACCAGTAGCAGGAAAGAAACGATGTGTACGTCACGGAGAGGCAGGCAGTGTTAGAAAACTCTTCCAATAATGGGCGTACACAGAGTTGTTTCCCCTAAGTAAACCTTAATGTGTGTGAGTGTGTGTGTGTGTGTACGGGGTGGGGTGGGCTGAGGTATCGATTCTAAATTTGTCGTTTAATCCCTTTTATCGTCAAGATCTTTTCATCTTTGACAAAATTATTATTGAAGCGTTTTTCTCTTTTTCTCTTCATTCTTCCCATACCTGAGCCACCCCCCCCTACCTTCGTTAAGCCCCCCCCCCCCCCCCCGCTCTATTTACGCCATTTCTCGGCAAAATGTGACCGAGAAGTACAGTCTGATTGAAGATGTCTTTATTACCAGGAAAGTTATAAACTTACCTTTTTCCGTCAAAACTACAGACATCGCCACCATTAATGCAACATTAGATACCATTTTCGTAGTTTTCTATTTGAGACATTTTAATGAATTTTTAATCTCATCTGCCCTCATTTGTCTGCCTATTATCGCTTGCACATCTGCCTCTCTAGGTATCTATAGACCTTTCCATCTACTCCCCTGCTTGTCATGTTCATCAACTGACCTATTTACCATTCTGTCCAGATTACCATCTGCTCTTGTTCTCTGACTGTCAATCAAATATCTTTTCCCTGACCAAACCATCCCTTCACCAGTTGACCACTGAATTGTATTATAACTTTACAACCAGAATAGCCCAGCACAAGTCTACATTTACAATACTTTGCTTTTGTCAATATCTTCATTGGCACTACTTTATACCCTGGGATAATTTACTGTTGTAATAATTTAGTGCTGCACCGGAAAGCGTCGCTGAATCGCTGAAAGATGTTGTCATGATTCAGATGTTGTTAAAACTCACGCAGAGAGTGAGTTGTTGTTGTTTTACCAGGGCCATGAGAAATTGGCTGGTGGCCTTGAACGGCCCTCGCGAATTATAGTTGGTGAGTAAATAAATGTAAAGTTAAACTGTTAGATTCACGCTTGTGGGTTTTAATGTTCGTGATTAATAAGTAATGGAGTAGGGGTGAAACAAGGTGGGGCTAGTTGACATTGTTAAGTATGACTAGACAAGTTTTGCACGTTAACTGGCTGGTAGAATAGTGCAGACGTATTACTACAGTTAAAATGGTGGGAGGTTTCGACCTATGAGATAGCTGAACTAATTGGGCCAGCGGACTAGCACGCTGGGTAGTTAGATAGTATATAACATCGTGTAACGTTCAGATTTAGTGAATACAGACGAGAGAAGCATCGTTTCGTGAAGTATCTCCGGTTGGCCAGTACCTGAACTGTGTGGTCTGAAGACTAAGAAGTCCTTGCTAACGGACTGACTGAGCTCTAGAAAGAAAGGTCTGAGTGGGCTGACCTTTGAAAGCCCACGCTGCGCTATTTTGATGTTCGCGCCTCCCAGTAGGCGTGAGCAATGGTAATATATTTTATTTATTCAAGTATAATAGAGATCGGAGATAGAGAGAGAACTACAGCCTCATAGGAAGACTAAGGAAACCCCAACTGGCACTCGACCACGAGTGTCCTGTATGATAGATCTATTGCCATAGTATGATTGGAATAATATAGCACATTGTTGATGAATTGAATAGTGATTGTGCATAAAATATAGTCTTTTGGCAACTGCTTAAATTACCTACAAGCCGAAGAGTGCTTCTGTAGGCTTTGAACGTACTGGGCTCCTAACATTTAAGCCCATATGATTTATGGAGAGTTTGCCTGGCGACTGGCCAGTGGCGACTCAACTGTCACTTTAAATTGATATCCAGTTTCGTATAATATACCTATTTACTATTGATTGCAGTACCTCCATAGTTACATGAATATCATTGGTTAAGTTATTAATTAGAGTTTTTGGTTTGAATATATACCTCTATTGTCTTTTGTTTTGTTATTAATATTTATGTAAACTATGGCCTGACCGGCCTGACATATATACGCTCTAGTTATTTAGTACTTTTCTTGTGTGGTTGTGTCCGAGTGTGAGTTAGCTGCCTCTCGTGCAGTCGTAACATCCCCAAGACCCTAACTCTGCTCGTGACAGATGTCACCGCGAGAAGAATTTTTTTTTTTTGGGAAGTGTATATCCGTACAACATGTTGTATGGATATGGACAGTGTCTCTCTGTGTGTCCCTCCGTGTGTCTGTCCGTGTTTCTCTCCCTGTGTCCCTCCGTGTGTCTGTCCGTGTGTCTCTCCCTGTGTTCCTCCGTGTGTCTGTCCATTTGTCTGTCCGTGTGTCTGTCCGTGTGTCTGTCCGTGTGTCCCTCCGTGTGTCTGTCCGTGTGTCTGTCCATTTGTCTGTCCGTGTGTCTGTCCGTTTGTCTGTCCGTGTGTCTGTCCATTTGTCTGTCCGTGTGTCTGTCCATTTGTCTGTCCGTGTGTCTGTCCGTTTGTCTGTCCAGTTGTCTGTCCGTTTGTCTGTCCAGTTGTCTGTCCGTGTGTCTGTCCATTTGTCTGTCCGTATGTCTGTGCTTGTGTGTGTCCATGTGTCTGTGCTTGTGTCTGTCCGTGTGTTTGTTTATTACCGGACAGACCGCCCCAAATCCCTGTAGGGATGGAGGTCAAACAGATCCACAGAAATCTCGATGACAAAATGGTCAGTGAAGGGTAGGCTGGTCAGTTCATCCGTTCGTCTGAGTGTTTATTGAAAAGTTCCAACAGCTTTTCGTAGAGAAAGGGACAGTTCCTTGAGACTTCATACAGAAGTTTCACCTAGGTCAACAAGCAGCTAAATACTGGCGTCATTATGTCAACCATCAAAGCAGGAGACTGCCCAAGAAAAATGGACCAAGACACTGGATCCAGCAAAGATGAAGAAAACCAATCATGAACAATTTCATTTCTTGCCAATGACAAAGGTGATGGTATAGCCAGATTCACGACTAAACGAGACTGTGTCCAAGAAGCCACATAGTTATCGCAGCCAGATGAGACTGTCTCCACTGACCCTGAGGCAAGGACATCAGCTCATCTTTGTTACTTCAGTGACCAGGACATCCCTAGCCAGATCACCTGCAGCTGCCAGTTGATAATTGCACGTAATAAATTGAAATGGCTGTCCAAAGTGCTCAAACACCTGCCAGTGTTAGCTGTAGATGTTAGTCTGTGAAGGAGTTAATGGCTCTAGGTAACCCCAGATGATATGAACATTGATAAGAAAATTGAGACTTGAGACTGTACAGCAAAATCTGAATGTTGATCTTTATCCTTTTGTTTCTTTGTCGTGTAAGATTTCCCAGCGATGACCCACGGCAACAATCATTTTATTACTGTCATTAAATTTTCAAATATGTTTTTTTTTTTCTTCTTTCAACCATTTTGTTCTGATACCGAACCTAACGATTGGAAATATCTTCAGATTGGCCATTCTGTGGTAGTGTCAAAATTGGGGAAAGAGAAAAAGTTGTATGTTGCAAAACCCCGCGCGAGAAATAAAACCCAAACGATACAAAACAAACTAAAGAGAAGACAGAAAATACACAAAATTTTCGGCTTTCGCCTTTTTCAAGTGAAAAAAGCAACAACTTTAGTTTGCTTTGTATCGTTTGGGTTTTATTTCTCAGGCGGGATTTCGCTACATACAACTTTTTCTTTTTGCCTAATTTTGACTTCGCTTATAGCCCTGCTGCGACCCCACCGTTTTTCTGTGGTTTTTATGATATTTCGTTCTGTGGTAGTGTCGGTCTGCTTCGTTGTAAAATCGCGCATGTGTTGTACTAAGCAGTCTTTCTCTTTAACCACATTACAAGTTTTCTCTGATACTTTTTGGACAACATTCCTATGAGCATGCATTGTCCATTGATTGGTCAGACTCCCCCACCCCACCCCATCCACCCATCCCTAATGTAGAGGCACTTACAATTTCAGTGATACGAGTTCTCATCTATAACCCACACAGGCACCAATAGACCACTTATCCAGCTGACATGACTAAATGAACAAAGAACTAGCATTGTCCGTGTCAGTGTTCTACCATTTCAAGATCAACCCAAATCATGTTTGACACTACAGGGCATTGTGGAGTTTGGCATGAATTTGTATGTTCTTCATCACATTGCAAACCTAACAGATGGGAAATGGTCAGGCTACTGTCAGGTTTTCCTTCGACCGGGTGAAAAAAGTTCTTGATGATTTGTGGAGATTCATTTGTAAAAGTTCATATACATGTAAATCGTTCAACACTTCTTGATTGAAACGTTCACCACCTGTCCAGGAATTGGGACCACTCCATGTGCTATATTTTTTTTAAAGAAAGACAAAATATTGCCAAAAAAACCCCAAAGAACAACAAATCAATCTGGCCAGTCCCAGCATCAGAACCAACCAGTTGTGTGCCAAAGAGTTCCACGATCCCGTAGCTTTTCTGGTTTTTTAAATCACTATAGTTTAACTGTGCGCCAGGCCCTGCAGCAACCTCAAAGCTTTTTCTTAACCATGTCAGGAAACAGAGAGAAAAGTGGACGTTGGGCGGGACAACTGCATTTTGTGAAAGATTTTGCCAAGTTTTAGTCTCCCCTTGTGGTTCTCTGCAGTCTAGCCTAGTGGAAAATGTGAGGGGACAGGCATGAACTCTGAGACTGGATGAGTTACTCATAAGTTCCCCATTCTTTTGCTCCTCAGTCACTCTCTCATCCACTCTGAGCAGCCATTGGCTCACTCTTTCAGTTTTACAGCGTCACACTCAGTCTTCTGTCTTCTCTCAGAATACAAACTTTGGTCTCAGGCTAGAGCTGCGCAGTTTCTCATGATGTTTATGTTTATGATATCCTCACATAGGAGCGTGTGCATGTATGTACGCGTGAGTGCCTGTGCGTGTGGGTCTATGCGTGTATATGTGCGTGTGCGTGTGTGTGTGTGCGTGTATGCTTACGTGCATGTGTGTGCATCCTTTGAATGTGTGCTTGCTTGCATGTAGTGAGGCTGTGAGTGTCTCTGTGTCACCAACTGTGTGATGATCTTTATATTTGGCATGCAGGCAGTGGAGTGATGCTCTAACCTACACCTACACACTGAATACTTTGATCCTCCCCCAAATGAATGTTTTGATTCATCCCCACCCCACCTCCAAACCCCAAATCTAACACATGAACTGAATGTCTTTATACCCTCCCCCCCCCCTTCCCAAAGCAGGCTCAAGCATATGAGAAAAGATTTATTTTAATAAAATGTAGGTATGGCAGTAGATCTTGGTAAGTCTTTAGGAAGGCATTTAGAGGGACACAAGAAAAGGGGGGGGGGGGGAGGAGATTGGCCTGGAAACATTTGAAATTCGATCACAAATTTTAAAGTACATGTACTAGACTGTTTTAAGCAAAACAACAAGTTTCAAGACTGAGCATGATAGCATTTCAGAAGACAATCTCAACAAGCCGTTTTGGTAATTTCCTGACCTTTTATATTATCAGTTCAAGAAGTGTATGATGCTATCAAACTCTCAGGTTGCTGCTCAAACCCCGGGTGGAACATCACCCAAGCAACACGAGAGCTTGTCAAAGTTTACTGTAATGGCGGACAACGGATATTTCCGAGAAGACGAGCAGGGAGCGAGGAGGAAGGGGAGGTGGGGGGGGGCTGTCTCATTCTTTCTGTTGTCCAATCAATTGTGGAGAATATGAGAGCTTTGGTTTACTCTGACCGCTCAGTCTTTTGAGATGTTCAGATGTTGGGATGTTGAGATGTGTTGGGATGTTGAGATGTTGAGATGTTGAGATGTTGGGATGTTGAGATGTTGGGATGTTGGGATGTTGAGATGTTGGGATGTTGAGATGTTGGGATGTTGAGATGTTGAGATGTTGAGATGTTGGGATGTTGAGATGTTGAGATGTTGGGATGTTGAGATGTTGAGATGTTGAGATGTTGGGATGTTGAGATATTGAGATGTTGAGATGTTGGGATATTGAGATGTTGCGATGTTGAGATGTTGGGATGTTGACATGTTGACATCTTGAGAAAGATTTTTTCATCACTGTTGTTGTTATATTATCATTATGATCATTAATATTGAACAGTCACATTGAGTTAATTAACGACTTAAGGCCTGATATAGAAAGGCTCATGGACGCCTCCCAACCTCCCAACCTCCCAACCCCCCAACCTCCCAACCTCCCAACCTCCCAACCTCCCAACCCCCCAACCTCCCAACCTCCCAACCTCCCAACCCCCCAACCTCCCAACCCCCCCCCCCCAACCTCCCAACCTCCCAAACTCCCAACCCCCCAACCTCCCAACCCCCCAACCTCCCAACCCCCCAACCTCCCAACCTCCCAACCCCCAACCCCCCAACCTCCCAACCTCCCAACCTCCCAACCCCCCAACCTCCCAACCGCCCAACCCCCCAACCTCCCAACCCCCCAACCTCCTAACCTCCCAACCTCCCAACCCCCCAACCCCCTAACCTCCCAATCCCCCAACCTCCCAACCTCCCAACCTCCCAACCCCCCAACCTCCCAACCCCCCCCCCCCAACCTCCCAACCTCCCAACCTCCCAACCCCCCAACCTCCCAACCTCCCAACCCCCCAACCTCCCAACCCCCCAACCTCCCAACCCCCCAACCTCCCAACCCCCCAACCTCCCAACCTCCCAACCTCCCAACCTCCCAACCCCCCAACCCCCCAACCTCCCAACCCCCCAACCTCCCAACCTCCCAACCTCTCAACCTCTCAACCTCCCAACCTCCCAACCTCCCAACCTCCCAACCTCCCAACCTCTCAACCTCCCAACCTGCCAACCTCCCAACCCCCCAACCTCCCAACCTCTCAACCTCCCAACCTCTCAACCTCCCAACCTCCCAACCTCTCAACCTCCCAACCTCCCAACCTCTCAACCCCCCAACATCCCAACCTCCCAACCTCCCAACCTCCCAACCTCTCAACCTCCCAACCTCCCAACCTCCCAACCTCCCAACCTCAGAACCTCTCAACCTCCCAACCTCCCAACCTCTCAACCTCCCAACCTCTCAACCTCCCAACCTCTCAATCTCCCAACCTCCCAACCTCCCAACCTCCCAACCTCTCAACCTCCCAAGCCCCCAACCTGCCAACCTCCCAACCCCCCAACCTCCCAACCTCCCAACCTCCCAACCTCCCAACCCCCCAACCCCCCAACCTCCCAACCTCCCAACCTCCCAACCTCCCAACCTCCCAACCTCTCAACCTCCCAGCCTCCCAGCACAACCCACAACTCAGTAACGGCGACGCCCCTCAACTTGTCCATTGTTGAGCTGACAAAACTTGAGACTCAATCGGACATTGATGCTAAAGGCCAAAACTAGTAAGGAGTTTCAAATTTTGTGACATTTTCTCTTGCAACTTTAGTTCTTTCCCATGCACGTGGATAACGTACTTTCTTCAAACAATACTGGGTAATGTTCGGTCATGTCCAACATGGAAGAGAAAGACACTTATACATAAAAAAAGACAACTGGACTGGAAAGGGTTAATAAGAGCACGCTTAACCCCTTGTCTCCCCAAACAGTAGGTTAATCAGCTGAAATAATCACCAGACAAGGCCTGTAACTCCTGGCATATTCCACATTGAACAACTCACACCAATCCTGCCAATGCCAGACGCTCTTAACTCTCCTTGTTCCAACCAAAGTCTTCATTCCGACAGAAATGCCCCGGAGTTAACCCTAACCTTACATACATTTAAACATATTTATTATTTTTGTCTTTGCTGGAGATGGATCAGTGAACACCTAATTCTTTCATAGCCATTATTCTTTCTTCCTCATTCGCTTCTTTCACTCTTAGTTTCTCTCACTCTCTCTTCCCTGGCTCATACCGATGTGTCCGGACTGTGTTCAGGTGTAGCGGACGACAGTAGTGTAGTGTAGTGTGTGTGTTGCAGTCGTAGTCCGCCAAGTGCAGTTGCAATTAAGTTTGATAAGATCGCTGCATGTCCCTCTCGACATAGTGAGAAATGTGCACACCTGTGTTTCTCAACCCGGGGGGGGGGGGGCATGGATTTTGGGGGGGAAGGGGGAGAGGGCAGTGTTGAGTTTTGTGAGATACCCGGAGAGTGGGGGGGGGGGGTGCGAGTCAAAGGGCGATTTAGGAGGGGCGTTTCTCACTTGTTAGAGCTAAGCTGTTACTTACATGTTAACACGACAGTCGTGTTTGGCTGATGTATAAAAGAGGGTGGGGGAAGAAGGGGAGGGGATCTGACAAAGTTGAGAACCACTGGTGTACACGCTGGGCCCCGGTGATTCCCCCTACATCCCCCCCCCCACCTTCTCATGGCCAATTTTCTCCCAAACTTCAAATCTCCCATAATCGATTCTCTGACCTTTGTGACGGTCGCGGCTGCGGTGTCTCCTGGGAGTTGTCAGGCCCTCACAGTCACTGGGTGGGTGGAGCAACGCCAGGGACAGTTTTTTTATTTGCCCTTGTTTATATTCGCTCAGTCTCGTGTTTTTGCTGTTTTTCTTTTCAACTGGAGGTAGCCATGACAAATGATGAACTGATGCTCTAAGTCGCAGGGAAAGTGACACGAAAGTTTGGGTAACTCAACATCAAAGGGCATTAAAGACAAAGTTCATACTCGAAGAAACAATGGCAGTATTTGAAACTAAATTGTAAAGGTCATAAGTGAATTTAATCTGCAGTCTTTAAAACACTTTAGGCTCCTTCGATTTCAACATTTTGAAGTGGCGACTTGTATTCGATACCAACTTTCTTTTAAAAAAGACCTACAAATGGCCGGTCACGTCACGTGACAACTTGGTATGTTCTACTTCCGGTATGGACGTCTGTGAGTTTCTGGTTCGTCTGTGGCATTTTAATTTCAGTTGAACTTCACTACAGTTTGGGCATGGTTGTTACCAGACCTGTTTCTGTCCAGTTTCCTTCCTTAAGTTGCATTGTAATCAAGATTGACATTCTTTGAGAAAGCCGAGAGAAATTGTTACATAAAGTGATGACGTCACCATTTTTTCGTCTGTTTCTTATGAGTACAGAGGAGGGGTGGGGATGGGAAGGAGAGAGCGAGGGGGGAGAGAAGGAAAGAGAGGGAGAGAGAGACAGACAGGGAGGGATACAGAGAGAAAAACAGACGGAGTGAAAAAAAAAGTGGAGAGAAAGATTTGTTGCACAGAGTGAATAGGGCTGCATTTCTGTCATGTAAGAGAGAGAGGGAGAGAGACAGACAGAGAGAGAGAGAGGGGGAGAGGAGAGAGCGAGAAAGAGAGAAAAAGAGAGAGAGAGAGAGAGGAGAGAGAGATAGAGATAGAGAGAGAGACAGAAAGAGAGAGAGACAGAAAGAGACAGAGAGAGAGAGAGAGAGAGAGAGGGAGAGAGAGAGAGAGAGAGAGACTATGATCTGTTCAGATAAACACATCCAAAAATGAGACTAAGAAAAGTCGAAATATCTAGAGAGATTGTCCCCCGACCCTGGATGGAAGTTTAAAACATCTGTTAGAATTGACATTGAATGATTGTAACAATCCTAAATCCTTAGAGACTGGATATCTTGTAAACCAGGAAATGGATCTATTTCAGGGCAAAAAGACAAAAAAACAAACAGGGGAGTTAATCTAACTGTGTGTGAGTCGAGGGTCAAATCAACTTACGAAATGACTCTTGGGGCCGTGTGGTCTGGCTGGAGTTTGCTTGCATAGTTTTTGGGAACGTCTAGGTGTAAGGAGTAAGTGTAAGGGTTAGGATTGGAGTATATTTGGCTAGTTCACTACAGTAACGCTCTAACTGAGGAAACGGCCAGGGTACCGGTTGTTTTTTTTCTTTTATCTGAAATTGGCTACATAAAGGCCAATTGCAAGTATTTTGGCCACATGATCCAAGTAGCCACTGGCAATTTCGGCATTTGGAGGTCCAGGGTTATTGTCAACAAATCCATTTTACTTGGGAAAAATTCCCTCTGTCGCATCAAGAATTTTTATAGTAATTTCTCGGTGTTTCCCGCTACATATCATTCTATGAAATCATTCATACTGATTCTCTTTGCAAGAAATGAGATTTTCGTGCACTGGATTCAGAGTTCTATACTAAAAACTTGTCTCACTTAAGTCAAGTTTCTCTAATGAATCCGAGCAAACCGCACTGACACAACAGCTGAGGAAGATTTGTGGCTATTGCAAAACTGGCTATGGCAAATGCACATTGAAATACCGGAGTACATTTTACACAGTTACAAGGGGTAGTATATTCCCATGGGGTAAACGTGGATAAACGAAGATCTCACCATTATGACTTTTCGTTTTTCTCTAAATTTCCTTTAAGCCAAACTTCTAATCCACTGCAAGTTTTGTGTTTTTTTCCCTCGCTCACCATAGAGGATGCCAAGCAATTTTCTATAAGTACCTGGTTGTATGGAGGACAAACCTTGCATGGCGTTGTACGGCCCTTATCCAACTCTGGCGCCGTGGAGCTCATACTGAGCGTGGAAACCATTCTACAATTACCGAAGCTGGTCCTGACCTCAACTAGGGCAGGCCGTCTCCTGAACATCAATCATCTGAACTGTACAGCCAGTCAGTAATCGGTTACGGATTTGCTGAATGTAATCTTGTCTTCTAGTCTGGTAAACTTCACAGAAATGTACTCAACACTTCACCACATCAGTGGTCACAGAAATGTACTCAACACTTCACCACCATCAGTGGTCACAGAAATGTACTCAACACTTCACCACCATCAGTGGTCACAGAAATGTACTCAACACTTCACCACCATCAGTGGTCACAGAAATGTACTCAACACTTCACCACAGTCATGTGGTCACAGAAAACTGGTACAAATTTTGTGCTGGGAACGGACGGAGCGAACCGGAGGTCGGCATGAATTGTCAAAATATGGACTGAATAAACCAGCCAAGGTCTGGCTGACCCGTGATATTTTCATTTTCAGGGAGCCATTGATTGCAGGCCAATCTGTAGCCGCGTGTTGAAACACCAGGAAGAAAGATACATGGCTTTTTTTCCCCACACATTTAGATCATCAAACTCTAATCGATTTCAACACCACAATGCAATAGTAACGGCGATTACTGGAGAAATGAAAAGTTTGGTTTAAGAAAATAAGAGTACATATACAAATAATGATAACGAAAAAAAAAAAAATACAGTTCAAATACGGTCAAAAGAAGTCACCAAAAATGAGGGGGAATATGAAGAAAACATCCCAAAAAAGTAAATTTCCACCCCCACCGCCCAAGAGGTACAGTCTAGGGTAAAGGAATTGAACATGACAAGTTGTGTGAAACACAATTTATTGAAAACTAGAATAAATTTTTAAAAAAAAATTCCAGAATTAACGGCAAATGGAAAGAGCATAGAATATCATAGTGGGAGGATGAAAAAAAAAAAATTTAAGATAGGAAGATGAACCCGCACAACACAACAGCCGTCCTCTCCTCACTCCACCCCCCTCCAGCCTGTAAGATGTATGGACATTAAATATCTGAACGATCAACTAGGTAATTTTCACGTCCAACAGGATATCTGGGCTGTTCCCATCTCTGAAGGTTACCCGCTGATAAAGATCTGAGAGAATTGTGTTTATTGATCTCTGGGCAGCTGATGCTAAACGCTGGCCAGGATTGATGGTCTGTTGGAAGTTTGGACATCAGTCTGGTCCACATGTCTCCACAGTTGCTGGGGACGTCAGCCCTGCTGCCTGGGAGGTCATCTCTAGAAAGCATGCTGATATTTGCTCGACGTGGAGTTGAATAGACGAGAAAAGAGTTTGTGGCGTGTCTGCTGGTGTAGACAGGAACTGCTTGGGTCATGTAGCCAAAATACTCCAGTGAAGATTTATGACCAGCCTAAAGCCAGTTTCTGAAAGCGTTATTGTGGCCAGGAGGCCAACTAAAAGATTGCTATGACTGATTAGCTAAAGTATATCCTGGCATTAACCCTAAAACTCGCCCCCCCCCCCCGGCATGGCAAAATCACTGAGCAAACAAAACGTAATTTGGCCACATGGCCGAAATAGCCATTCCATAAATGGTATATTTACATCCGGTACCTGAGAAGAAACCAATATCTTTGAACAGTTACTATCATGATATTTTAACAAGTAGATTCTGAAAAGTTCAAGTTCCACAGGAAATATCAAGTGACTTTTTTTTCTTTTTGTCACGAATTTGTACTTTTCCCCCAGCTGACAATGTGGAGATTTGCCGCTAAGGACATTCAGCCTATCAATCGATTATCCGACATATCAAAGTAACTGGAGTTAACGAGAAGAGTATCTTACTGACATTTCCCTCTGAACACTTGGCGGCTGCAGGAGACAAAACGACAGGCCAAGATTTCCACAAACATTCAGTAGAACCAAGAATGATCCCCCCCCGCCCCCTCTCTCTCTCTAATGGGCCTCGAGGTGCCACAGTGCAATGACATATTTTAACTGTAAATTGCTTAGAAATAAAGAAATGTTCTGAAAAAAATGTGCTAGTGAGGTTATTGTCCCCCGCTGACAGGCACCGTCACCTCAGTTTCTGAGATTTCACAAGACTGTTTGACCCGGCCAGCCATTAAAAAAACAGTCATTCTCAAGGCAGAAAATGTGTCCATGAACATTCTGCGCTGTCTTTGTTTTTCTTTTTTTTACCAGAAACTGTCTCAACATCCAGTCCAGCATTCATAAAATGGATGAGCGTATGGATTGTGCGGAAATTATGTCAGCATTTGTCAATGTCCCCGACACTGGGCAGACCAGAGGGAATTATCTACACTTGTCCTGGCAGCTGCTTTGTCTAGAGCATACTTTTATTCTTTTGTTCTGATTCACTCATTGCCCTTTTATTGAAGGGAGAGACACGGACTCGCCGTGGCTCTCTAGAATATAAAAGCCATGGATAGGAACTAGAGATCTACAGAGGAATTTACAGTCAGGATTTGTGGTATTACACTCACACAAGCAATGTTCTAATCTTGGTTACACGACAGTGGGTCAGTCTGTTTTCTATCTTCAAATGTTGAATTGCTGCCCAGGTGGGCATTCACACAAACATACGTATATAACCACGTAGGAAGGTAGAGAGAGACATGGAGAGAGAGAGCAAGCGAGAGAGAGAGAGAGTGGGAGGGAGACAGAGACAGAGAGGAAAAGAGAAAGAGAGAGAGAAGGGGAGAGAGGGAGAACGAGAGAAAGAGAGAGAGAAAACGAGAGAGAGAGAAAGAGAGAACGAGAGAGAAAGAGAGAGAGAAAGAGAGAAAGAGAGAGAGAAAGAGAGAAAGAGAGAGAACGAGAGAAAAAGAGAGAGAAAACGAGAGAGAGAGAGAAAGAGAGAACGAGAGAGAAAGAGAGAGAGAACGAGAGAAAGAGAGAACGAGAGAAAGAGAGGGGGAATACAATGGGAGGAGGTGAGGGGGGGAGGTGAGGGGGAAGGTGAGGGGGGGGTGAGGGGGGGAGGTATGGTTTTGTACCAAGTTATCCCAGAGGAAAAGGTTTACATAACTAAGATGATACAAACTGCCTGGACGTTCAAACATTTCTCAATCAATATAGGAATTTCCATGCAGCCATAACATATTGGATCATCATCACCACCACCACCATCATCACCACCACCACCATCATCACCACCATCAGCATCATCATCATAACCATCACCACCACCACCATCATCACCACCACCACCATCATCACCATCACCATCATCATCACCACCACCATCATCACCATCATCACCACCACCATCATCATCACCACCATCATCATCATCATCACTATCACCATCATCATCACCATTATCACCATCACCATCATCATCATCATCACCACCACCATCATCATCACCACCATCATCACCATCACCATCATCACCATCATCACCACCACCACCATCATCACCATCATCACCACCACCATCATCACCACCACCATCATCACCACCACCATCATCACCACCACCATCACCATCATCACCATCATCACCATCACCACCACCACCATCATCACCATCATCACCACCACCATCATCACCACCACCATCATCATCACCACCACCACCATCATCACCACCATCAGCATCATCATCACCATCATCACCATCACCATCATCATCATCATCATCACCATCATCATCATCATCACCATCATCATCACCATCATCATCATCATCATCATCATCACCATCATAATCATCATCATCATCATCACCATCATCATCATCATCATCATCATCATCATCACCATCATCATCATCACCATCATCATCATCATCACCATCATCATCATCATCACCATCACCACCATCATCATCACCATCATCATCATCACCATCATTATCATCATCACCATCATCATCATCATCATCATCATCATCATCACAATCATCACCATCATTATGACCATCATCATCATCACCATTATTATCACCATCATCATCACCACCGTCATCATCACCATCATCATCATTATCACAACCATCATCATCATCACAATCATCATCATCACCATCACCACCATCACCACCATTATCACCATGATCATCACCACCGTCATCATCACCATTAACTATAATTATCATCATTATCGCCACAATCACATCACCATCATTATCACTATCATCAGGACTTAGGACTGGCAACACAAAAACACAGCATCAATAATAGGAAGAAGGAAGACATAAATCACACGTAGTTTTACTTCAAAAGTTGTTCTCAACACATCCCAAACATGTCAGCACCAGTGCCAGGTCCAGTTGACGCTCTAGACTAGCAGGAGGGCACCAGGACCAATTCCTGCAGGAAGGATCAGTATCACACTGGTGGCAGACAAGATAGTGCCGTTCTACAACTCTCACCGCCAGTTGATTGGCCAACTTCATTTCCCTGAACTCAGCATACAAATTGTGAAATGATATTAGACAAGAGAAAGTAGGAAGATATTTTAAAAGGCGCATTTCTTCCTATGCTTCCCTCACTCCACCCCCACCCCCCCCCCCACCCCAATAAAAGCATATTTAAAGTTTTAAGAATTTGGTTGTGGATCTTTATTTAGGGAGGATTGCTGCCCTTGGCATTACTCCCCTTTTCAGAATTTGTTGATTGAGTTGAGTTCTGCTGTGATGCTTTTTAGTTGAGAAGGGATCAGAAATCGGTATGTTCACGTTTAACTCTTCAGTTTGGACAGAGACTCTGACTCTGGGCTCAGCTGTGAAGGCCCCTTCATTGCAGGTCTGTTGTGAAGGCCCCTTCATTTAAGTGGACAATTGGCACAGGACGTAATCCGCCCTCGTCGGGTGCTCGACTCATCTTCAGCTGGTCACTTACTTGTCATA
Source organism: Onchidella celtica (assembly GCA_963931925.1). Classification (NCBI taxonomy): domain Eukaryota; kingdom Metazoa; phylum Mollusca; class Gastropoda; order Systellommatophora; family Onchidiidae; genus Onchidella; species Onchidella celtica. The sequence goes on from OZ007568.1 coordinate 1,681,626, forward strand.
AATCTTTGCCAGCTTTTCTTTTGATGTAGCTCTCGGGGTCAGTAGGTCACCGCTTTCAAGAATTAATCAATCAAGCCGAGGCGGGAGATTCCATTGTGCACATTTCCTCACTTGTCTGAGCAAGAAAATGCCGAATAAAAAATAGCGTGCCAAACAATTGAAGTCAAGTCGCCTCACGCCATCTGCGAAAGGAACCATCTTGTCATTGAGCAACTTAATTAGAGCACTGAATTATTGATCACTGGCATGTGTAGAGAACTTTCACAGCATTATTTTCATGGTGTTGGAGACTTTCCATCATCGCTCAAATGTTGACCGCCAGAGCCATTGTTTTTCTCAATGAAAGTTCTGAATAATGTAGTGAATGATAGCTGGCATATATAATCAATAATAGAAATCAATCAATCAATTCATCAATCAATCGAGCGAGCGAGCGAGCTGAAGGCGTAATTGCTTCTATGTAGTCTTTTTGTTTGACAAAACTTACAGTAAGTTTCGGGTGCCAGAAAAATGATTCCCCCCCACCCCACCCACAAATACAAAAGTCCATCATTAGAAGACCAGAAAACTTCAGTTTCCAAGAAGATGACATGACTGGAAGAGAAAACGTGAAACTGTAATATAATGATGTACGACCTGACCTTCTTTGAGGCAGAATTGACGATCATTGTTATGATTCACTCTCGACACAGGCGGAGAATGAGGTCAGTCCAGAGCGTTGTGTTAAATAATGATGAATTGAGATTTGTGTTTGAAACTAAAATACGATCAAAGAAATGATTTCAGCTTTCGCCTTTCATCAAGCTTTATTGCTGTAGTTGTTGTTGATGTAGTTGTTGTTGATGTAGTTGGCAAATGGACACATGAAAGGCCAGCCATAACGTCAGTAGTTAAATCAGCACCTGAGACGCTGTGGCGACAGCATCGGCATCACCAGAAATATCGGCAACATCTGCAGCAAAATGAATAAAATGATAAAAAGAACGAAAAGAAATCCCTTAGGGAAGAAAAACTGCAGGAGGAAAGAACCATTTGTGGGTAATGGGCCAAACCAGCAAGAAAAAGTAAGAAAACGGCACGAACATTTTATGAAATGTCTGACTGGGCGATGATCATGTTTTCACTATCTTTCATTTCTTTCTGTCTAGCGGTTTCCTTTGATGTCTTGGTTTAGCTTCAGTAGACATTTCTAACTAACTGTCAGATTTTTACCATTAAATGATGTCGGTGACAATAAGGATGATGAGCAGCCCAAGAGTCTGATGTCTGAAAGAGCGTCTTTCATCTGCTTTTAACATAAAAATGAACCTGAACATACGGAGAAAATTTTGATGGTTTTTTTTGTGAACATTTGTTGCCTGGCAGAGGAAATTCTCATAGAATCCAAATATTGGTCATTGTACTATTATTTTGTCTTGTCCTTTTGACTTTATGATGGAGCTTTTCATATCTGAGAAAGTTTCATTATTATCACAACACTAGCAATCAATTTAAATCACTTGTTATAGTTTGAATATTCTTGAAAGGTTTTTGGCTTTGAACAGAATCAGCACGGACTCGAAAGGCTGAACTAGATAAATAACATTCCATTGTCTTTTTATGTTCTTGTTTAGTGTATTAAAGTTTTGAATAAATTTGATAAATTTTACCAGTTTTTAGTTTTTGATGACGTTAAGAATATTATAACTAAATTGATTGTCTTGAACGGGAAACATGATTGAATGGAGACATTGATGGCCCGTTTTACTTGATTGTGTTTTCTTGTTTTTCAGTTTTGATATTGCCTTTAAAATTAACTTGAAATGTGAGAAATAAGACTACTTGTTATCTACTCCTATGCTGTCATGGACTTGATGATTCACAGGTGGTGATAATGATGACGAGAGAAGAGATAATTATTTCCATGACCGATGAAAATGCAATATCAACTACATATCAACATGTCGGCACCCAGGGGTCATCACAAAGTATTGTCCGTGTCCTAACACCGCCTCGTCACACGTGGCCAGCAAGTCGAGGATGTCCCAGTGGAGTGTTCATGCTCGATAACTCTTATCGTCTCCACCATACGGTCGAGCTTACTCGCTCTCCCTCAGCAGTTGTCTGGTCTGTCTGCTCACTTCCTTTAACCCTTTCAGTGTTGGGAAGTCTATGAAATCTTTACGTGAACACTTGGAGTCTCACATGGTAAACTAGCGTAACTCGACTTAAAAAAAACAAAACATTGAGATATCTATCATGCATGTGGTCCTTGAACAGGGTGTTCGATCAGTCAGGGATTAAATTCTGAAAAATGAAGGTGAAATGAGTTCGTTTTTTAAAAAAATGTCATAACTGTTAAGCCTGATAAAGAAAATAATGTATTCAGTTTTTTTTTTTTGGTGGTATTTCCCGAAAAATAATTGTGAGAAGCGAGTTAGGGCAGCTAACCAAGTGGCCCTGGAGTTGTGCCTAGGTGAAAAGTTGTCACAAACGCCAGGAATCTTGTTTTCTTCAACAATTTCTCAAATGTTCAAGTTATTGTAACATCAGAGCCAGCCTTTCCTCTTCTCGCTTCACTGTTTTGTGGTCATTTTATTTGAAAGTGACAGTTATCTGGTTGAGCAGACTGCCGTAGTATCATAGTGAATCGTGCAAGGGAGTAATCACTACACCTCAGTCACAGCCTTCTCTTGCTGCTCATGAAACCACACGACACGGTAGACAGATAAATCATAGCGAAGCCTTTATCAAAGTGGCCATGGAATTGTTGCTTCTACATCTTGTTTTGTAAGGCTACACTGGTTAAAATAATGACTTAAATTCCCAGTTGCCATCATGAAATGTCTGCCACAGGTAAGTCTGTAAGTAACAAGAAAGACTGGTATAAAATACATCGTTTTCTCACTTGGGCAGCTAAAGGGTTAAACCCGGGGAGTTGAAGAACAAAAAAATCCCAGGATGGCGAGTTTTCTTCACTCCCAGTCAGTACCCTGCTCTTGGCTGTCTACTCATCTTCTTCTCAGCCAAAGATAGTTGGAAAATCCACAGCTTGGCGGCTTGTTTTTTTTCTGTTTTATTTTTCTCTTTTCTCTCTTTCTCTCTCTCTCTCTCTCTCTCTCTCTCCCCCCCCCCCCCCCCCCCCAAGTCTGTCATACACAAATTTTCCTGTATTAACTCCGGGCCAGATTTTGCTTGTCACCGCCATCTCAATAACATAAATTGTTAATATTGTTCTCTTAGTGTGTATGTGTGTGTGTGGGTGTTGTTTATGTGTGAGTTTGTGTGTGTATGTGTGTGTGTGTGAGAGAGAGAGACAGAGAGAGAGAGAGAGACAGAGAGAGACAGAGAGAGAGAGAGAGAGAGTCCCACGTCCTGGTCTTGGAGATTCCATGGTTTTCCATCTTTGTGTGTGTATGTGTGTTTATGTGTGGTTGAGCGTGAGAGAGAGAGGAGAGAGACACAGAGAGAGAGGGAGAGATAGAGAGAGAGAGAGAGGGAGAGAGAGAGGAGAGAGTGAGAGAGAGAGAGAGAGATAGAGAGAGAGATACAGATAGATAGATAGATAGAGAGAGAGAGAGAGAGAGAGAGAAAGAGAGAGAGAGAGAGAGACCCACCCCCTGGTCTTGCAGATTCCACGGTTTTCCATCTCTGTGTGTCCCCCCCCCCCCCCCCAATCTGCCTGCTGGCCTGTGACAACCTGTCTCTTGGCGCTGTTTATTTTTGTTTCAGATTTCTCTCCCCTTTCCCTCAATTATCTCCCCCTTTCTCCTCCTCTTTATCATTCATTTCTTTTTGATCTCTTAAGAAAGACAAATCAATTGCATTGATGAAAGAAGGTGCCCTGGCCATGTCAGTCCTGATGTCTCTCCCGCAGAGGTGAAAAAAAAAATGATTAAAAAAACAGACGAAATTGTTGTCCAGTTTGGAAAATGGGAGAGAAGAGCGTATCTCCAACAGCCAGAATTATACAAAGTTTTAATGTTTGTTTGACGAGAACTACAGCTGGAATAACGAATCTGGTATTACTTTACACGTGTCGCACATACACAATGTGCTGTGCAGTCAAAATACTGAAAAAAAGAAAAAGGGCGTAAGTTACAAAGTAATCATTCAGGCCAAAGACATTCTTTGTCCTTTACACTGTAACGTTTCTGTATAATTTCTTACTTGAGGCTTTTGCAATATACAAAATAAATATTTCTGTTTGCCACAGTTTGACTTTGCTTCAGGCCTTGCTGGGAACTCACAGAATTATCTATAGTTTGTTTTCCATAGTTATTTTGGTCAGTGCACAATTTCTCCAAGCGCCAAAAGCAGGCACCGTAACTCTGCAATGTGATTCTATAGAGCTGTTACTGAACTGGGGTGGGGGTTGGGGGGGGGGGGTGGGTGGGTGGGACTTCTCTTCCTCTGGAAAATCTCCAGTCCTCCATCTTTCCCTCCCAGCAGATTCAGTATCGTATGTCCAAGACGTGTTTCTGATCCACCTCCCCCCCTACCCACCCACCCCTGGAAGATTTTTAAAAATTATTTTATGTAAAATTTAAGGGAAGAACAGAAAAATGAGTGAAAAAAATATTTTGATATGAAAAGAAAAAATGCATAATGATCATTGGGCCTAACTCAAGATTTGTTTGGTTTAAATCTGATCGCCATTCTTGGTCCATTCCGCTTGTGGCCCTGGGGACAAACTTGTGCCTTAGAATAGAAAAATATCATACTTTAGTGGTAAAAATTTGGTTCCTCCAGTTGCCGACTCAATGGAAATTGTGATTTCTTGACAACGGCGCCGACTTTCCTGGTTTGTTGTAAACACTAAATCGCCGTCCCAGTTAGGGAATATTTTCCTATCAGAACTTTTAGTATCCTCAGCATGTTTGGCCCGTTACCCACAAATGGTTCTTAATAAGAGTGAGATTCCAATCAGTGACATTAATCAAATACCCCGAGCCCAAGCTGGGCTAATCATCTCGTTTTGGGGATTACATGGGAATGTCATCAATAGGAACTGGTGTCTCTGGATATTGCCTTCCTATTTGAATGTTGACCATAGCACTAGGGGGGTATCTGCAATAATCAGGCATGTTCACGAGTCGTTCTACCATCTTGCCCGAAGACATCATTTGCATGCCACTGGCTGATTACTCTCTGGGAATGCCTACATAAACCTGTCCCGTTCTGCTCTGTTCACTAGTGGTAGAGGATGAAAATGTTGTTATGTCTCAAAGCTTGATCACCAAGAACTGCAGTTCTAATCCCAGTTTCTTATTGACCATCTGACTATGGAAAACGGGCAGTGTTAGCCAGCAGAAAGACGACTGTCGGCTGAGGACTGGCATGAGAACGGCTATTTGCAATGTTCCTGTGACATACGCACCTTGACTTCTTACATCCATGCGGCATTACGTGCATGTTTATTTAACCCTCTCATGTCCAAGTTTTTATTGTTTTTTTTTTTTGGTATTCGAAGACACCCCCCCCCTCCATCCCCCATGACCACCAGTTGTTTCTCCCCGAGTGCCAGATGCTATCTTGTGGAACAGTGTCTAATTCAGCAAAGATATTTCTGTATGAACGGTATTGATGATTCTGCGTTCATCTGAATAATTCAAATCAATGTTCACGTGTCCAACGTTTAGAACAAGAGAGCCTCTGTGTGAGTACTAAGATGAAAACAGCTGGGGAATTCAAAACCATCACAGAAAGTTGACTGAAACTACTGCAAACTCAATGAAGGCGTTACTAAATAGTTTGATGCCCTCGACCCTTTGATCAGATAGCAACCCTGCAATAGCCCTGGCGTTAGCAATGTACGAGTTTTGTTTGTTCTGACAGGTTCTCCACTACGCCCTGACATCAACGCCTCGTCTGCACCAGGAACTGCTAGTAGTACCGTGACGTCACTGACCTTGCCGTGAACCCAGCTGTAGTATCCCAGCTGCAGTATCCAAGATGTTTCTTCATGACCACCATTTCCACACCCTTCTTCACCTGGTCTCGTCACAAAAGCTCTTGCAAGAGATTCTGTCAAAGTCACTCGTCTTGCCACAGTCACCACTGACAGCTCTCTCGAGCGGACATTCACTTGAAATCAGATAGAACTCAAGTAGTTCTCTGACTGAAGGACTCAGTTTCATAGCCCGCCCAAGTCACGTGTAGCAAGTTCAAGTTCTGAGGAAAATGTGTTTGGTGCAGTGCATGACATTGACAATTTCAGCTGGTTCAAAGTGTCTCACTCTATGTCAGTCCTGAGTTCACGTGTCTGATATAGGAGACAGCCTACTCACTGATCTGTATGCACTACTATACAATTTGTGTTGGAGTCCAGGTGGACTTGACCAGGTACGATATGGAGCTAAGACCTGAAATGAAACTAACTGGCAGTAAACAAAGCAACAGCTACCCTAGACTCCTGACTCTGACATCTGAGGAATGAGATGGCATTCCCCTTGCATAAAGACAATCAGCCCAGTCAATGTAAACGCTAGCGATGATTTTATATTCTCTTTAGTGTTGACGTCCTCTAGTCCCAGACAGCTGGTGTGTTCAGACTGAAAATTTATTCCTCGAAGTGTTTATAATTTCCAGTCCTGTAATGACTGAATGTTGAGAATTACATCGTCGTTGTCCTGGTGTTTACCTCCGTCAGTTGTACAACATCATCTTAAAACAACAACAACAACGTGTTTTACCATTGTGACAGGACATGGTGTGTGCACACCCTGCAAACAGTGACACGTGCTCATTGAACAACACATTTTTGTCCTCCTTCACTCTCAAGCATGAAGAATGTTCGTACATCGATGAGATGTCCTGGTATGAGCTTGTACCGTTTTTGTTTCACTTTAGGATGGAGCAAATTGAAGGAAGTCTGGTATTTGTTTCTTTGTGTGTTTGTTTATTTGTTTGTTTGGTGAAGGAGTCGGGGTGAGGAGAGGGGAGGGGGGGGGGTCAGGAATCATCTTAGCCTTGAGCTTGAACGATACAAAATGAGAACTGTAGACGTGACGGACTAACCCAGTTTTGACAATTTGAGACAGGAAATACTTCCACAGAGGACAGAACCCAGCAAAGAGATAGATTGAGCACGAAGAGAGTTGAGTGGTGTGACACAGCTGGTGTACAACTGCAGGACTATCTGGCCGCACTGTGTCAATAGGATTGAAGAAGACAAAGAAAGCTGAAGTGAAAATCTTGTTTGTTTGTTTGTTTGTTTGTTTGTTTGTTTGTTTGTTTGTCTACCCAATTTGCCCCTCCCTGACCGTAAAAAAAGCCCACTGGCCTTGTCTCCTTAGTTTAATCGACCAGAATCTCGTCAGTGGCTGGAAAGTTCTCCTCTAGAAACCCTGCTCACTGGTTCCCTAATTCTCCGGGGACCGTCTCGGCCATTACAAGTTTGACCTAGGGCTCGGGGACACTCGGGGACAACCAGGGACACTCGGGGACAATCAGGGCCACTAGCTTTCACCTCATGATAAGGCAGGAAGTTTCAGACTGTTTAACCCGGAGACTCCGCTGAACTCTCCGATGGCCAGTAGATCTCTCAAAAACACAACCACAATAACACTAAACAAATCTATGCATCCAACACATTCATCTACCCAGCCCAATTCTCTCGGCCCTCTCTTTCTCTCTCTCCCTCTCTCTTTCTCTCTCTCCCTCCCTCCCCCTCTATTTCTCTCTCTCCCTCCCCCTCTCTCTCTCTTTCTCTCTCTCCCTCCCTCCCCCCTCTCTCTCTCTCCCTCCCCTCTCTCTCTGTCTCCCTCTCTCTCACATACATGCAAAGAGGGAAAGAGATAGAGAGAAGGACATGCATGGACGGAACGAACAAAGAAAGAGAGAAGATGTATGCATGACGGAAGACAGACAACGTAAGAGAGAAAGAGAAAACGAGAGAGATGAAGGATAGATAGATAGATAGATAGATAGATAGATAGATAGATAGATAGATAGATAGATAGATAGATAGATAGATAGATAGATAGATAGATAGATAGACAGATTGATAAGATAGACAGACCGACAGACAGATAGACAGACAGACGGATAGATAGATAGATAGATAGATAGACAGACAGACAGACAGACAGACAGATAGACAGACAGATTGATAAGATAGACAGATAAGATAGATAGATAGACAGATAGATAGACAGACAGATAGACAGATAGATAGATAGATAGATAGATAGATAGATAGATAGATAGATAGATAGATAGATAGATAGATAGATAGATAGATAGACAGACAGATAGACAGACAGACAGATAGATAGATAGATAGATAGATAGATAGATAGATAGATAGATAGATAGATAGATAGATAGATAGATAGATAGATAGATAAGATAGATAGATAGACAGATAGATAGACAGACAGATAGACAGATAGATAGATAGATAGATAGATAGATAGATAGATAGATAGATAGATAGATAGATAGATAGATAGATAGACAGACAGATAGACAGACAGACAGACAGATAGATAGATAGATAGATAGATAGATAGATAGATAGATAGATAGATAGATAGATAGATAGATAGACAGACAGATAGATAGATAGATAGATAGATAGATAGATAGATAGATAGATAGATAGATAGATAGATAGATAGATAGATGTTATTATTATTATTTTTGGTTAGCTACTCCCCCTCCCCTCCCCCCTCCCCCCCACCTTCCCACCTATGAGGGTTGCGACTCTCAGGCTGAAAATTCCTATGACAATCTGAGATAAAAAGTTGCACTTCCGGCCCGGGTGAGGGAAAACCTCCGCCGGACACATTCAGATTCTCGCCCTGTGACAGCAACTTTGACAGAGCATCAGAATCAAGACAAGCGACGACCGGCTTAGTCTCAGTGCAAACTCTTGGCGCCTTTGTCTCCACCAGTCCGGACGTAAGATCATTAGCCACAAGTTCTTAAACAGAACAACATCTTCAATCTAGGGCAGAGGTTCCCAGACTCTGGAGCAGGGGAACGATTTCTCGGAACTGGGTGCCAAAACGCACCCAAGAGCAGAATTTGAGCTGTGCCGGTCATTTCCGGTTTGTGGGCTTGTCGGGAATGTTTTTGTGTGGCATAGTTGTCGTCTTAGTGGACAAGTTTGGTGGTAGCATGAAGTTCCCCGGGAGTCCATTTTGGGAACCGCTGATCTATGTCAGCCTAGCAAAGAGTCTCCACCGATTCCCCCCTCCCCCATTCTGTATCACCCGCATGTATAAGATATTAGTCCGCGTGAATAGGGCAGAGCGATTGTTGAGTTGTGTGATTGACGAGACACGCAATGGAGACACAGAGAGATGCAACGCAGGGCAGTCCCAGGAGTTCCGCTGTACTTGCGCCCCCCCCCCACCGCGCCCCCCCCCGTGCCCCCTTGGGAACGGGGGGACATTAAGAAATTAGGGAAACCAATAAAAGTTTGAATCTGTAGGGATTTCGACAAGAACGTTCAGATTTCGAGTACACACAAGTCTAAAGATGCAAGGATTGAAACCCAAGTCGTATTTCCCAATTTGTTTCATTTGTCCGTTCTCTATAGCCTTGAAAATCGTGACTGTTCCGGGCAAATGCTGGACTGCTTACAGTTACAGTGATGTCTGTCCTAGCAATCGGCTGGTAAATTTATAGTACTCACCGTGTGGAGTAAATTATAAAATAACAGGACTTGATCCGGTTTTTATGTAAGAGTTAATCGCCAGTGTTATCCACTTTCTGTCGACATTAGTGGTCCAGTAGTTAGAGCTCATCGTCTCTGACGGATTGAAAAGAGACGTAAACGAGCAATGAAAACGAAACCAATGACATCGGTGTAATAATGAGTGATATTACATGATACAGAATTCACCATAACAATCTGTAAATCTAGGAAGGTACATGCTTCAACTGAATGAGACGGGAATCATTAAACTGGCTCCCCTTGTGATTACAACTTGCTTAGTCTGGACACATGGAACATTACAAAGTCACATCTTTAACTTTAACCATTTGATTTCCATCCAGATTTTTCACTCTCCACGACCCATCTGATGCACGAGGTGAGTATACCTTCCGTTGCCAATAGCCTCGGCGAGCGTTCTTCTTGTCAACAATGCAGGTGCGAAAATGCTTCAAGAACAAAAAATCCATTCATTACGAGGCAACACATGCACATGTTCAGATTAATCGGTTCTAAACTTTACAATGTCTCGTGAAGAGCCAAATTGCCCTCTGGCATTTTTTAAACTATTTAGCCATTTCCTCTAAAGGTGTCGGGGAATTTTTTTTTATTTCCCGTGGAAAAGATGCCAGTTTGTGTTATTTGACAATTTGTTTGGGTTGTTCATTGAAGTTTTTTCTTTGGCCAGTGATGCATGATGTGGGGTCTAGCGGGGCAACACCTGGTTCCGGGAGCAGGAACCGCAGTCAAAATATATGGAATTTCATCAGCTTTCATTCGGGAAAATTGAAAACAAGAACATGAATATCACAATACGGAATGTAAGTAACGACCGATCGTGAGAATATTCTGGTCAGTTCTAGTCAGGACCAGCCAAAATACCCAGAATATGATTTTTATTACTGATCAAATCTTTGCCCCCCCCTCCCCCCCCCCCCCCCCAAAAAACGACAACGAAGAAAAAAAGGCCAGCAAACCCACTTTAGCCACATGGTGACATAGTTCTAGTTACTCCCTGATATTTATTGTCACAGCTGATAATTTTATTCTGTATTTTCCACATTTCCAGCAGTTGAACTAAATCAGGACAAAAACTGAACCTCTGGGGCCAGCGCGATTACAGGAGGAAGGGGAAATGACTCACGTCAGACAAACAAGTGTTTTGGCCCTTGACTTTTGCTTACACTCGCTGGGATCCCGGGCAACACCGCAGAGCTGTGGGCGACGCATAAACATTGGCCAATCTCATCATTCTCCATATGTCCAATCTCCAACCAGACAGACCATGCAAAGTTTGTATGTTTAAAACGCCAAGGCATCAATGAAGAGCTGATCGAAATAAAAGATTTGAACTTCAAGATCTTGGCCACGCGGGCCGATCCAATTTTATCTGAGGTCAACCTGACCTGGTTTGTTTATCTTAACTGCAGCATTTCCTTGGGGGGGGGGGGGGGGTCAGAAACAAGGCTTGAGCTCCCGTCAGGCCATTGACTGGTGCGTGATAAAAAAAAATGCGCAAGAAATGATGTCGGATCCTTACCTGAGAGGGATTCGAACCTGGCTTTCTCCCATATGAGACAAGTGCTCTATTCCTTGGATCGCGTCGTCGGTTTGATTGCACCAACTTGGCCTGAACATTTTGGCTTTTCTGGTCTCAGCCAGGCCGCGCCATTTGTAATGTTGAAACGTTTTTCTATTTATTTCTTGACATGTCTTCCATTGTTTGAAACCCCCGGATCCTTAGGTAGGATAGAGTTCGGTGACCAGAGCAATTAGCACACACAAAATTTGATTATCTATTTGTATCACCTATGACGTCAGTTTCCGTGGAAACTACCGCAAAACAAGTCAATAAATATTGTCCCAGAAATATCGACAAAGGTTGCAAACATTATGGTAGAAAAGTCAGCGTTGAGAAATAAATCAAAAACAGGAAATCAGGGATTTTCACATAATTGTGAGCTGAAATGTTTTAACCTGTCGGTTCCCAAGAAACTGACAAGGGCCAGAATTTGTGTAAGAAATACGGTTAATCCTACAGTTCATGTGACCCCACTGAACGTGTAACCTTTCTGATCTCCAGAGCCTGCTAGGACGGCTAGGACGGAAGGACTTAGGACAGTTTACGGCAATGCTTTTCAACATGGGGTTCGCCAACACATTTCGATATGCGTGCGTAAGGAAAAGGGGCTGACCCCCCTTAAATACGAAAAAGTAACAGGAATGGCCCATGCAGATTTGGCAACAAATGACGGAGAGATTCTTACATATTTCGCCTGCCTTCTTATGCATGTGTGTGTGTTTCTATCACTCTGCGCACGTGTGGTGTGTGTATGTGTGTGTGACAGAGAGAGAGAGAGAGAGAGAGAGAGAGAGAGAGAGAGAGAGAGAGAGAGAGAGAGAGAGAGAGAGAGAGAGAGAGAGAGAGAGAGAGAGTTAACCAGCTGGGAGGTGTCGGGGACGATTTTTTCCCGGTGGAGGGGGAGGCTAGTGCTCGTGCTTTGAAAGGGATGGGCCGGAGCAACAACATATTCAACAATAACAACAACAACAACGACGACGACCACGACAACAACAACAACAAAGAAGTTGAACACCTCGCTTGTCTATTTGTCTGTGGCCACCTCAGATACCCAGAGAAACATTTCAGAATTCTCGTCTATCAACTTTTATTTTTTCTTTCATCAGACAGAGATTTCAAAGTGAGACAGACAACTGGATAACGAGCCACTTTTCAGCCCGAGTCTATCCGTACGTGATCAGTGGACGGTCAGCCAGACAACCCGAGAGACAGAAAGAGAAGCTGAGGTGTTGTACAAGTGATACATTGATACCCGGAGACCGGAGATCTTGTCAAGCTTGTTCGACTGAGCCAAATGTCAAACGCCACCTAGCGCCAGGTGAGCGGTGATCAGTGGAAACTTATCATGATCTATTCCTGGCTCGGGCAGGAAATGGCCACGTCGCTCAAAAATGAAAAAAAAAAAAAAAGTTGAGGGGTTGATTATGAAAAATAATATTTAAAAAAATATCCTGACTGTTAAGTCAGATAGAGAAAGACATTCACTTTTTTTTTGTTCCTCTTGATAAATTTGTAAAAAGTGAGTTACGACAGTTTACCGTATGATCTCCAAAATATTTTCTTACAGTTACAGTTACAGTAATAATAATAATAATAAAATAATGGATAGCATTTATATTACTAGTAAATGCCCCTTTCTTCGAATGGTAAAAAACAAAGCTCACCACTCCAGACCGAAAGGATTCAGCACAAAGACATTGATGTCGAGACACTTTGGGTCATCCACATAAAATCGGCGATTAATAGATAGATAGGATCCGAGAATTTTTCATGGGTTCATGTGTTCGTAAAAAATGAAGTATCGGGGGTAGTCAATTAGTGGCATAAAGCAAACTCAAACTCAAAAAAAAATACTTCCCCACCTTTTCAAGACTCCATATCTAATAAAGAACCTTTTGCAGATTGAAGGGCAGGCACATGTAAAATTTCACGCAAATCCGAGATGTGTAAGCAGCGGTAGGTCAAAATCACGTGAGTTTTTTTTTAATTTAAAAAAAATTATTATTACATTTTCCTTCCTTTGGCTACTTTGAGCATTAGCTCTAGTTCGACCCAAGAGGCGTGAGAGGCCTAGATCTAGCCTTTCGACAAAGTTTTCTTGGCATGACTGACACTCCGAGATCTATAATAAAAATATTTCCTTCCGACTTTGAAACACACCCTAAATATTTATACACAGTTTTCTTGGTATGAATGAATGCACTTACCTCATCTGTATAACACTATACTCGGTATCAAAGTTTTCTTGGCGTGGCTGGATCGTAAACTCTTAGTTTACATTTCCGGTAAGAGGCGGAAATGAAGAAATTGACGGAAGTACATTATCACGTCGCATTCGCGATCATGAATTGATAACTGATAATTATAACTGAATTTCTGGGAAAAGTAAAGAGTTTAGGGAAAAAATAAGGACGACACGTACAGGCTTAATAAATTTTACATACATGTGCCAAGTTTCATTTCTCTACGTTGCGTAGTAAAAAAGCCTTTGCGGGAACAAAGTTGGGCCCAAGCTCCATTATTATATGATAATAGCAGAGTTCCCGGCCCTGCCCGGGATAAATCGATTTATTAGTTTCAGTTCTGGGTGATAATTATAGACCTGCTTCATTTTGCCTGTTCCTTTAGCTTTATTATATTTTTGTTTGTTTGTTTGTTTTTAGATACGTTTTACTGCTCTCCCTTTGCGCGTTGACGTCCTGCGCGTCCCACCAGCATCCGTCAAATGGCTGATTTGCGCACGGGTTAGTTTCTTTGTTAGTGAACACATCGCAGGAAGTGATTGTCACAAATCCCAGACTGGGAGATGTAATAGTTTATGACAGGACAACAATCACGAACAAACAAGTTTAACACTTAACAGAACAATCCATCAGACTCACACATTTATTAAACATAATTATACAGATAATAGCGCAATTACATACATTATATTATTGGGATTAACTGCCGTACAACGGCCTTATTCTCACACACACTCTCCCTCGGATCCACAACCCGGTAGTTACTCCTAAAGGCACTTCGGCCTCAGCCTCTCCCCTCAGGGTCTTAATAGCACATTAATAATTCACTGGCACCGCAGTCTCTCAATATCACCTTCCTATTGTCATACACCTTAGCACTCCCCTAGCACCTCAGCAGGGCAATAACACATTATCATTTCAATAGCCCCTCAACATGGCAATAGTACATTATTAGTTCCTAGCCCATCAACATGGCAATAGTACATTATCACATTCACGCTCATATCTACGTCCCTGTCCGTGGCCTGACTGCCACGACTTTATGTGCCTCTACTGTCCTGCACTGACAGCCTCACTTCTGGCCTAGGTGTGGCCTCCGGCCCTATGCTGGCCTATCACCGTAGGCGGCGCTCTTTGGCCCGACCGCGGCACCTACAAGAATAACATTACATTGGTATAATACCCTACCATTTCTATTCACTCCACCTCTCCTTACAACCCATGAAGCGTACACACACTAGTTCACCTTTCACTCACCACACATCTTACGGTAACACACCTCCGTCGGAGTACACACTACTCACTCGCGCTACAAATCCATGAACTCACTTTCATCTATCGCTCATGGCGCACATTGCTATATCCAATATCAAGGACTTCCACATTCCTCACATATACTTATTTACATCATGGTAATAGACGAATATAATATAATACATCAATCATAATTATCAATCAACGTTCTACCTACCAGTCATCACTGGAAAAACTCTCTCACTGGTCTCTCGACTGCTCCCCTTATGTCCGCCCGCTGGGCTCTTACTAGCGTCCGTTCAGTAGGACCTTCTAACTTGCAGTGATAGTAATACAGCGCTTTCGCCTCATTCAGACCCCCACCACTCATAACATGCACGCTTTCCTTACTTGTCTTCGTGCGTTAATTTTACTCTCTTCCTTTCACGTCTTTCCCTACCTGTCTGCCGTGAGCCCTTCTTACTCTACACCCGCTCTGTAGCAATCCCCTTAATTGCACTCACTCCACTCGTGACAGTGATAACGTAAAAGAAATATTAATATAGATTTTCCTAGGCATATATTATTGAAAACACAAACCTGTACTTTTGGCCCTGCAGCGTCAATCTCCCAATTCCAGACCCCCTTTCTTTTTCCTAGTCTAGGCACATTGAGAACACACAAAGTTTCATACTTTATAGTCTAACTCAATCTCATCATTCGAACCAGTCCTAACCGGAAGTTGTTTTGTGAGTGTGTTACAGATACCGGAACCAATCTCAATTACATTAATTGCCGAAAAAATAGATCGAACGCCAATGTGTCGCAACCTAGAAACTACTACAAACGTTCTACGAGTTATTAATTATTTTTTTATTTTCTGCTCCGGCGACACGACGACAGTCTTTACTAAGCGTTGTATAAAATCTGAGGGCCACCGAATCAGCATTAACAGAGGAGTAGCGAAAGGCGCGCTGCAATTGTCGTAAGGTTTCACTTTTATTAATATAGATAGCGCATATCCATTAAAATGCTCAATGCTCTATGCACTTTACAGAAGCAAGACGTCAACCACAGGGCAGAATGGAGCGCCGGCGAAGCGCTCAACACACTACACTGCTTCTTTCTCTCTCCCTGTCTCGCTCTCTCTCTCTCTCTCTCTCTCTCTCTA